>JAJOZX010000106.1:1862500-1950000 GCA_023014485.1 Bathynomus jamesi | reverse complement strand
TAGCTGGTGAGGGAAGCTATATTTTTGGGTCCTCTTTGCGAGTGACCCGTTGCCCACGTCGGGCTAACATCATGAAAAAGAAAAAAACTATAGTGTTTGTCATTTACCATTACTTATTCGGACTATAGTGGATTTAATTTTCCTAGAAGAGTTCCTTGTTCTATGCACGGTATGTGTGTATCATATATATATATAGTGTATGTGTGTACAGCAACTGAACATCAGTGAGGTCGCGTGTTTGATCATTTTTTGTCTGAATTTTTTTTGAGGGGTAACTCTCTATCAACTGAAGAATGTTTTCCACTTCATCCACATCTTGTTGATCTTCACGTTCAGATGAAACATGAGCCCTGGGAAGTGTACCAATCTCACGCAATGTGTTGAAAACCCTGTTAAACACACTTCGATCCGGAATTCTGCGGTTATGAAACCGTCGACGGTATTCTGCAACAGCAGCTGTTGCACTTCCATCGCCAAAACCGTAAACATACACCATATCTGCATATTCGGCATGTGTGAAGGTGTGTGGCATTCTTAACACTGCTTCAAACACCAAACAATGTCACTCACAACAGTCAGCTGTCGATTGGCTTATGTTACATGCTTACATTACAGCTTACATGGTTCAAGGTTATAGGGGAGGGAAGGGGGAGGAAGAGCTGCGCGCGCATCAGATTCAAACAGCTCTATCTCCGTAACCATTCAGAATTATACACATGTTCATATGAACTTTTTTTCTCACAATGACCAGTACTATCACCTCCCGAAGTATTGACCTTTCCTCCTGAAACACCCTGTGTGTGTGTGTGTGTGTGTATATATATATATATTTTTTTTTTTTTTTTAAAGTAAATAAATAAATAAACATTATTATTATTATTATTATAAAAAAATTTGAACTACTTTCCATTGCACGAGATAAAAACTGAATTTTATTTAGTACGAGTATATTAATACACTGCAGCTGTTGTTTTACTCTCATCCAGTGTATTTTTATGTGAAATAGATCCTGTGCAAAGTGTATTCTTAAGAGAGAGAGAGAGAGAGAGAGAGAGAGAGAGAGAGAGAGAGAGTTTGTGCGTATAATCGATTTTCAGAAGGCGTAAATAATATAATTTTCAAATCTCGACTTAATGAATTCGCGTTGCGTGATCGATCTCGCAATTGCCTATAACGATTTAATATTATATGGGGAAAACGATATTATGGCGTTAATTTCAGCGTGGAATTCTTTCTTACTGAAATTCTTACAAAAATACATTGAGCGGTGAAGTGAACTCTGACGAGAATTGGATGCGAAAGAAACTTGTTAATTGATTATTTATTTATTAGCTTGAGTCGAAACACCTGCTATCTCATCAACGAATATTTTTGCTCAAAAAATAGAATAAAGTACCCGCGATTATTCATTCATCACTTTTCATTGACAGTAATGCCAGTAACGCCAGTAATGACAGTAATGCCAGTAACGCCAGTAATGACAGTAATGCCAGTAACGCCAGTAATGACAGTAACGCGACCCTAAAACTACCGTCTCATTTCATTTGTATTCTTTGACTGCGCAGCAGCGCAGTAATTAACAATAAGAGTAATTAAATGAAATCTACCTTTATCTTTACCTTAAGGACGAAGCGAGCTTACTGGATGGTCTTTCATTTTCTTCTAACAGCATTTGATCCTCATTGGGGTAAATCAGAGTAACCATATTAAAAACCATCATCCCTAAATCCGCGATCTTCCAGAAGTTAATCTTCGTTGAAGTCCAAAACAAAATTATACTGTAAATGTTATTAAGCTGCGATACGAAAACATAAATAAATAAGTTTTTAAAAATTCTGACCAATTCCCATCAAAGGATTTTCAAAAAAGTGAAGTTTCTTTTGAATTTTCCTAGTTTCAAAATATTTCTCTTTCAAAAGAGAAATCGAGAGGTGTTGATTCACAGTCGAAATAATTAAAAACTTTTGCCGTGTCAAAATGTCTTCCATTTTTTCAGCTATCAAATCCAAACAAACTCGATTATCGATAAGGTTTCCGTCACTCGTAGTAAATAGTGAAGTTCAAAACTAAATGGAGCTGAAACTGGATTAATTTGTGATGACTGAAATTTGCTCTAACGTAAACATGTGTAGAACAACTTTACCTATCGATCCAGAAGTAAATTTGGTGTTCATATTGTGCGTATTCTGTATTTTCAGCTTTAGTTTCAGTCTAAGACGAACAAATTTTGGCCGATTTTGCGTCTTGTGCACAAACGAAAGGCGAGACTTGATTGAAATCTATTGAGCGATAAAGGAAGGTTCCGTTCGCTATCGCAATGGCGGTTTGCTCTGCAAGCGATTATATTTGTAGTTATCGCACGGTTTATGAACACTTAATAGCCAGCATTAACGAACGTTTCTTCTCAGCATTCTGAGAATGGCCGCTCTTACGAGAATTTGTTTAAAGTCCTTTCTCTTCTTTGTTTTTCTATATGCATATTTAATATTGTGTGTGTGTGTGCGTAGCCAACCAACTGGTCATAAGCGAAGTCAAGTGTGTAATAATTCCCCAATGCTGTAGGGTTTTTTGTCAGATAACAATACTGTTAATTCGAAACATTAAAAATGCATATAAAAAATTCCAGAAACATTTTTATTGTCCGAAAAAAAGATACGTTGACCATGACTAAATTAGTTAAGGTTTGGTTAGGTTGGGCTAGATTTACGAGTATCTCGCTATTTAATGACTTAACATTAGCTAGTGAGGTATTGCGCCCGAAACACTTATCACGCCCTTGTCGGTTCGATGGCACTGAGTATAGATAGGTTAAATTAGGTTTGGTTATTTATATATATATATATATATATATATATATATATATATATATATATATACAGGGCGTCCCAAAAAATGTATACACACTTTAACAGCTGATAGCTTAATTGATGTTTCTTTCTTTCCAAGTTAAACCCATTAGAATTAATAATGGCAGTCAGACTAAGCTTTGAACAAAGGAAATTCATTCTAAAATGCTACTGGAAGTGTGAAAACGCAGTTGAAGTGCAAAGACAGTTTAGGAGGGAGTTTCAAACAGATCCACCAACGCGACTTACCATCACTCGAATTAGAGATAAGTTTGAAGCCGATGGAACTGTTCAGAATGTCCACAAGAAGCGTTCCGGAAGACCACGAACATCGACAAGCCCCACAAAGCAAGAAAGAGTACTGGAAACGTATCACCAAAGTCCAAGAAAATCTGTGCGGCAAGCGAGTCGTGAGGTAGGAATTTCAGAATCGTCTGTCCAACGCATTTTGAAGCACTGTCAATGGAAAAGTTACATTCCAAGATTAGTCCATGCTATTAATGAAGATGATCCGGACCGAAGAGTGGAGTATTGCGAGTGGTACTTGGCACGATGTGGATGTGGATTGGACGAAGGGGTTTCGTAGAATACCCTCCGCGTTCACCAGACCTCACACCACTAGACTTTTTTTATGGGGATACTTAAAAGACAAAGTCTACGCTATAAAACCTGCAACAGTCGCTGAATTGAGAGCAGCCATTGAACGAGAATGCACACAAATACCAAACGAAATGTTTCGTGATGTTTGCGATTCCATTGCTTCGCGTTATCAGCAGTGCCTGGACCAGAACGGACGTCAGTTTGAAAACAGGCGTTGACAAAACAATTAAATAATGTCTGTAGATTCTATTACATTTTGAAAATGAAATGTATTTTAATAAACACTGCCTTTATAATTATTTAAAGTGTGTATACATTTTTTTGGGACGCCCTGTATATATTATTGTTAAGTTTATTCACTTTTCCAGATTTGATAACGGGCAAAATAATAATAATTAATAATAATAATAATAATAATAATAATAATAATAGGCGCCCTAACGGTAATGCCTGAAAGTTATACTGTGTATAATAATAATAATCATATTAATAATAAATTTTCTATCAATCATGGTGGATAACTTGTTGAAAAGAGTCTAATATAATGTACGGTCAGTGAGGAATTCAATTGTACTGTAGATGTTCATAAAATCTGTGACAGTATTGATTTGATACTCCTGCACGAGCACTGGCTACCTAAGCAAGAGCCAAAATTCCTCTCTACCATCCATGATGACTTTATGTACCATGCGTCATCAGCAGTAAACTTGTCAGATGAATTAATGTACGGTAGGTCTTTTGGTGGTGTTGCTTTCTTAATAAGGAAAAATTTGTCAAAACATAAATTTTTTAACAAGCGATAATGTAAGGTTGTTAGGCATTGAATTACAAGTGAACAATGATTGCATATTAATCGCAAACTGCTATTTACCATACAACAACGGCAGTAATCTAGATGAATACATTGATTTGCTGTACAAAATTAAATCATTATCAGATAACCCCAAATATTCTCATTGTATAATAATGGGGGACATTAACGCGCATGTGAACTCGGAATTCTTTGTAGAATTGGGTAGCATGTGCGAGTCGGCCAAATTAATTTTACATACGTTAGTGATATGAGTGGTACCACCAGGTAGATTGATCATTGTCTCACTAGTAATAATCTAAAGGATCGAATTGTTAGAGTTCATATTCTGCATGATTTCCCTCTTTCTGATCATAGACCATTAGAACTATTAATTAATTTTACCAATTTATGCGCAACACGACATAACAAGAACTCAATAGGTAAGAATAATCGCGTCGATTGGTCTAATGTTAATATGCACCAAAGAATAGAATACAAGGACAGAACAGGTCACCTCTTTAATAATTTAAAATTTTGCATCTTGCCTGTAGTAATCCTTGCTCAAATGATTCTTACTGTAAACTCATAGATTGGTATTATTATAGTAAGATAATATCCCGGTTAAGAGAAGCAGGAAGCCCCCGATTAAACCTTACAACTATCATACTGAGATTATTCCTGGATGGAATGATTTTATTACCCCGCTGAAGAGGGATTCGAAAGACGCTTACGATTTGTGGTGCTTTCATGGTAGACCCAGATTAGGACCAGTATACATGAATATGTGTAGAAGTACGGGCCAAAAGGCGATGTAAACAGGAAGAAGCGTCTATTCGAGCATCAAAAGCCTGTGAAGCTCGCATAAATAACGATAATAACATATTTTGGAAATTTTTTAAGAATCAAACGGGTGTCAAAAGTGTCCCTCCGACAATCGATGGGGTGTCGGGGGAGGATGAAATTGCAAAGCTGTTGAAAAACCACTACTCTAACATTCTTAACAGTGTGAGTAGGGATAATCTTAAGATAGATTGCAGCGAAACGACTGTGGGAAAGACAAGTGAAAATACTTTGATATCAGTTCCTGAAGTAAAGAGGTTAATTAAAGAGCTAAAGACTGGTTCTGCGTCAGGGGCAGATGACCTATGAGCACTTAAAACATGCCAATGACGTAGTATATCTGCATATATCATTGCTCCTATCAGCCATGCTTGTTCATAGCTATATCCCTGCAGAGTTCATGAGGGTATATATCTTGCCCCTGGTCAAAAATAAGTATAGAGCCATTCTGTCCAGCAATAATTACAGGCCTATTGCTGTCGCTTCCTGCTTCTCGAAACTACTAGAAAAACTCTTGTTACGCCGATTAAATGATTACCTATGGACATCTAATCAGTTTGGTTTAAAAAGGTCCCACTCAACTGACCTGTGTATCTATGTACTTAAAGAAACAATATCTAAATACATTGACAGTAATTCAGCTATTTATAGCTGTTTCCTTGATATAAGTAAGGCATATGATAGAATGAACCACAATATTTTATTTAAAAAACTAGAAGACAGGAAGGTTCCCATGTACATATTAAATTTATTGAAACTTTGGTATTCCCACCAATCTTTTACCGTTAGGTGGGGCAATGTAATATCCGAATGTTTTGGCTCCTCTTGCGGGGTGAGACAAGGCTCCTTGCTCTCCCCAATGCTGTTTAATGTGTATATTGACGGATTAATTGCTTCACTTAATGAGGCAACAGTGGGATGTTGTATAGATAACACAAGGATAAATAATTTAGTTTATGCCGATGATATTGTGTTAATAAGTCCCTCTGTTAAAGGTCTGGAACAGCTACTAAAAGTCTGCGAAGTGTATTCGCAGAAACATGATATTCTTTTTAATGTTACAAAAACTAAGGTTATGCAATTTCATCCTAAACGCTGTAAGCAGCCAGCTCATATGAGGTTTAAAATGAAAGGTGAAGTAATTGAGGAAGTACAAGAGTTTAAGTATTTGGGTCAAACTATTTCCAGCTCATTGAGTGATGACTCGGATATAAGAAAACAATCTCGAAGCCTTTGTGCTAAAGCGAATATGACTATAAGGAACTTTCGGTTCTGTACAAGTGAAGCTAAAGACACACTCTTTCGTACTTTCTGCAGTAATATTTACGGACAGCAACTCTGTGTGAACCACAAAAAAGGTTCTGGCAGAACCCTAAATTTGCTGTACAACAGGTCTTTCAGACTCTTACATAAATTACCCCCGAGATGCTCAGCTTCGCAAATGTTTGCTACCCGCAATGTTCCGAGCTTCCCGGAGGTAACAAGACGTGCTCAGTACAGTCTGTTGCAAAGAATTAAAACTCAACCAACCCGATTATCCAAGCTATCCATGAGTCCTGCCGTTTATTCTCTCATCCAATGGTTTTCAAACTGTGTTCGGCGGAACCCTTGGGTTTCGCGAGAACTTGATGGGTTCCGTGGGACATGTCATGAGAGACTGAGAATGAGAGAGAGGTAAGATAAAATATATCAACTGGCATGGATGAATTTACGATACATATTCTGCGAATTCAGCGATTGTGTTTTGAAAGGTGTAGGCAAAGAGAGAGTGGACGAGAGAGAGAATTTGAATTCAAACGATGAGATATCCAGAATAAGTATTGCCCTTTTGTAGCCACAGTAAGAAACAGGAGCTCATTTTGTAAACAAAACACAGCTGATGGCCACAAGTACTGGTCTGATTGATTTGGTGATTTTTTCTATATTTTTAGGTTTAGTTTTCTCATTTCACGGAAGTTATGATCACAGTAATACCGTGACTCGGGACTTGTTGGGGGAACTTGATATACCGGGTTTTAAACTCTTTACTAATGATAGGTTACACAGGACTGGTGGTGGCGTTTTGCTGTACATTCGTAATTCCCTTTGGGTTATCGAGGTTAAGATAGATTTTCCGGCAGCAATTAAGCGTTGAAGTTAGGGCGCGTAGTATTAGTTTTAATTTTGTTGTTGTTTATAGACCTCCCGTTCATCCCCTCGATACAGATACTAGATTTTACTCACTTCTTGGTAACTTTATTGACAATCGGAATAGTATAATTGTCGGAGACTTTAACTGCCCTAATGTTAATTACGAGACTTTTACTGGTAATGAGGAGGGTTTGAGATTGATTGAGTTCATGGAAGATAATTTTTTACGACAGATGGTTACCGAACCAACGCGCGGTGACAATATTTTAGATTTGGTGTTGACGAACGGCAAAAATATAGTCGAAGGTTTAGAAGTAGGCGAGAGTTCAGGATGTAGTGATCATCAAATTCTTAGGTTTAAGTTATTGATAGAAAACACTAAGGATAGTAACGTAATAGAAGTCCCTGATTTTCGTAGGGCAAATTTTGATAGTTTTGCGGATAGGATGAGAGTAGTGGACTGGGATAACTTATTTATGGTTAATGACACAAATTTGCATTGGGAAGCGTTTAAAGAAAGTTTTATGAATATTGAAAGGGAGTTTATTCCTCATAGGCCCAAGCACGCTAGAAATCATGGTAGGCCCAAGTGGTGGACTAGGGAAAGAGGCGAGTTCATAAACGAGCGTAACGGAGCGTATAGACTTAATAAGCGCAATGGCACGGCAGCTAACTTTAATAGAAATATCGAGCTTAGACGTCAGGTTAAAAGATCAGTTAGGAATGCTAAGCGTAATTTAAAGATACTTATAGCTGCGGATAGTAAACATAATCCAAAAAAGTTTTTTGAATACGTCAATAATCGTAAGCCGATAAAAGATAACATAGGCCCTCTAGTGAATGTTAACGGCGCTTTGGCTTCTGATGCTCAGGCGATGGCGGGTATTTTCAATAACTTTTTTTGCGACAGTTTTTACCGTAAAAGACGTAAATAATGTCCCCGACGTGGACGATATCGTTCCATTTAGTAGCGAGACTATTTTGGATGAAATAACTGTTTACGAAGGTGAGATTGCGCATTATATCGATAGGCTAAAAGTTAGCAAGGCTCCAGGCCCTGACGCTTTTTATCCCAGACATTTGAAAGATTTGAAAGACGTTATTGTAGGCCCCTTAACGAAGATTTTTAATCAGTCACTCGAAACGGGGATTATTCCTGAGGACTTCAAATTAGCTAACGTCACGCCCATTTTTCAAAAAGGCCACCGCACAGTAGCTAGCAATTATAGGCCCATTAGCTTAACGTCAATTGTCGGTAAACTATTGGAATCCGTCGTTAGGGATCGTATCATCGATCACTTAGAAAGTCGAGATTTGATTAATAGTAGTCAGCATGGGTTTCGACGCCATAGATCTTGTTTAACTAATTTGTTAGAATTTTATAACGAAATAGTGCACGAATACGAGGCATAGAGCGGCTGATGTTATTTATTTAGATTTTAAAAAGGCGTTCGATACAGTTCCGCATAGAAGATTAATTGCGAAGGAAGGTTAAAGCGCACGGTATACGCGGTCAGGTAGCTAACTGGTCAGAGGAATGGCTTCGTGCTAGGAGACAGAGGGTCGTTGTTAATGGTAGTGAATCGGGGTGGTTGGATGTAGGTAGCGGTGTCCCACAGGGTTCAGTGTTAGGCCCATTGCTATTCGTAACTTACATTAACGATATAGATGTAGGATTGACTAGTAACGTGTCAAAATTCGCGGACGATACTAAAATAGGCGGTAAGGTTGTTAACGAGGACGATAGAAATAGGCTCCAAGACGATGTAAATAGGATTATGGAGTGGACGGATAAGTGGCAGATGCAATTTAACGTAGACAAATGTAAAGTTTTGCATATAGGTTCTCGTAACAATAATTACACGTACACGATGGATGATAGAGAGTTAGCGAGCATTGACGAGGAAGTAGATTTAGGCGTATGCGTATCTAAGGATTTAAAAGTTAGGAACCAGTGCCTGGAGTCTTGCGCAACAAGCCTTATGAAGATAGGATTAAAGAGTTAGACTTGCATTCACTCGAAACTAGGAGATTAAGGGGGAGCTTATTGAAGTTTTCAAAATCGTTAATAACATCGATAACGTAAATTTTGACAAACTGTTCACTTTCGATAATAGCAATACTCGTAATAACGGATTTAAGTTGCGTGGCAGACGTTTTTACTAATATCGCTAAACACTTCTTTACGCTTAAAGTAATTGATAAATGGAATAATCTTCCCGCGCCCGTCGTGAACTCTACCAGCGTTAATGTGTTTAAAAACCGTCTAGATAGACATTTTAAAAATATTAACGTTGTTTAAAATAAAAAAAACAATTGGCAACAGGAGCTCTGGGGTTTGTAATCGGGGATGAGTCTGTTGACGTCTAATGCCAGCTTGTGATATGACAGCAAAAAAAAAATAGATTAACACGAACTTAGTTGTAGCTTGTTGAGTAAATTAACCCACTTTTTGTTATTCTTTATACTTATTTTTCTTCTCTCTTTATTGCATGTCTGTAGTTTGCATGTTTGCAATGTATGATAGTGTTTGAGTTAAGAATGTGTTGTAATGCGTTCTTATTTTCCTTCTTTTCATCTCTCACGCCTTTCCAGCCTAGTGGGCTGCATCCTCTACCTCCCTATGGAGTGGAGGATCGGTCTGCAACAGTTGGAAGAATGTGTTGCTTTGAGTTAAGAATATGTTGTTCTTGAGTTAAGAATGTATTGCATGGTTTGTAAGCGTTCTTATTTTACTTCTTTTCATCTTTTTCCGGCAGAGTGGGCTCTACCTCCCTATGGAGTAGAGGACCGATCTGCAATCTCTCCTATTCTCTCCGACTATTTTTCTGACTTGTCGGCAGTGGCCGGCGGATGATGATGGTGAGTCTTTTTTCTCTTTTTCTGAATGAATGTTAACCCACGAGTGATAGGTGTTGCTACTTACTTAACCCCTTATTCTCTTCTCTTAACCCCCTACTCTTTCCTTTCTCTCGGGCTGACCTTAGAGTGGATCTTAGTGTCTTTGTTAGCCTTAGCTTCTGTAGATCTGTAGATCTGTAATGTTATTAAATGCAGTGTAAATGTGCGTTAGCTTTCACAATGCATATTATACAAATATATGGTGATGTTTTATAAAGATCTTTGCTAACGAAAATATAAGTTCGTCAGTAGTAGGTTACAAATAATGATTCCATTTTTTTTGTTATCCGTGCTAAATTATGATTACATTATCAGTATATAACAGAATATATTGGTACTTGAAGATATGTTTATAAAAATATTTGTGGTAAAATTTTCTTCGTTAATGGGTGAATGAATTATATTTTTAACTCGCTCTGTGTTTTTCGTGTGGCGCCAGATTATGATAATGATTGTAATTCACTGATTCCGTATCATTATGATATGCAGCACACATGATTATTATCTTTCACACTACATAATGTAATGAAATATAAAAATATATTTGATAACGTTTTGTAAAATAATTTTTTTTAAGAGGCTATGAGGGTGTCAGTATTAGACTACAAGTGAAGTATCGGTTTTCTTAATATTTTCTGTGCCAAATTATGATCATTCACTTGACTTAATATTTATTAACAAATGGTTTGCCATGTTTTACTGAAGTATTATTGCTCTCAGATGATGACGTCATTATTATTATTATTATTATTATTATTATTATTACTGTTGTCGTTATTTCAGACAGTACGGTAGCCTTGTCTGACTCAATCTTCTGTTGCTGGTGGGCACAAACTATATAATAAGTAATTACCACGCCCTTAACATGGATCGTTGGCTACAAACTGGTAAACTTACAGTGAGGACTGAAAAAGGTGAAAACAATAAAAGCGAAACAAATTCTAGTGCTGCTGCTGTTGCATCTACCTCTGCTTCGTCGTGTGTAAAGACTCCAGCACAATTAACTAATGCCAATGACACATGTTCTGAGAATTTAAGCTCAAGCACAAGTAAGAAGCGGAAGTATGATGAACACTTCATCAGCTTCGGTTTTACATTGACTGGTAATAAAGACGAACCAAATGGACTGTGTGTTGAATATGAACAAGTGTTGAGCAACAGTAGTCTGAATCCTGCAAAATTACGAAGACATGTTGAAACCAAACATCCTTACCTGAAAGATAAAAGTGATGAGTATTTCAAAAGAAAATGTGCGGAACTCAATGAGAAGAAAAGTGCGTTTCGTACATTTTTGTGTAAGGACAACAAAAATGCTCTCGTAGCTTCATACCGCGTTAGTTATCGCATAGCAAAAGAAGGTGAAGCACATACTATCGCAGAAAGTGTGATAAAACCGTATGCAAAAGATTTAGTAGAATGTATGTATGATAGATGAAAAATTTTGCAGAAAAACTGATTGTGTACCACTCTGATAATAGAGTTTCTAGACGCATCAAGGATATATCGGCTTTTTGTGAAGTAGAACTAATAAGACGAGTAAAACTGAGTCCAGTAGGTTTCTCTCCGCAAATGGATAAATCCACCGACGTTGCAGGTTTAGCAATGTTACTTGTGTTTGTATGCTATGTACATGAATCTTCTATTGAAGAAGATATGCTTATTTGCAAGCCTCTTCCTACCAAAACCACGGGTGAAGAAATATTCAGTTTGATTAATTTATTCATGAAGGAACATAAATATCCTGGCATTTATGTTTCAGTATATGCACTGATGGAGCCGCAGCTATGGTAGGAAATATGTCAGGTGCTGTGGCACGCATAAAAAATATAGCTCCATATATTGAGCATAACCATCGTTGTCTTCATCGTCATGCACTTGCAATTAAACGAATGCCACAAGAACTAAAAGATGTACTCAATGAGGTAGTCAAAATTGTGAATTTTATCAAAGCAAGACCACTCACTTCTAGGATATTTAGTACACTGTGTGAAGAAATGGGAAGTTTGCATAAAACACTACTGCTTCATACCGAAGTGCGGTGGTTATCTCGTGGAAAAGTGTTGGCTCGGTTTTATGAGTTGCGAGAAGAGATAAGTCTTTTTTTATCGGAACATATTTTTGAACTGGCACACAAATTAAATAACAAATAAATGCAAAAAAACTTCACTTTTTTACGTGGTCAAAATATGACAATAAAACCCACACTAATAGAAAAAAAAATAATAATGATACAATCTGTATGTATAAAACAAAAAATTAATTTGTGCGAAGTACTTATAAGCGGGACGACCCTTTAATAAAATGCCCTTCCCGTGTCGGGCGAACGGGATTTAGCTTAGGTGTGAATTTCTTAACGGTCTCTGAATTGTTTCCTTTCTCGCTTTTGTTCATTCGTTTTTCTGTATCCACCCGAAGAGGATGCCAGTGGGCATCGAAACTGTTGTGGAAATAAACTCTGTCTATTAGTGTGGGTTTTATTGTCATATAAGTAACAAATGTTGGATACAGAAGGTGGCATACTTGACTGATATATTTACACATCTCAATGAACTTAATGTTTCAATGCAAGGTATTAATGTAACTAGTTTCAAAGTTCAGAGTAAAATGGATGTAATTTAACTGAAACTAAAACTTTGAGGTGAGCGTGTTTCTATGAAAAATCTTGAGTGCTTTCCAAATCTCGGTGATTTTTTTATTGACAAATAAAGTTTCCCTCAGTGAAAATGTCAAAATTTTGGTGATACACCATCTGTCTAGTTTGTGTACCACAATTAGGGAGTACTTTCCTCCTCCAATAGAAACATTAGACTGGATTGAAAATCCTTTCGTTGCATCTGGAGCTGTATCTGAATTACTATTAAAAGAGAAGGAACAACTTATACATATTTCGACTGATTTCACATTAAAAAGAAAATTTAATCATGTAGAACTTATGAGTTTCTGGATTCAGATTTTAAAAGAATATACTGAAGTTGCCACATGAGCCTTGAAATATCTTACTCCTTTTGCAACAACATATCTCTGCGAGAGAACCTTCTCTCTATATACGGCAACAAAAAACAAATATAGAAGTGGTTAAATATAGAAGATGATATCCGCTTGCGGGTAACATCAATTGCTCCAAATATTGAACTTTTATTCAAAGAAAAGCAATCACATACGAGTCATTGAACATTTATTTGTTTAAGTAACTATTAAAATTACTCCTCAATAACTGTAAAATTCCTCACTTTTAATTATTTTGCATTGAAAACGTTAATTTTACAGAAAACATGATATTTTTATACTTATAATTTCTTTTATGCTGACAGTAATGTGGGGAGGGGAATTTAAAATAAATAAGTCAATAAAAGTAAATTCTTTTTTTTCTTGTAAATTTCTAAACTTATTATTTTTTTTTTGTGAAATTCCATCCATCCATCGTGTTTTGCCTATCAGGCAGGTCCAACTCATGTGTCCCGCCAAAGTGTTCTATCTTGAGCTATCCTTTTCATCTCACGGTAGCATCTGCCTGCCTTCAAATCATCCAGCATTGCTTTCCTTTTCCTTCCCCTCGGCCTTCTACCTTCATATCTACCCTCTATCACCTCCTTCAACAATCCTTCTCCTTTCAACACATGTTCGATCCATTTCTTCTGTCTATCTCTTATCACCTTAATGAGTCTTTTTTCCTCCCTCACCTGTCGCAGTACTTCCTCATTACTTTGGTGTTCCCTCCCGCTTATCTTTAGCATTCTTTTCCAAATCCACATTTCAAAACTTTCCAGGAGTTTCTTTTCAGTTGTTTTCAGTGTCCAAGTTTCTGCTCCATACAGTACCACACTCCATATCAAGCGAAATTGTGAAATTCATATAACTGTATATGTAAATTTCATAAATTACATAAATAAACTGCAGTGAGCATAAATTGTGTTTTATTACCATTTGCCTTAGATCATTAAAATTTTACCTGTTGGTCAAGGTTCCGTGAATTTTTTTTTAAATGAAGGTTCCGTGGCTTCAGAAAGCTTGAAAAACTCTGCTCTAAGCGATGGAATTCTTGGTACGAAAACGTATATCTGTAGCTCCACTTAACTTCGACATTACTGTATTATTTCTAATCAACTGTATATATTTCTATCCTTAGTATGTGAACTGTCATTGTATTAATAATATTTGTCATATGGACTATAGTCTGCCAGTAAACCTTTACATTTTCATTTTCATATATATATATATATATATATATATATATATATATATATATATATATATATATATATCGTAAAGAACGCTATACAAGCGTCGTTCTTTACGTTATTTATACTGCGTGTTCTTTGCAGTTGAAAAAAAAAATATATATATATATATATATATATATGGGATGAATTTCACACTTAAACATGTAAAATGAATGAATGATGCAAACCCATAAGGAAAAAGAAAAAAAGGTTGGAATTGTTTACAAATTGAATAATGGCAGACTGAAGAATATATTTCTATTAACAATGTTATTTAATATTTCTATTAACAGTATTATTAGAAATATTCTTGAGTCTGCCATTATTCAACTTACAAACAATTTCAACCTTAGCCAGGCCCTTTTTTCTGGCTTGATCCTGTTGTTTTGAAGTCATTCAGAACAGATTTAGACAAGAAGGGCAAGCCGTTAAAACTCTGGTAGCTTTTCCACGCAACTTTATGTTCCTCGTGCAATATTTTTCTGCACCAATCATATTATTATTATTTTTTTTGTGAGCTGTATATAGTCTAAATCTTGTTATTAATTTCAGTGTCCCTGAGGATGTCATTAGATGAAAGCGCTGAAGCACTATTTCGTGTTTTCTTTTTCTTTCGTGGTTATTTTCATCATAAATATTATTCACGTGTTACTTTCGTGAAATAATTTTCATATATATATATATATATATATATATATATATATAGAGAGAGAGAGAGAGAGAGAGAGAGAGAGAGTTACAAGGAAAAGAAGTACCTCAAAAGGCCTTGCGACCCATACCGAGGTACCAATGGCAACAGTGCCAGGGAAAATTTTCTACACCCTCAAATAGTGTGCAAGATTTGGTCTAACCTTTTCTTGAAATGATCCACAGAGGAACTGTTCACAACTTCTGAAGGTAACCTGTTCCACGTGTCACAGATCTTATACGTAAAGTAAGTCCCACACACTAGTCCTAAACCGTTTCAAATCCAACTTCCAACCATTGTTGCGAGTTGGGTTATCATTTAAACTAAACATGATTCTAAAATCGACATCGTTGAACCCACGTAAGAGCTTGAAAACCTCGATCAGTTGACCGCGCAGCCTCCGAGTTTCCAGCGAAAACAAGTTCAGGGCGCGGAACCGTCGATTGTAGCCCATATGCCGAACGGAAGGGATTAATTTTGTGGCCCTCGCCTGCACTCGCTCCAGCCTCTCACTATCTTTCCTGAGGGTGGGCGACCAGAACTGCACAGCATACTCCAGGTGCGGCCGAACCAGGGAATTGTATAGAGAGAGCACAATCTCCTTGTTCCGAAACTGAAATTGCCTCCTGTTATAACCCAACAGCTTCTGGGCTTTCTTTTCCACCTCTACGCACTGTTTGGTAAACTTAAGGTCGCTGCTGATTAGCACACCCAAGTCCTTTTCCAAATCAGTCGCCTCGATATTGTTCCCCAACATCAAGTAGTTCGACTTGGGATTGGCGTAGCCAATGTGCATCACTTTGCATTTACCCAAGTTAAACGGCATTTGCCATTTTTCGGACCACTCTCCTATCCTAACTAGGTCCGCACGCAGTTCCTCGGGTCGCTTCGGGCGTCCCAACATTGGCCCCAAGCTTGGTGTCATCAGCGAATTTGGCGATCCGACTGACGATGCCACCGTCGATATCATTTATGTAAATGATAAACAACAGTGGCCCCAAAACGGAACCCTGAGGAAGCCCACTAGTGACCGAGGCCCAACCCGAACTAACCCCTTTAATTACAACCCTCTTCCGCCTATTCTTCAGCCAGTTTTCAATCCACCTACCTATTTCCCCACCGATACCCAGCGCGCGCACTTTCGCCATTAGCCGGCGGTGAGGTACCTTATCAAAGGCTTTCTGAAAGTCGAGATAAAATATATCAATCGCCCTACTCTTATCATACTCACTCAACATGACGTGGAAAAACTCGAGTAAGTTGGTGAGACACGACCTATGCCTTCTAAACCCATGTTAGGAGTCCCCAAGCAGCTTGTAGGAATCCAAATGGTCAACGATCCTATCCGCTATTATCCCCTCTAATAATTTACCTACAACTGAAGTGAAACTAATGGGACGATAGTTCCCTGGACTTTCGTGATCCCCTTTCTTAAAGATAGGGGTCACGTTGGCTTCCCTCCAGTCACCAGGCACCTGGCCCGTCTCCAACGATTTGTTGAAGACTGTAGCCAGGTGGGGAGCCACCTGGTCGCGCACCTTTCGCAACACTCTGGGGAGAAACTGGTCTGGCCCAGGAGCCTTAAACGCGCTCAGTTTGTCTATTCTATCGGCAACGACTGTCGCGGTACATCGAACACTATCCAGGCCAGCATCTTCGTACCTGATGCCTGGCTCGGGGATGACGCGGGTGTCCTCCCTGGTGAACACTCCCGCAAAGTACTCATTAAGCATTTTAGCGATGTCCGCGTTGGAGGTCCGCAGAACGCCGCTTCTAATGGGCTTTTTACTACTATACTAACATAACTGAAGGAGAGAGAGAGAGAGAGAGAGAGAGAGAGATATGTTAGCACTGTAATAATAATGATGATAATAATGGTTAATTGATAATAGTTATAACTGATTGTTAATGATGAGGCTGGAGTCAGCATGATCTTTTCAGATCAAATAATGTTATCAGTTAGGTTGATTGATAGAATGAGTTTACTTCCTTTATTAAACAAAATAAATGATTTATGAATGAGACAAAATATAAGTTGGTTGTTTACAGTTGCAATTAAATGAGTACTTCAATAATGACTTCAATATTAATAACGCGCGAGGTAATGATTAGTCTTTATATAAAGTTAGGTGAGTGGCACTAGGCCAGAATGGGGCCTGTACACGTTGTTACATGGTGAGGTCTCTCTGTCACTGTCCTTTGGAGGTATGTCGAGAAGTCCTTGTAACGAAGTTGAGGTGTGAGGCAAGGCATAAGGACATGCCTTGAAGTAGTCCTCGCGATGTGACGTGGCGTGCTTGTGTGACGCCATCTTGGTTGTGTTTGTGTTGATGGCACATCGCTAAAGTATTTGAAAACGTCTCTGCCACTACACTACACACCCACCCACACACACACACACACACACACACACATATATATATATATATAATATATATATATATATATATGGATTTTAAAAAATTGGTACTTCGCTTATGCGGAGATACACACACACATACACACGTATGTGTTTGTGTTTGTGTGTAATAAAGTGGACACTTCCTTGTAGGAGATAGAGAATCGCACATAGATAAATGGATCAAACCAAATTAAAATATTAATATTTAGTAACTGGAAACAATTTCCGCTTAAATAATATATAAACTTGGTCATCTGTTATTTCACTGTTTCATTTATTGTTTCATTTCATGAATATATATATATATATATATATATATATATATGTGTGTGTGTGTGTGTGTGTGTGTGTGTACTATAAATACATAAACAGATAGATACTCCAAAATTTTGAAAAGTCTAACCAAAAAATTCTTGGCATTATCCAGAATAAAATCGATAAAGTGAACGTGTGCAACAATGGGTTAATGCTTGAAATGTCCTTTTTCGATTGGTATAAATGATACTCCATCACATCAATACATTTGCAGTGAGAGCCAAGAAGTGATTTAAAAAGGTGAAAAGCCACAGCTTACGAGATAAAGTCCTCAGTATTTATTCCTCCTACGTGTGCTAGAATATGCTAGAAGTGTCCAACGCCCACTTGGTTACATAGGGGTTCGCATTCGCATGCTTTAGAGTCTCGTCTGTTACGTTCACGACGCACGTGGCAATGTTGTTTTTCAGAGTATCGACGTGCTCCCTAATAGGCGACCGGCCAGACCCCGATTTAAACAATTTTAATTCCCTCCTTGTACAGAAAGTTGTAATATGTTTTTTATTAGTCCTTAGTGTTCAGTGAACACATTTTTAAGTGTTGTCCTCAGTTTTTGATGTGCGGTTGCCATGGAAACGCCAATATAAACAAACACCTAGAAAATACCTGAAACTTTATCTAGATGATAATTTGTTTTAGTTTCGAACTGAAATACTGTTAACTAATCAACCTATACTGTTCATTATAAGTGTTTACTATCTAGATACACAACTGAATTATCACATTATAGTAAAACGTAATACAATCATGTATTGTTATAGGTTATCAGTTTTAAATTTACTTCCTCCTTTTATTATCACAATATTAGATTAATAAGACAAATGTGTGTTGTGGCAAATATTGTGCAAATGTGTGGTATTGTTGAAAACCACAGTTTAATTATTGTTATTTTTATTTCAGACGATCATCTATATCAAGCATGGCAGAACCTGACTCTAAGTCCATTAAAATTTGTACAGGCGAAGAAACGGAGGCTGTCAACAAATTGGGAGAAATGCGTTATATGTCAGCAGAGTCGCAAAGAAAAACTGGTTGTACCCATATTGAAACATTATTGTCAACATCATTGTTACGGCAGGATGACCTTTTACAAAGACTTGAATCTGAGTTTGTTGACCTTACAAAATTACATAGTATGTTTGTTACATATCATTGTAGCTGTTATCAATCATTTACAAGTAAGAAAAACATTTCTCATGTTAGTACAAAATGTAGCACGCATGTTTCTGCATCACATGGTACTGAAGAACAAAGTGTTCGCACACGAGCTCAAACATCCAAGCTTACAGATTTTTCAATGTGTTTAATATGCAACGCGCGAAAGAGCGACAGCATACATAAGGTACAAACAACTACGTGTCAGAGTAATCTCTATCAAGCAGCACAAGCTCAGAAGGACATTTTTATGCTTGCCAAAATTGAAGGAGAAGACCTCATTGCAGCTGATGCTGTTTGCCACAGATCCTGCATGGCAAGCTATACAAGCAAGCATAACATCAGTGCTTCAAGGAAAATGGAAGGAGGGGACATATATGAGAAGGCATTTATGGCACTAGTAGGAGAAATAGATGTTAATCTACAACAAGGAAAAGCTTATAAGTTGAAAACCCTGCTGAAAAATTCCAACAGCTGTTACCTGACCACATTGATACCCAAGCATACCGTGCAGAAAAATTTCAGCGCCGTCTCATGAAGTATTATGGTGATAACATTGTTATTCATGTCCAGCGAGGACAGTCCAAGTCGAGCATTGTTGTCAGTAGTAGTGTCAGCTCAGGAGATGCTGTCAGAGCCTTTGCTCAACTGAAGGAAGATTTCAACTCTAATGAGATGACACTTGGTTCTGCTGAAGAACCATCAAATGTTCCAGTGACTTCAGAAAGCTTACTTCATTCTGCCATTAGTATGCTTAGACAAGAAATAGCACAAATTGAAAAGCCAACTGAGTACTACACAGCTGCTGAAATCGGCCTGAAAACATCTGAAGAATTTGTTCCAGCGCTTTTACAGAAGGCGTTTCTCTGGTTGTTGAGCAAAGAGGCATTTGAATCGTGTGATTCAAATTACCAGCCAGCAGAAAAATTACAACGTAGAGTCTTAGCTCTTGCAGAAAGTGTTATTCATAGCAGTGACAGTAATATTATAACCCCCCTTCATCTAGGACTTGCAGCGCAACTCCATCATGATCATGGAAAACGAGATATAATAGACATTCTCCATGTCCATGGTTTCACCATAGCTATGATCAGCTTCGACGTTTTTTAACTGCCCTAGGAAAAGATGAGCTTAAAAGAATGCAAGATCGCATATACATACCACATGGCTTAGTCTCACGACAACATGGAGGAAAGCTGATTCAAGAAGGTGACGACAATATTGATATCAACTGTGCAACCATTGATGGAAGGGGAACATTTCATTCCATGGCCCATGTTGTATTTCAGGAACAGGCTATTGATACAGTTGGGACTGGCCTGGTCGACAGAGTGAAGATTGGCCAAGAAAAGTCATTGTCTCTCGACTGTAATGATGCCAAGGCAGTGAAGAATGTACTGCATTATGAAAAGCCCAGGAAACGACCAGAACCACCTCGCCGTGATGATGCGAAGATCAAGGTGAAATCACTACATATTGCTGGATCAGACATGCAGCTCATGCCGTGGACGCAGACAATGTAGCAGGAACTGCAGTTGTGCAACGAATGATATGGCATGCACAGAGAAATGCGTCTGCAAGGCTACTGAAAACTGCATGAATGAACAAACCCATCACAAACCACCGCTGGATGAGCTAGATGAATAACCATATTATAGCATTGTGCATCAATAATATAATTTATATGTGTTTCATATATGCTGTTACAACGTGAGTTATTCCCCAGTATTGGGAATTGGGGTAGACTGCTAATAACGCATTAAATTGATATTGCGGGAGTCACCGAATACAGTATGCACTGACTTTTACACGCAGTTTTGTAATTGAAAAACAAGTTGAGACTTTTAGTGGAAAGATTCCAATTTTAAGTAATGATTTCGGCTTTAAAGTTATTTAGTAGTTTGCTTCATAAAGATAAGAATTGTTAAAATTTAGTTGGTTTAATTGATTTTAGTTGATTTAATTGATTTTGTGTTATGTACTCGTACATCGATATACGTATAGCAACTTAATTTTTGTTTTACAAAATTGACGTTCTTCAAATCTCAATATCGGTCCTTTCACAAAGTTAACAATTCAAACTTTATTTTCAAGTGCAACATTATTATATATGTATTGTAATCATGCCAACATTTGCCTGTTTTTCATAACTGAACGATAAACCTTTCTGCTGGCATCCGAGCAGAGGTCTCCATTATTAACCCATGTAGGCACAGTACTTTGTATGGTGATTCAACATTTTAATATGGCATTCATTTTGTTCAACATAGTGTATTAATGTTTCGAGTATCAAAATACCTGAATTATTGTACTCGAAATTAGTTTTGTGTAACTCATATTAATCGGTTTGTAAAACACCTGTATTTTAGGTGATATTTTTTGGGTCTAACAATAACGTTTTTAGGCAAAAAAAATAAAGTATATCATGTAAAAGAATGTTTTCGTATATAAATTGATATAGTGTAGCACTAGAGCTTTCAGAAAATGTATAACTTCATGGGAAATAAACTTTGTCTTCACTGTTCATTGTGTCTTCAAAGATTTCAGTTGTAATGCGTGAATTGAAAACATGAATACACGAGTACCCGTACATAGCTGAAGTTAATGGCTGATTTTACTATCTTAGCACACTCAGAATGGAGGACAACATGCCAAACTTGTATGTCCAGATGGTGCAGATAATTCTGGGACATGTTGTACATTTCTGTACGAGGGTGGTATTAAACTCAAAAAATATGGCCTGTTATCAGGGTTGGCCGCTCGCCTATAAAGAAAGAAATTGGTTAGTAATTAGTTAGTTGGCTTTCTTAAAGGTTTCACAAACAGTGATGGCAAATTGAGGCGTTCCGTACGACAGTGACGAGCCCGCCATAGTCCCAATTTTGGACACTTTATTCTTTCCTCTTTATCATGCGTACGACAAAACGACAAAATACCTTCAAAATGAGACCAAGTTCATCATAACCATAAAATCATCAAATATTTATCGATTATATTTATATTTTTTTAAATTTTAACGGCCATTTTCTCGAAATTTAAATTTGGCGCTCGTCACTGTCGTATGGAACGCCTCAAATGTAGTTTGAATGTTTTGGTTGAACATATTCAGAGTAACCCTCTGGAAAAAGATGTTGAGGTAAATGGTGACAGTCTCAAAATGAACAACATGAATGGTTTATGTATGAAACGTAAGTACACAAAACGTATTCTATAGCAAAATATGGTTTTTTTTTAAATTTTGAAATATGCGCCTCGGTGGTGTAGTGGTTATCGTCGCTGACTACGAATCCATCCGCCCCGGGATCGAGACCCGGTGACGACAGCCGGCGCGCAGCAAAACCCCAGCTGTTTATCCTTCCACACAATAAAGAAAGTGATTAGTGGATAAATGGGTACCCTGGGTGGCCTAGACGTTGGTCTGCTGGTGGGGCGTGGTTCGGATTCCACGTTAAACTGTAGGTCTAAGGTGGAGTGAAAAGCTTGACCTTCGTCAGAATGAACAATTTGGGCGGGAGCAAACCAAAGATTAACCAAAGTTTATGCGAGATGTACTGTACATTTAACAGTAAACAGGGCTACGTCGTGGCCATTGTCGTAACACCGCTTTCGCCGATCAACGAAATTAAGTGATATTAGGTCTGGAGAATAGTTGGACGGGAGACTGTCCCCTATGCCCTGATGATGTAGCGACCCGTGCTTCGAATTACACCTAAATCTGTAGATTTCCTCAGTCATATGACCTTAGATGTTACGAAAGAGTTGAAGAACCCCATGAAATAAAAGTAAACAAGCCATGCGATCATTATCGAAATGAAAAAATATTTTAGTCACTCGCAAAACTATCACTTTATTTAGTCACGACTTGGCGTTTGGTAAAACGAACAAAAAGTGACTTAAAAATAAGAACTCAAACATTCCGTCAAAAACAAAAAGATGAAATTATGAGTAAGAACTGAGATTCTTGGCCACATTATGCCATTCCCATTGTCATTTGTCGCTCAAAAGTGAGAATATCCAAAGTGAGAATTTCAGATTTGGAAAAATTCATTCTTAGCCTGAGAATGGCTGAAACCAAAAGTAAATCTAACCTAGCGTTAACCTAACCTATCCTTAACCTAAATTGACAAAGACCTAAGTGGAAAAGCCACGTAGATGAGACTCGGAGTGGCGTGAAGTTGGAATAGACAGATTTCGGAAAAGTCTCTTCGAGATTCTCACTATTGGGAATTCTAAATCGTCGATGAAACATGAAATAGAAATTGCCGATATTGGGAAGATAACGAATACTTCTCAGTCAACGCCGAATTTAAGAGTTTTTCGGTAATAAACCTTTGAGCAACCTAGTCACAATTTCCAAACCAGACTAAACTTTCGATAAAATTCTTAGTCATATTGCATGAGCACCGCGCTCGTCAGTGTAATTAAGAAGATACCCTTTAACGTCATTTTAATTAAATTTTAATTGTAAGTTTCAGAACAAAAAATAAACTCAAAGTTTGAAGAGGAAAATGTAATCACTTTTAAGCATAAACCTAAATATTCTACGCGCTTATATATAATTCGGTTTAAGAATTTTTGACACATCGGCAAATTGCTAAGAAAAGCATTTTTGGGATTTTGGGTGTTTTATTTTTCGGTTTTTTTCTTAAATGAAACTTTGAATAGGTTATTAACAATTGAAAAAAAAAAAGGTTCCCTCTTTCTCTCAAAAAAGAAATTAAAAAAAATGTGAAATATTTTTCTCTTAGTTGCCATGTTTATAACGCTCAACTTTCTCATGAAATGTCAACTGTGTGTGTGTGTGTGTGTTTATTTTATGTCTTTCTTTTTCCTCCATATAAAAATCCTTTCTATTCTGTCACAATTTCCTTTATAATCTCTGTAGCAAAACCTCAGTAAGGTACAGTATTTTGGACATTAATCGCTTTTTGGTTAAATATCAAACTTGAATGACGCTCTCACTGAAGCATCTATTTTGGCGATATGAGCCTTTAAAATGCAATAACATTTTGCCATAAATATTTAAATTTAAGCAAATAAAACCTCTGTATTAAAAATTTAATCTTTTTATATTGCATCCCAAAGTAATGTAGGAAGAATAGCAGTCTGTATGTATATGCAGATTTCCATAAATTACATGTGGGCTCAATGTAGAAATAATTTTGCTTATCAATGGCACTCAGCTATTTTGCGACAGGCACAATTGCAAATAAGGGCTTATTAAGCCATCTGTAAACTCTTAAAACGGGAGCTTTACAGAAAATTCTGGCTCTCTGCTGTGGGCTTTTTGCTGATTTTGGATGCAAAATCGAACAAAATGTAATAAGTATTGTTTTAGAATCGTAGCGTGATCCGAGATTCAAGGTTTTCTCCATTTTGAGACGTATACCCCACCCCCGCTAACTAGAATCAATATTTCCGATGGAAATCCGAAGCAATAACGGCCGAATCCTAAATGCAAAATGTTTTCATCGAATTGCGACAAAGGTGAAGCTTAATTACAGAAATTTGGTTCTGGGAATGGACATTTTGATAATTCACTGGTCAACACTCATTTTATTGCCAATCATATTAGAGTGATTTTGGGGTAACTTTGTGGTGCTGATTCCGAATATGACATCGGTTTTGCTAGATTGGCTCTAATTTATGAGATAATTGGTACCTCATTAAAACACGTAAAATGCAAAAAATTTAATGTTCAGGCGGAGCCTACTTACAAATCGCATTGAAATTGTCTCAAATCATACAAAGTAAACACAAAATAAATACATAATGGCATTTTATTCGGTATAATAACAGATAAACACAGTAAGCTGATTCGCATAATTAATTAATGTATAGTAAATCTCTGTTTGTACGATTCTCTTTTTATGTGGGTTATCAGGACAATCACGTGGAGGTTCCAGCAATAGTCTGCCATCATGTGTCTGTCCCATCTGCCTTGATACCTTTCCTCCATCACCTTGATATCTTGATGAAACCTCTCCCCTTGTTCCTCGCTAAAATCACCAAGATTATCCGGAAATCTGTGTAAGTGGCTATGGAGAAAGTGCTCATATTAGTACCCACTTTTCAAAGTTTGTGAGCATGTTTTGCACCAGTTCTTCATAATTGTCTGCTTTGTGGTTACCCAAGAAGTTCTTGACAACTGAGACATAACTGCACCAGGCAGAAGCTTCAACCATTCATAAATTTTTGTGAAATTAGAATCCTTGATAAGTGTACGGATTTGAGGGCCATCAAAGATTCCAGCTTTTAGTTTTTCCATACTTAGTCCAGGGAACGATCTACAAATGTATTTGAAGCAATCGCCATCTTTGTCCAAGGCCTTAACAAATTGTTTCATTAGTCCAGCTTGATATGAAGTGGTGGGAGGATGATTGTTTCCTTGTCAACCAAAGGCTCGTTAATGATGTTCGCTGCACCTACAGTCATGTTTTCTCTTGAAGGCCATGTCACTTTTTTCCAATGATCTTGCCTTGCCCTACTATCCCATAAACAGATGAAACAAGGGTACTTCGTATATCCACTTTTGCTGCCCAAGCAAGAAGTTTACCATCTTTACACGTACCGCTCCACTGCCAACTGTCAACTGACTACTGGTTGGGTGGCCGATGACTTATATACGGAGGGGGAATATTCTAGAATGATCGCGGAGTAAACACTAAGAATATTCGCGTGTCTCACCATCTAGAATGTTCCGGTAGTTTCCCATATGCACGCGTTATGGTTACGTTTCCTATAAATTGAGGGTATTCATTATCTCAAGAACTAGAGCCAAATCGGAAAAACTACTTTCATTTTGGAATTCAGCAACCCCAAAATACCCTAAATTCGTACGAATTTCCTTGGCAACGAAACAAAAAATTTTTTTTGTTGAGCTGTGTAATCTAAGACAGTTTTTTATGTTGTATTTCACTACAACATTTATTCAAGATTTGAATGTTAGTCACATTGAGGGTACGTTACTTTGGTCCTTACACTACATTAATTTGTAGCGTAGTAAAGAGAGCATTTCTGGCTGAAGAACTTGATTTTTGCAACACAAGAAAATTTTTTTTCGAAAAGTTTCATATTTGGGTATTTCATAATCAGAGGGGCAGAGAACGGGGTTGGGAGTCATGCAGGAATACAGGAATGCTGTATAACGACTGATCATACGTCACTGAACCCAGATTTACGTACCTCACAGTATTATAACATTAATTTAAAGAAATACCATCAATTGGAAATAAAGCCTTCCTCAGGAGGAATACAACGGTGA
The DNA here is from genome assembly GCA_023014485.1 of Bathynomus jamesi. Lineage (NCBI taxonomy): Eukaryota > Metazoa > Arthropoda > Malacostraca > Isopoda > Cirolanidae > Bathynomus > Bathynomus jamesi. The sequence goes on along the minus strand of JAJOZX010000106.1, from coordinate 1,923,847 downwards.
ATTTACAGTATGAACAGTTGGTCCGTAAACTTTTTTTCGGCTGATGGCCCTTCTTTAACTTAAGCTAAAGTTAGGATCAAAGAGATTCTTTACCAACATGATAACATTGGCGGTTGTTTTCATATTCACGAGAGACAAGCGTTCTTAATGACCGCAATATTGCCTGAAGCACCTCTTCTTTAGCCCTTTTCGAAGGTTATTTGAATTGTAAGCCCTCTTCTCGCATCGAGAAAGGAAGCTTTTCTCCCTGATTATTTTCCTTTCAATTCACGTCTGGCCAAACGGAGGCTAATTTATATACTCTCCTCACGCGGTACTGAATGTTTAGCAATTATGCAAGTACCTAAAATAAAAATCATCTCTCTTTTCTCAAATTGAAACTTTTTCCTGCAGCAAATTTGCGGAGTTATATTTTAATAAAACGAAATCTTTCTCTTCCTTAAATAAAAAAAAAGTCTATATTCCGTTATTAAACCTTTATTGTGTGGCGGCAAATTTCAACTAAAATACTCTCTAGTGGGAAAATTGCAGCTTTAAAAATAGTTTGGGACATAATTACGATGTAAATACTGTATGACTTCAAATACTCAAACTGTCCGCGGGCAATTAAATTCACTAATTTAATTACACATTATGCCCGCAGACGGCAGGTTCCTCACCCCTGTGTTAAACAGAAGCGAAGTCTCAATTGGAATCCTCAGTTCAAATGTTTCTCTGCCCTTTTAATTTTTTGTTGTTGTTTTTATTGTTGTTTCCTGAGATTGTGTCGTGTATATTTATATAATGCTAATTAATATACAGTTGGTAAGATGAAGGAAAGTTTACAGCATCTTCATCTCTGAGCTTCAAAGTTTATGAGAATTCGGCACGATGCGGGTTTGGAGTATGAGGTATTGATTGAGGGCAGTGATTGACCCAGAGAGGGACGTGACAATAAAAGTCATATTAAAATAAAAGATTTAAAAGAAAAACTGTTTTAATTGGCTTCCACTAAACATTTGCCGAATGATTTTAATGCTGTCGACCATTTTCCTCGCTTTCTTTGTTATATCTGAAGAATAAAAAGTGGCGTCGTTGCTCTTTGTGTCAACACTGCTTTCATTTTTTAAATAATGTTTGTTCTTCGTTAATGATGGTTTCCACCTACTTGGCTCTTTTTACGTGTGCTTTAGAGAACCCTTCTTCCGGAACCATTTTGAAATAGTTTGTTTCTTCTTCAGGAAGGATGTTTTTCCTCGTTTAGAAATTTTTTAAGTGTTTTTTTTGTTTGTGTCTGGGCTGAATATTGCGTCAAATGCTTGTAAATTTTCATTAAATTTACTGACTGTATTCAGAGTTAAATAAGCAGAATTAATATTTTAATATGATGATATTATCATTATTATCATTATTATTATTATTATTATTTGCTATTATTTGCTATTATTTGTTATTACTATTGCTATTACTTGCCATTTTCACTTCTCTTATGTAATAAATAAACTGAATCCCATTAAGTTTGCCTAAAAAGCTTCCATGCTTCAATGGCATATCCACATTATATATATATATATGTGAATATATTAATACCATATCAAATTATACAAAAAAAAATATTGAAAAGTGTTGTGAAACTTTATGTAAGTTGTATTTTTTAGTGAATAAAGGTTTTTGTTTGCTCGTTTAATATTAATAGCTAAATTCTGTTAAGATGTCAGACACTTTATCATATTCCTCCATTGAATACTTGAATCTTTGGGTCAAGTTTTCTTTGGAAATCTTATCTCTGTTTTAAATTGAGTTTCGGAGTTTGAATTAAGGAAACCGAACGGACGAAATTTCAACTACATTTTTACTTTTTTTAAATAAATGTGCAGAAATTCGTTTTTACTTCGTGTTTTTCTTCGACATAATAAGAAAGCACAGATTCAAACATTACAATACAAGTGATTCCTGTTTGATAATAAAAACCCACTCTAATAGACAGAGTTTATTTCCACAACAGTTTCGATGCCCACTGGCATCCTCTTCGGGTGGATACAGAAAAACGTTTTTCTGTATCCACCCGAAGAGGATGCCAGTGGGCATCGAAACTGTTGTGGAAATAAACTCTGTCTATTAGAGTGGGTTTTTATTATCATATTTTGACCTCCACGTAGAAAAGTAAAGTTTTTTGCATTTATGATTCCTGTTTGTTCATTACAGGATTTCTGGGTTAGCACTTCACGAGTTTACTGTTTATGAGTTAGCTAAAATGAATATTTTGTTCTCCCGCTAATTATATAGGGTGTTTCAGGTCGACCCTAGAAATATGGAAATTGGCGGAATTTGTAGTTTGCATTTGGTATTTGAAGTTTGTCATAGTAATTCCGTAACTAATATGAATTTCCATACCCGAAACACCCTGTATATCGAAAATATAAACCATTGTTTTATGTAAGTTCGGAAATATCTTCTCTATTGAAGTTCTTCCAACTTTAAGAACCGTCCGAAAGTGTTTACTTTCTATGACGATATTTTGCAGTAAGTGAACTCATAAATATAAACCTTGGAATTCTATTCCTTAGCCAACATGAACGAAATTGCTGTTTAACCCAGGTTGGTAACCTCGGAATTGTTGCCACACCTTAGCGGATGTTCGTTTCATTTTTTTTTTTATTAGTTTCCTTCCTCCAACCTTATGAACCAAATATGTAGGAAAGGGGAGGTATAAGGGCCGTTCAAAAATTACGTAACGCTAGTTTTGCTAAAATTTGACACCCCCCACCCCCTTATAACGTTCCGTAACAACGCTAGACCAGACACCCGCTATTAGGGGTTACATAACATCTTAGTGGGTGTCTGGTCTAGCGTTACGTAACTTTTGAACGAACCCTAACTTCTCCATCATTGAATAAAAAGACCTCAACATCTAGACTCGATGATGCCATCCATCTAAAGTGGAAAAGCCAGAAGAATGTCAGTCAATTTTGGAAATTTTAGTTACGGGTTTGTTTTTCTTTAATGTAAATCAAATTTGCAAAATTATATTTTTCGAAAAATATACAATCAGAGATACATTTTACCCTCAACCGCTGGCTCGTCACAGTTCACCTTTCCCGTTTTTTTATCACATATCCGTGTTGGGACACTCTTTGTCCCAGTTTCTCTACATATGATCGTAATAGTAAGTTTTCTTTTATAATCCTTTTACCAGATATATGAAGTCTTCAGGAGAGTTTCGTGTGGAGTGAAAATATTTCCAAATTACTCAAAAAGTTGCGCACAAACTTGGCTTTGCATTCGCACATAACTTGTCCTTCATTTAAATGAAAGGCGAGGCAGCGTCCATGCACTTCCATATACTTGAAACCTTCATACTACGTCTAGAAAAGGACGTATTCAGGGTTTCTGCAAAAGAAAGAAAATTAAGTCTAATAAAAACACAATATGTTCGTCTCGTGTGTTCTGCCATCATCATTCTTGTTCTACAACGTTCTACGCTCTAAACACACACACACACACACAGAGGTGTGTGTATATATATATATATATATAATATAACTAGTTGACTACCAATGTTTTTTCTTTTTCCAAAATCAAATTGTCGGTTTTCTTTTTTTTTTCTTCTTTTTTTTTTTTAGTGAGACAACTTTGCGTTCTTTTTCTCCATTTTATCAAAAAGTTCCCTGAAAGAGACGAAAAAAAATAGGAAAAGAAATTTCTAATTCAATAAGTTATCCTTCGTTTCATAATTTCGGAGGTCAAATTTTGAGTTAAGAAAAACATCCGTTAATTTCAAAAACATTTTAAAAATATTATTAAGTTTTCTTCTCTTAAATTTTAATGGTTTTCGTGTTACAAATGCAAATTTTATTTGAATTTTAAGTTAATTATAAACACTTCAGGTTTAAGTCTCAAGATTACTTACGAATGTGATTGAAATTACTTATTTGTTTATTGCCAAATTCTTCTGGTTTATTTCAGTGAGTAATTAGGATTTGTACAGAGTACAATGATCTTTTATCTCTCCACAAGCCATTGGGTACTCCCTTATCGTACGCTTGCCTGTTATAATTTGTTCGTTCATAGAACAACGTAACATCGAATGTTTGAGGTCACTGAAATAGTCTAATTTTCAGATTATGATGTCATTATTCAAGATGACATCAACGTTCCTTAGCTTATTGACCTCTTTCTACTTCATCTTTACCTCAATGAATATCAATGATTCGCGAATATGAAAAGAATAAAGTTTCCCATTTTTGGATGTTGACTTGCCTAAACATTTGAAACATTAACCAATGTTGCAAAGAAATTCATTCACGCTCATATTTATACGATTTTTGCAATTTTTCACCGAAAATGATGTAAGTATCGAAATGGAAATGACGTCATCGCTTTTGTTTTGACGAATCTGACGTTTTCAAGACTTTTTGACGTCAGAGAGAAGTTTCGAATTGGGAATATTTCCTCAAAAGACATTTTTATCACGTTTTTCTTTGATTTAAAGTAAATGGTTTTTTTTTATATCGGAAAGTTCGTGCACAGAAGCTGGGTATAAAGAAATGATGTCAGGTCACAGCTGCCAAGATTTGATTCCTTTTTTGGAAAGAGTTAAAACTGAGACCACGATAACTTATTTCATCTGATTGGTCCAATTCCCGGCGGGGGTCTCTGAAGGAAGTTTTGCCAATGTGTGTGAAGGATGCCTTAGGGACTCGACGTTTCAGCAAACGCATGACCCCCCCTTCTGAAGAATGTTTTCCGCTGACAGTCGAGTCCTCATAAGTATTTTTCGTTTTGTTTCTTCTTGACTTACTTTTTCGCCACGAGTCGGTTTGCAGCTATATATATATATATATATATATATATATATATATATATAAAATCAGTCATTATGGGTAATAATTTTTACTGATGCACCGGAGGCAGATATATATATATATATATATATAAAATCAGTCATTATGGGTAATAATTTTTACTGATGCACCGGAGGCAGATTTTGGCTGGAGGGCCGGAACCTCCGGCTTAGTGTTTTTTCCTCCGGCCAGAGGCCGGAGGTTCCGGCCAATTGATTTATTTCATTATTTATATGTGTGTGTGTGTGTGTGTGTGGTCCATCGTCTCATCTATTTAGGGTTTATATATTATAGTCCTGTTATCTTAAATTATTAAGTCTTTAATAACTTAAACCTTATAAAAGTCGACTTTCTATGCTTTGTGTGTGCTAATTTCTCTAAAAATTCCCATTCACTAGAATATACTCAGGTTATGAAACTTATGATGTCTTGCTGAATGCTGAGTAAAGTAGCCTATATCAAATCAATTATTAATACAATCACTGATCACTCATAAAATAAATTATTATTACAGTAATCTGAGAACTGAAATATTCGGATAGGTGCAGAAATGAGGTTTTATAGTTTATAGAATTAAAACTAAACGTTGTCAGAATTGAGTTTAGTGAGACCTCCGGGCCGGAGCAGGAGGTTTTCTAGAATGGCCGGAACTCCTGCTCGGCCGGGGTGCATCACTAATAATTTTATATATACAGTACAAGCCTAAGTCAAAAGTATCTGCAATTTGTCTGTCTTTTTTTCCAGAAATGCCTACACTGTTGACCGTTGGCGGCACTGCAGTCACTGAGCGTACAGATCCTTTCTTCGTGGGATTGAGACCTTGACACTCGGTTGTTCAGTTGTAATCGCGCTGTAAACATTGCCGCACCACTTTCGACTTCCACCAAAGAAGAGCAGCGTGCTGGCATTCGTTTTTTGTGGGCTGAGGGCGTAAAAGGAACTGAAATTCGCAGGAGATTATCTGTATAGTATGGTGATCGTGTCTTGCCAAGCGGAGAGTGTACTAAGCAGCGATCTGTACGCTCAGTGACTGCAGTGCTGCCAACGGTCAGCAGTGTAGACAATTCTGGAAAAAAAGACAGACAAAATGCGGATACTCTTTTACTTACCCTCGTGTGTGTGTGTGTATATATATATATATATATATATGCGCCTCGGTGGTGTAGTGGTTAGCGTCGCTGACTACGAATCCATCGGCCCCGGGTTCGAGACCCGACGGCAGCCGGCGCACAGCAAAACCCAGCTGTTCATCCTTCCACACAATAAAAAAGAAAGTGGTTGGTAGATAAATGGGTACCCTAGGTGGCCTAGTTGTTAAGACGCTGGGCTGCTGATGGGGCGTGGTTCGGATTCCACGTTAAACTGTAGGTCTAAGGTGGAGTGAAAAGCTTGACCTTCGTCAGAATGAACAATTCGGGCGGAAGCTAACCAAAGGTTATATATATATATATATATATCAGTCCATAGGCATATTGGCCATTTATTACCCGTATTGACTGAGTTCGGCTTTTGACTTAGGTTAAGTTAGGTTTAGATTATTATTTTATTTTATTATATACTCTATGTTACAGTCAAAAGCCGAAATTAGCCAATACGTGTATTAACTGATTTCGACTTTTGACTGTAACACACTTATACAGTATATAATGAGAGAGAGAGAGAGAGAGAGAGAGAGAGAGAGAGAGAGAGAGAGAGAATATGGCATAAATATTTTACAGGGTGTTTTATGAATTGAAGGAATGGAAGAATCTTTGCATGGAAGAAAATTAGACAAATAATAAAGATAAATTTCCTCATTTTTGGTGAGAAATTTTAGCGATAAATTACCATTATTTTTATTTTTTTTTTTACGTTTTTTTTTTTTACGACCCCCTTCCACCCCATCTACTTGGTTACTGAAAATTTATGGCGAGAGGCTTTCGGCCGCTATACTTGATGGTTCACCTCATTAGGGTACATTAATAATAATTATGGAATTATGCTAGCATTCGCTCGTACCCGGGCATGGACGCATTTTTAACACACACACATACACACACACACACACACACACACACACACACACACACACATAATTAATGGCATCCATATTTATGATTGTTGTTGTAGGTCTGAAGACAAGCTTTTTGAGGCTTTTTGTCAGCCGAGATGAGGTCGAAGCGAACGATGTGTTGTGGGGATTTACGTTATCGTAAACTACTTCTGAGTAAAGTGTATTAATTATTTGATGTATTATCCTAACTTTTGCTTTTCCCGAAAGATTATGCTATGCAAAAGTATGCATAATCCATAGCTATTATGTAGATTGTGCGATGCATAGCTGTTACGTAGATTATTTGAAAAACTGGAGTTGACTTGGGTTTTGCTATTTACAGTATACGTTTTCAACCCCTTTTTTTAAGTATCTGAATTTAGTACATCTCATTCTGTGTGTGTGGGTGTGTATTTGGATGCTCACGAGTAAAGTACAAAGTGTTGACAAAAGTAAATAGACCCCACGATGACTGTCCTCATAGACAAGTGGCAAAGCTCATCAATGGAATGCGAGAACGTGTTCCAGCTTTACATTATGAAAAGGGAAAAACAACACGATTCTAAATATATTTATTCGATAAATTTATTATTATTTATTCACATTTATTATCAAATTTAAAACTACGGATTAGAAACGAACGTCTCTATTTATTTTTATACATCAAAACATTAACACACCCTTCTAATTTTTATGGTTGGTGAAAACCTTCAATTTTAATGTAGAACTCGAGTTAAAATTCTGTCGGCTTATCCGCGTTAACTGTTTTTGTAAGTGAGTTAAATACTTGGTTTCTTTATCCTTTCATTAATCCCAGGAGGAATAGTGAAGAGATTTGTATTTTCTTTTGACGGAATAATCGCGTCAAGAGCTTGAACAAATGTTTATTGACGGAAATGGTAATAATTCAAGATAAAATCCGAAGGACGACATTTTTTCATCAATTATTGTTTGAAATATCGGATTTTATTATTTACAAGTTGTTTATAATAGTTAGTGTGCATAATGCATGTACAGTCACCACCAAAAGTCCTTTCCTCTTCATCGTCCCGTAATGGTAAACCAAATAATACACAGTGTTCAGGGGTGTACAAGTGGCAAATTTTAAGGTGGAGGAGCTCTAAAGAAAGACCGACATGTTGGTACATAATTTTAAATTCTGCTATTATTTCCTTGTACCGTTACATCAGTTAAGTTATCATCTTTAGTTCTTTACCAATATTTATATGTGTATAAATTGTCAGCAATTTGATATGCAGTACAAATATTTCACAGAGAAATAGAAAATCTTTAGCTTTTTTTCTAAATACGAGTAATAGGCTAGCTCTTGTTTTTAACCGAATTTTCCATAAGCATTAGAGATTAGCTTAGTAGAAGGCAGAACGTAATTTTCTTCTCTATTTCTATGATTTGTGGCATTTTTTTTGCATATAATGATAATGTCAAGCTATATTGTGGCATGATATAATGTACGGTATATAATAAAATTCACGTTACTTCACTTACTGGCCAGCCCTATGAGAGTCTCAGTTAAGACTCATTGGTCTGGTTAAACTATTTTATAATAATAATAATAATAATAATAATAATAATAATAATAATAATAATAATAATAGTACTTCAGTTAGACATGGAATATTAAAAATTTGAAATCATAATTAGAAGCCAGTGCTTTCGTCTCAGTCTGTTTGTTCCCAACTTCCAAGTATCAACTAAAATAAATAAATAAAATTTGGATGAATGGAGGTGCGGGAGCGGCGTTCCCGTGCGCTTCCGCAGCACTACACCCCTGGCAGTGTTGGGAGTAGCGGCGCTACTTTATTAGTAGTGGTAGCGCCGCTGCTTTTGAGGAAAAGTTGGGAAAGCAGTAGGGGGCGCTACATTTTAGAGGAATTCCAACCGCTACACGCTACTCGCTACTTTTAAAGTGAATAAAAACCATTTTTGTTCTTATCCTATTTTCTAATACTTGCACAAATTACACATACAGTACGTATTGAGGAATTATTATTCCAATTTTGAATGCTTTACAAAAGTAATGGTAACAGTGATAGTAGCGGTAGCGCGCTATGTTTCCAAATGAGTAGCTGTAGCGGTAGCGCGCTACTTTTCCAAATGAGTAGCTGTAGCGGTAGCGTCGCTACATTTTGGCCCAAGTAGCGGTAGCGCCGCTATTTTCAGGAGGTAGCGCGCACAACACTGATAATACATATCTTTTGCAAACAAATTTTTACGAATGGAATTTAATAAGAAAACTCGTAAGCTCAAACTAATGAGTTTGTAATATATATATATATATATATATATATATATATATATATATATATATATATATATATATATATATATATATATATATATATTGGCCTACATGAAGGCTTACTATAATAAATAAATAAAATGGTTTGAGGTCACCAATTTGGCCTTTCAGCCTAACAAAACAATATTTCATAAGGAGATAGAAATGACTTGTGGTTGTTCGTTTAAGTAGAAAAATAAAATTATTTATTTATCCACACCGATTAACAATATTTATACTGAATTTGTGCAATATTACAATGAATAATTAATTGTTAGCAATAAGGAATGATTTTTATACAGGATAAGAGTTAAGTGAATATGATAATCGCGAGACACACTAATTTAGGTAATGAGATATACGGTATTGAACACACAATAATAAGTAATTAAGCCAATAATAACTGAGGTAATGAAAGTACGGTATTGGTACAGTAAACGGATTAGGCCTAAAACTGTGGTCGTAAATGCGTGAATAGCTTTGAATGGTATCGAGGACAATTTGAAGATAGCCTAGTCGGTTAGGGTGGGAGTATATTGATTTTTTAAGCTACGCAGTAGTTTAACACGACAGAATAAACGGTAGGCCAAATGAGCTGATAGCCTACGTGAAATTTACAGGCCTGGGATTTTGATGAGGAAGACAACTCTGAAGACGGAAGAGCCTACAAGCCAGATTGCGTGATGAGATCTTGGTGAAAGGAAATGTAGCTTTGCAGATCGAAATGGATGAATGTTGAGTGAGGTGAAAGGGACCGGATGGCGCCAGTTGCATCTTGCAGAAGTGATGTTGCTTCGAGAAGGATGAAATAGTAGTGGGCCTCAACGCAGATAATTAACTTCGTATATGCTTGAATGGAGTTTTGAAGGACGGCGGGCCGCTCTCCGACGAAGGCCGGAGAGCGGGTGGAGGCCTGAGCCATGAGCCAGTGAGAGCGAATGAGGTCGACCAACGACGATCAGCGATTAAATAAGTTGGAATAGTAGAGGTAGGGAGGTAAAGGTGTACTATTGACACACCCTTGGAGTTGGTAGAAGAAAGTTAGAAAATGAAATATGGTAGGAGTTGAAAGATTCCAGGGTGGCTGGAGATCTCTGTCTTCAATTTTAATTATTACTATCTATCAATGTGAATAGAGATACTATAAGTTTACTGTAAGTTTACACATATATCGGTATTGCTTGGTTTTCTATTTGTTTTTGACTGCTTCTAAATTGGGTTTTGATGGTCCTTTGCATTTCTTCCTCGATTTCTACTTTCTCTAATAATTCTGGAGGGATTTCCTCTTGTAGTTTCTCTCATAGTTTAACAGCTTGGTTATGTCGGACTACATTAAGTGGTTCTAATTTAGCATTTGCGTGTAAATGCATTTGTTTTTCCGTCTCTGCGGGATTTACCGTTTATGAATAGGGTACCTTTGTTTTGTACTCTTTGCATTTTTTGTAGCTGGCTGTTGGTTACTAGGTGTAATGGGACAATTAGATACAAAAGTACTGATCGGTCTAATGCCAGGTAGAGCTTTCTTTTATTCTCTTTATTGAGTCCTCTAAATCTGTATAATTTATGCATGTTGGCGCTTGCTTTGTTGACTCTCTCGGCAAAGTGTTTGACATAACTTATTCTTGTTATTTTTAAGCCGAACATTTTGTCTTCTGTAGCGTCGACTACGAGATCCCCAGTTTTAAATCGCCCTATTGGGATCACCGTAAATTTTGCTGTTTGTTCTGATTTCCCATCTTTTTTCGTATGCACTTATGTTTCCGATCTCTCTCGTTGTATTTTGTGCGATCATATGAGGTGATTTTGAGTTGTTTGGAACTACCTGTGTTATGTAATCTGCAAACACTATAGTTACTGTTATTTCGTACCGGGTCTGGCAAGTCAGACGTACGAGTATATAGTGCGTACAGTGCAGGACTTAGACAGCCGCCTTGCGGTACTTCTGCGTTTAGAGCAAATTGTTGCCCTTGGTAACCTTCGATGTTTATTGCGGCTTTTCTGTCTATCAAGTAGTCGCAAAGAATACGTTCGAGTATGGGATTAATGCCAAGTCGCAGAATCTTGCATTGAAGTCCGGTTATCCATACCTTATCAAATGCTTTCTGTACGTCCAGGAGTACTACATCTACTAAGTGACCTTTTGTTTTCGCCGAAGCAATTCTCTCACACATCAGTGCAATAGTAGTTTCTGTACTCCTTTTCTTTCGAAATCCATGTTGGTGTTGGTTCATCATCCTGTTTTCTGTTAAGTAGTCTATTAATCCGCTGTTGATGATCTTTTCAAAGAGTTTTCCCATGAATTCTAACAGTCTGTAATTGGATATTTGCGTCGAGCTCTTCCCAGGCTTGGGAATAAATATAATTTTTGAGACTTTGAAGGCGTCTGGGTAGTATCCCACGTTTAAGGCTGCGTTGAATAATGTCAGCAGTTTATTTAGTAAAATATCTGGGGCATTCTTGAGATTGGCTTTTGTTAATCCACTTAGTCCTGGGGCTTTCTGCTTGAATGTATTTAAATTGCATTTCAGTTCTTCTAACGTGATTTGACTTCCATAACCATCCATGGTAAATCGAGTTGCATTTACACACTGATAGGGGGACAGTCCATCAACTATGTCTAAAAGTTCTTCCAGGACTTCGATTTCGTGTTCTTCGTCGAGTCCATATTTTCTTCATCAGTTATTAAAAATATGCTTTCCCAGTGCTGTCTAAATAAAACTTCTTTTGTTTCTGGTTCAAATATTTTCTCGTTGTTGTTTTCAATACAGCTGAGTGTCTTCGTTTCTTTGCCTTTGAGCCTGTTGATTGTTTCCCAGAAGGCTTTGGGATCATTTTCTACGTTGATATTCCTTATTATATTATTCCAAAGTTCTTTTTGCATTTCATTTAACTCGTAGTTTATTTCTGTTTGCAGCCGTTTCATTTGGTTCAAGTATGAGGTCGGCCTGAAGTGGACTCGTGCTTATATAGGCTCTGATGATATGTAGTTTTCGCTGACATTTTGGAAACAAAACAAAATTTGCTTTTCTCTTTGTGGGCTTGTTCCTGGCCACGTGTTTAGTTTATATATATATATATATATATATAATCATCGATGCATTCATAGTTTAAGTGGAAGTATGAAGAGTTAAACATCTTTTTACTATTCCGCCCATACGCCATTCATTTCAGGGTACGAGCAGTTCGCTGCAGCATTGCCAAGAAAATAGGGGGGGGGGGGGGGTAAAAGTACCGACGAAGCTTTCGTACGTGGTTCATCATTACTGAAAGCAAAATGCTCTGTGTTAATATAATCCAAAGAACATCCATATCCGTACTCAATAGATTGCAATTTTTGTTAGTTTGTATTGCAGACATCCCCAGTTATTATCAGTTCTGGTGCATGATTCTTCAGGAGCAACATGCACCCCAAGTTTGTGTTTCCTCCCTAAGGCACCACAAATTTACCTGTATCAATCACAGTCATACTCGTACTACCTGAGACTCGTTCTATACAAACTGGACCAAAAACCACAAATATCGGCAATTGCAAACCGTCCGTATACGGACGAGAAAAAGTGTATTTGTAAACTCAAACTGAATAGAATTTAAAGAAAACTACTTCGTACGGCAGAATAACCTCCAAAAAAGCCAAATCCAGAATAAAATTCATAAATAATTCATAAATAATAAAATTTAAAAAAAAAAACCCACTTTCTCCTTGTTTCGTAGTTACGATTTCAATATTTCTCAACTGTACCTCTTTATAATCTAGCTTTTAATTTTTCCGTCTTTATTCTCCAGGTATCAATTGAGTTTTTTCCACCATTATTTCATTATCATAAACATTATTATTATTATTATTATCCTTACTATCATTATCATCATTATTATTATTAATAATATAAATAATATTAATAGTTAATATTTTTTTTATTATTAATTCTAGACAATACTGCACCCTTGTTGTTCTCACTGCGAAGTTCACTTTCAACCGTTTGGTTTTTATTTTTTTTAGACTTTTAATTTTGCATATTTTCTATTTTCGTAACCTTATCGTCCCATTATCTATCCATTATCTATTATCTATGATTTTCCACGCTCGTATTTCCTTTCAAGGTTGCACTCTTGTAGCTTATTATATAACTGTTGAATATGCCCGAAACTGTATTATATATACGTAGTCTTCCACCATTGTTGGCCTGTCTATTTGTAATTGCTTCCCCGAGTTCGTATTCCTTAATTATATTTACTGTCTGAAATTATTTTCTTTTGTAGTATACCGACTAAAGGCCTTCTATATCCTAATCCTTTGTATTGTCGTAAAATATCAATTTATTTTTACGTTTATATTCCTATATATTGTTCCAATATTTATTTTTTTTGTTTATATCTCTTTATATACTTTCTCTGTACATGCACACGCATACATACATATACAGTATACATATATAGATATATACATACATACATATATACACATACACACATATACACACATATATGCAGCACGCAGGTGTCGCAATTACAAACAATTTGAAGGTTCTATCCTTAAATGCTCGTAGCCTACGAAATAAAAGAAAGGAATTTTTTTCTTTAATTGCTTGTAAAGACTGATATAATTGCGATAAATGAATCGTGGCTTAGCACTGAAACTCGTGACTTTTTAGGGGAGTATCAAATTAAAGGTTATAGACTTTTTGTTAAAAACAGAATAGGTAGGCGAGGAGGCGGTGTTATGTTGTATATCAAAGATAATATAGCGAACGTTATAGAAGTAAAGCACACAATTCCAGAACCGATTGATTCGACTGTAGCAGAACTTAAATTGAACGATTTCAAACTTGTTGTTGCGGTTATATATAGGCCCCCTAATCAAACAGCTGATACGGACGAAGCGTTATATCGTGAACTAAAGAGAATTATCGGTAGTGAGCAGGCTTTAGTTATGGGTGACTTTAATTGCGCTAACGTAAATTACGATACAATGCAGGGAGACGCGGAAGGTAATCGTTTAGTTAATTTTCTCGAGGATAGCTTTCTTATTCAAAAGGTTGGGGAACCTACGAGGTTGGACAGTATTTTAGATTTAGTAATAATTACAGATGATAGGCTAATTACTGATCTTCAAGTAATAGAACCGTTAAGCAATAGCGATCACAATATGGTAGAGTTTGTCCTCTCGGTAAGTCACTCGAAACCAGCTAACTCGACTAAAATTCCTAACTTCCAGCACGCAGACTTTAGTAAATTTCGAAATAAATTGTCACATGTCAATTGGGAAAACATAATGGGGAATGCCAACGCAAAACTAATGTGGGAATCGTTCGAAACAGTATTTAGGACTATAAATGAGGAATGTGTACCGTACAAAATTAAGCGTGCGAAAGTAAACAATAAGCCCTTATGGTTTACTTCTAGAGTAGGAGACATTATAAAGAGTAGAGATAGGGCTTATAGGCTACATAAGTGCGATAAAGACAATTTGTGGTTACGAAACAACTACATATCTCTAAGGCGTGAAGCGAAAAGTGTAATAAAAAAGTCCAAGCGCGAATTTGAAATTTCCATAGCTCGTGACGGTAAAGAAAACCCCAAGCGACTCTTTCAATACGTCAATAATAGAAATCCAGTAAAAAGCGTCTTGGGGCCTTTGAAAAATGTAAACGGAGATCTAGTTTCTGAAAACAAGGGAATGGCTAGCTTGCTAAACGAATTTTTTACGTCAGTTTTTACTATAGAAGATGTAACGAATATCCCTACGGTCATAGACATAATACCTTTTGATAATGGTAATATTTTGGATAATATAGTGGTTAGTGAAGGGGAGGTAATGCGCTATATTGATAAAATGAAAACGCGTAAATCACCGGGGCCCGATTCCATATATCCCATACAACTAAAAGAATTAAAAGATAGCATTGTTGTGCCGCTAACGAAGATTTTTAATGCGTCTATTTCTGAGGGGTGCGTACCAGATAATTTCAAGTTAGCAAACGTAACACCTATCTTTAAGAAAGGCGATAAAGGTGCGGCGGGAAATTATAGGCCAATCAGTTTAACGTCTGTTGTAGGTAAGCTACTGGAATCAATAATTAGGGATCGTATAGTCGAATACTTAGAATTCCATAAACTAGTTAGAAATACGCAGCACGGATTTAGGCGAAACAAATCTTGCTTAACTAATCTTTTAGAATTTTTCCAAAGCGTGGTTGACGTTTACGATAGACATCGGGCGGTTGATGTAGTGTATTTAGATTTTCAAAAAGCGTTTGACACCGTGCCGCACAAAAGACTCATTGAAAAAACTAAGGCTCATGGAATCAGGGGTGTAGTAATAAATTGGCTAGAAGAGTGGTTGCGAGGTAGGAAACAGAGGGTGGTCGTTGATGGAGCGGAGTCGTGTTGGGCTAATGTAGAGAGTGGCGTTCCTCAGGGTTCTGTATTGGGCCCCTTGCTTTTTCTTATATATATTAACGATTTAGATGTCGGCCTAGTCAGTACAGTTTCAAAGTTTGCGGATGACACGAAGCTGGGTGGTAGGGCGATTAATGACGAAGATAGAGGTAAAATCCAGGAAGATCTGAATAAAATCGTTGATTGGTCAGTCACATGGCAAATGAGATTTAACGTTGATAAGTGCAAAATTTTCCATATAGGTTCGCGTAACGGTAATTTTGCGTATAGTATGTCAGGGAAAGATTTAACAAGCGTAGAGCAGGAAAAAGATTTAGGAGTTATAGTCACTGGTGATTTAAAAGTAGCGAAACAAGTACAGCAGCGGTCAATAAGGCGAACAAAGTGTTAGGTTTTATAGCTCGAAATTTTGAGTACAAATCGCGCGATATTATAGTTCCACTTTATAAATCATTAGTTAGACCCCATTTGGAGTACGCAGTCCAATTTTGGAATCCGCATATGCGCAAAGATATAGACAAAATCGAAGGAGTTCAAAGGCGAGCAACTAAGATGATTCCGTCGCTTAGGTCAAAGTCGTACGAGGATAGGCTTAAAGAGTTAAAATTGACAACGCTCGAGACTAGGAGGCTAAGGGTGATCTAATCCAGGTTTTCAAAATTATGAATGGGTTCGATAACGTAGATAGAGATAGCTTTTTCGAAATATCTCAATATAATAGGACTAGAAATAACGGGTGTAAGTTGACAAGTAGAAGGTTCGAGACAGCAGTTGCCAAAAACTTTTTTACGCATAGAATAGTAAATAGATGGAATAGTTTGCCGGTAGAAGTAATTAGTAGCACTTCTATAAACATGTTTAAAAATCGATTAGACAAATATGTTGATAGATTGGGTATAGTTTAAGATAGTAAAATTAAGGCTTTGTGGTGATAGATCCCACAGCTCAACACAAGTGTTGTGGGATATAGGGAGGCAGCATCTTGGGTTAGGGGATACTCTCTGTCCTTACACACCCCATTTAAAGAGATTCCTCTGCTGAGCGGTGCCCCCCATAGTACTGTGAGGTATTGAAAAACTCATGATCTTCACGTGCCCCACAAACACCTTTAAATGGGAGACCCAAAATGGGTGCACACACATTTCTACATTACTGTACAGTCTTTACAGCCACACCTACACCTTTCCTCCTAAGTATATATATTGTAATGTATATGGTGGTAAATTTTGACTTGGTCCGCAATCGATATGGACCGTGATTTATTTTTGTTTGGCAAGGTACTAGTATTGATGGATACCGTAATGAAATTGACTGGATTCTTTGGATCTGATATATTTGCATGTCGCTTATAAATATAGAGTAACATATTTGTGGATAGTAATCTATTATGACTTGATCCTCTGGATCCAGAGATTCTATCTTTAGTTTTAAATCGATATTTAATTAGTTTTAAATTGATAATTATTTAGTTCTGTAAAAATTGGTCGTTGCCAATGTACATGTAGTTTTTACATAAATTTCTTATGTTCTTGTGGTTCGGAACCCACGTAAATTGTAGGTCCCCTCCGCCACCACGGAGGACATACACAATTACGAACACAGTTAGGTAGCCCAGCCATGAGTGGATCCTAGGGTCTTTGTTGGTCTGAAACATTATAACATTATAACATTATAACATAAACTTACATTCGTACGATGCATGTAGGATTTATAAATCCAAATTATTATTAATGAATTCACTAGTTTTTATATAGTTGAATTTCTCTAATATATATATATATATATATATATATATATATATATATATATAATTTCCCATGCTAGTTTTTTAATTTGTGAATGAGTTTATTTTTATCGAATCCCTTCTCACATAAACTATTATTATATTAATCTTTGTTTAAAAATCTTCATATTTACAGCATATATATATATATATATATATATATATATATATATATAATATATATATATATATATATATATATGGTGACGCTCATAAGTTTTCGTACAGATAAAAATAATTCAGTTATATTCATCCTTTTCTTTTGTACGAAGCATAGTATAGTTACGAAAAGTTTATCATTCGTTTGGAAAAAATTTAACATATAAAACGTCAACATTTAATGTAAAACATCAAAGAATTTGAGGAAAATAAAAAAAAAATTAAAATGCAAAAGTTTTCGTACACTTATTTACAAAATTATTTAATACTTTGTGTGTCCAGCTTTGCTTGAATGACTTCAATGATTCGTTTTGGGTATTTTTCTACGAGGTTTCGACATCTCGAAGTAGAGATTTTAGCCCATTCTTCTAAAGAAAATTGTTGCAATTCATTCAGATTCGAAGGGTTTCTCTCGCGGACACCCTTTTTTCAAATCAAACCGTAAATTCTCGATTAAATTGAGATCTGGGCTTTGACTGGACCACTCGTGAAACTTGAAATTCTTTTGTTTAGGCCATTTCATGGTGCTTTTACTTTTATGTTTTAGATCATTATCTTGTTGCAGTACCCAATTACGACCCGTTCACAGCTCCCGAACTGAAGGCAATACATTTTCTTCTAAAATTTCCTGATATTTCTTCGATTTTAAGATTCCATTCATGACAACAAGCTTTCCTGGACCAGAAGCATTAAAGCATCTCCAAAGAAGCAAACTATCACCGATATGTTTAACTGTAGGAAGGGTTTATTTTTTCCTAGAATATAGTATTTGATTTTCGCCAAACATACCGTTGCTCGTTGTTCCTGAATAATTCAATTTTGGTTTCCTCTGTCCAGAGAACTTTCTTCCAGAATGCAAATCCATTATTTTGATGATCCTCGACGTACTTTAAACGAGCTTCTTTATGTGCTTTTCGTAGCAGAGGTTTTCTTCGTGCAACTCTTCCATGCAAACCATCTTTTCTGAATGTACGACATATATACAGTAGAGGGATGGACATCGACCTTAGATAGTCTTAATGTTTGGTAAATATCAACTGCAGTCACACGTGGAGTTGCAGCAGCCATTCTCTCAATTCGTATAGATGTACGTTCTAAAATCTTGCAAAATCGTTCACACCTTGGTAGAATTTTGATCGTTCCAAATTCTTTCCATTTCTTTACAACTTCTGCAACCGTCGTAAATGGAATTCGAAGCTCTTCTATTTTCGTATAACTCTTTCCAGACTCGTGTGCAGCAATAACATCTTTTAGGATCTGTAGACAGCTCTTTACCACGACGATCCCACTGCTTACTAATGACTCGTACAGTCATCCGTCTTCCATGAAGATTCACAGAGAAAATTCTGTAATTCAGAATTGCCAACAGTTTCTAATCAACAAACAGCCAACTACTGTACTGATAAAATTTTTAAATTCTTCACGCCTAAGGTGAACACACAAAGTATTAAATGATTTTGTAAATAAATGTACGAAAACATTTGCATTTTAACTTTTTTATTTTTCTCAAATTCTTTGATGATTTACATTACAGGTTGGAATTGAACTAATTTTTTATTTGTTAAATTTTTCCAAACGAACGATAAACTTTTCTTAACTATTCTATGCATGGTATAAAAGATAAGGACGAATATAACTTAAATATTTCTCTGTACAAACCCTTGTTGTCATATATATATATATATATATATATATATATATATGCAATAAAATCACAGAAGAACACGTGATCTTTTTAATAAGCAAACAACCACAGGGAGAAGGAAAAGGAAACACGAAATCCGAGCGCTCGGATTTCGTGTTTCCTTTTCATTCTCCCTGTGGTTGTTTGCATTATATATATCAGTGGCGTGCGGTGGGTACGTCTACAGGGTAAGCGGTATTGCGTGCAAGCACACGCACTATATGTACATATTATATAATTATAGTAATTATAGTAGCTAATGATAAACTTCATAACTGGCTAGTGGGTATGTACTGTAGACCATTCTGAAAAATACGGTACTGTCTTTAATATCTTTGTCTAATATACAAGTTTGGTAAAGATGCTGATGATAGTACGATATTTATGGTGCATGTTGGAACTAACGATGTTAAGATTTCCAGGTCAGAGGAGCTAATAGAGAAGTACAAGCGTCTGATGCGAACTCCAAAGGATAGGACTAATATATCAATTTTTTCAGGAATTCTCCCAAAAATAGCAGTATTCGACAACTTTTTCAGCAGAGCTACCTACTGTACATACGAGGTAAATAATATTCGTAAATAATATTCTTAAGTCCCTTTGCCAACAGGAAATGTTGAATTCGTCGATTTGTGGAGTCATTTTTCTAGTGAAAAGGATTTATTTTTGCGTGATGGTCTTCACCCGAATGGCGTGGGAGCAGCAGCTCGTCTTAGTAGACAATTGCATGGCTCTGCGATGACTTTTCAGGCAAAAATCGGCGTAACTCCCATGAAAGCGAACAGCCTAACATAAATTTTCCTTACAGTGAATGATTGCCTCTGCGAAGAACCTCGAGATTTTACTGCGGTACTCAAGATTTTATAAATGTATTTTATATTAATGCTCGGTTTAAGCTTTAAATTTGATGAACTATTAAGTATTGTCCTTGACTAAAAATTTGAGGTTGTAGCAATTACTAAATCCTGGTTAAATACAGAGAGTAAAGATTTTCTCGAAGAATATCCAGGGGCAGATCCAGGAATTTAAGCAGAGGGGTGTCCAGTCTTGGTGGGGCTCGTTACTGATATGTCCTCGGCCTTCGGCCGAGGACGCGCGAACGAAGCGAGCGCCAGGGGGGGTGCTCGAGGGGGGGTGACCCCCCTCGGTAGGAAATTTTCATATCTGAAGATAGCTTTAGATGGATTTGAAGTATATTCCCGTTCACTTCTGGTCCCCATATTTATAGACTGAATGGAGAGAGTACAGCGACGGGCTACTAAGATGATTCCAAGACTTAGAAACAAATCATACGTACGCTGCCCATTTAGAAACATTAAATTTATTCTCACTCGTAAAAAGGCGAATTTGTGGAGATATAATCCAGGTATTTAAAATGATTAAAGGTTTTGATAATGTGGACGCCCACAAATATTTCACCGTCAGAAATGCAGATAGAACTCGCGGTAATCGTTTCAAAATAGTGGGTAAACATTTTAATTCTAATGAAGCTAAACAGTTTTTCTTTAATCGTATAGTTAATTCGTGGAATGGATTGACAGCCAGCGTAATTCAAAGTCATTCGATCGAATCCTTTAAAAAGAGACTAGATGCTTATCTTGCCTTATCAGTTGGAAGCATTTTTTTAGCGCGTAAAAGTTTTGTAGAATTTTCACTCGGATTCCTTTATCTGTACTTTAAAATGTTCACTTTATCTTTAAACTTTTTCCTACCTTTCAATCTCTTTCCTTTCCTCTGCTTTGCTTTAAAACTTTCACTATTCTTTGAATTTTCTTACTTCTTTTAACCTTTACAGACAGCTGCTATGTGGTGTTTTTTGTATTCCTTTATTTATATATATATATTTTTTTTTTTTAGGGGGGGGGATGAAGATAAGAAAGGCACTAAATTGAGAAAATGGGATTCGTGTATTACAGTTACCGCCCTCACTCGTTGAGCCTTCCTGACCAATAAAATGGATCCATTTCTCTTATTATTACTATTTGTCATACGAGTATGGACTATAGATCTGCCAATAAACTTTTTCATTTATATATATATAATAGTTATGTTCGCTTTCCTATTCGGTGCTATCTTTTGTATCACTTTCCTCCTACACCCAAAATAGGTACAACTTTTTTGTAGGAGATGGTTTTATGAGTTTAGTTTAGGTTAACCTAACCTAATATAATATAACATAAAATAAAACAAAACGAAAATAACTGGATGTGTAAAATCCTGAGGCAGCATGAAGCAGCAGTAATTTGATTTCGAGATTTTAATTAAAATCGTAACGCGAGGGGGTTCGAAAAAATAATCGCTGTATACGATAAAAGAGCGCATTTTCTAAATTTTTTAATGGAACCTCTATTGTACTTATCTTAATGCAAGCGTAAATGATTAAAATTTGAAGAATAAAAAGATGTCACACGTTGGAGGTAACGTACTTCAATGACCATCAACGGAAATGTAGGAATTTGCACTCTTATAAGTATATATATATATATATATATATATATATATATATATATATATTACTCGTAATATACCGTATCTTTTTTTTTTTTCTGAATAAAATCGCCAAAGTATTATGGTTTTTAATAAACAGGCTTCGATATCGGAATCGCATGTATCCACTTGGTTCGTTCAATATATATGTTACGGCCTTTTTGTAAAAGGGCCAAAAAGCCGGATTTTTTTGCATAATGACATTAAATGCCAGGCCACTTTGCAAACAGCAGGCATATTGGCCATTTTGCAAAATGACTGATAATCCTGCCGGCCATTTTGCGAAAAGGCAGAAATAATAGATAATTGACTAGCCCAAACTTAACTAGCATTGCCTAGACACAATTTATATACACCTACAATCAACCATATTCGACCTTTGTTTGCTTTTTTCACAAAAAAAAAAACGAGAAATCACGAGAAACTACCAATTTGGAGAAATCCCACAAATATTATAACTGTGTTAAAATATTTGACGGAGGCAAGTAATTCCGTCAAATAATCTGGAAAAGAAATGTGTTGATAATATCTTCCTTATTATATTCGGTGGTAAAAGTATGGCTAGGCAGATTTAGAAAAAAATTATTAAATAAAACACCTCGTAACATTTTTTTAAAAATATCATGGCTAGAAATTGACCAAAACCGGTTGTGCTGCGTAATTTTTTGACGATGGAATTCGTCTACGGCCTATGTACTAATAAGTTACGCTAAGAAATTTAGCTCCCAATATGCAATCTTAAAGCTTTTTGGAAGAGAAAGACTTCTCGCTGATCTTGCATTTAACTCCCATCTCTCTCTCTCTCTCTCTCTCTCTCTCTCTCTCTCTCTCTCTCTCTCTCTCTCTCTCTCTCATACGTAATAAATAAATAAATAATTCCTTAAAAAATGCATGATTTAGATTAGATTAAGTAGTTCAGTATTCATGCTATCCTTTTTTTACGTTGTCTTCTAATGCGTAACTGAGTACACGAGAAAAGTGTACGCATGGTGTGAATGAACCCTGAAGCTATCCTCTTCATTATACTTTTTCCTTCTTTCCTATAAATCTTTTTTCACTACTATTTTCTGTCAGAGAAAAATGCCTGAATGGAGAGAAAGGGAGAGAGAGCCGTGTCTGCTCTGTACTTTACTATAACTACTATTTGTGTGGGAAAATGTTATACGTCTATAAGTGTAAGCTTGGTATCGGTTTTCAGTATTCTTTATTTTCATTTGCTATTTCTATTTTTTCTATTTATTTTTTCTTGGGTCAGCCTAGAGTGGATTTCAGGGTCTTTGTTAGCCTGTAACTCTCTCTCTCTCTCTCTCTCTCTCTCTCCTCTCTCTCTCTCTCTCTCTCTCTCTCTCTCTCTCTCTCTCTTTCCCTCAGGAAAGATATTGAGAGGCTGGAGCGAGTGCAGGCGAGGGCCACAAAGTTGATCCCTTCCGTTAGGCATATGGGCTACAATCGACGGTTACGCGCCCTGAACTTGTTTTCGCTTGAAACTCGGAGGCTGCGCGGTCAACTGATCGAGGTTTTCAAGCTCTTACGAGGGTTCAACGATGTCGATTTTAGAAGTATGTTTAGTTTAAATGATAACCCAACTCGCAACAATGGTTGGAAGTTGGATTTGAAACGGTTTAGGACTAGTGTGTGTGGGAATTACGTTACGTATAAGATCTGTGACACATGGAACAGGTTACCTTCGGAAGTTGTGAACAGTTCCTCTGTGGATCAGTTCAAGAAAAGGTTAGACGAAATCTTGCACACTATTTGAGTGTGTAAAGACATTTAGGACCTCAGTCTGCGGAAATTTCTTTTCCTGTAAAATAGTTGATATCTGGAACCAACTTCCCTCAGAGGATGTTTCCAGTCAAAGTGTAAATCTGTTTAAAAATAGGCTAGACAAAGTACAGAACACACTCATAGTTTAAGATTAAAACCTCAGAAAACTCTGCAGGAGTTCGCTTGCTCGGTGTCTCAGTGAGCAAGCTAAATATAGAGCTATTTATATATTCTCCACTTTCCTGTAAAATTTCCTTGGCTACTTTTCCAGGGTCAAGGTATTTTTTTCAACCTTTTTCCGTACCTGCCTCTGGCAGGGAGGGAGCGGAGGGTGGGAGAGAGCCTTCTACTTTTCTATCCAGTTTTCTACTACTGCTAGCATAGTTTGAAAGACAAAATTTTCCCTGGCACCCGTTGCCATTGGTACCTCCTCGGTATGGGCCGCAAGGCCTTTTGAGGTACTTCTTTTCCTTGTAACTCCTTGTAACTCTCTCTCACACACACACACACACACACACACCAGTGGAGTTCCACAGGGTTGGTTCCGTTCTGGGTACTTTACTTTTTATCATCTATATTAACGATATAGAGTGATATAGGCGTATGAGGCGGGGGGTCTGGGGGCGGCAGGCCCCCCAGGAGTAGGGCACTGAGCATTTTCAGGGCAAATAATGAAATTTTAAGGGCAGATTTTTCCTGACTCCTTTGTTTTTTTTTTTTTTACTTCTTGAGGTGAATTAATTACTTGCTACTATATTTGTAGTTAATAAGTGAAACGTAAGTTGAGGACTTACTGAATTCTATATCAACTTCAATGCTGTAGTTTTGCTTGTCATTTAGAAATGTTGTAGCAAAATTTTCTCTCATTTTTGTAAATTGTGATATTTTTTATATCAAAAAGGCTTTAATATATGTTACTCATACTCTAACCTTTGTGTTATTTTATGCTACACATGGTGTTTATGCGGAAATCAGGGCACCCTGAAAATTTTTAGGGCAAATTTTTTCCGCTCCCCCTGTAAAGTGCCATCCCATACACCTATGGATATAGACGTTGTGTTCCTAAGTACAATTTATAAATTTGCAGACTATACGAAATTAGGAAAAGTGTAGATAATCAGGAGGGCATAAGAACGATTCAAAATGATTTGTGATGCAAACTGTTTGCTACTTGGCAGATGCCATTCAACTTGGACAAATGTACGGTAATGCAAATAGGTTAAAAGAACCCAAAGGCCGATTACTCTCTCTTGGGAGAAACTTCACTGAGACTGATCTAGAGAAAGACTTGGGAGTTTACAGTATGTCAGAAATAATCTCAAACCGTCAAAGCACTGTGCAGAAGTCGAAAAGAGGCCCTTAAAAATACTAGGTTATATTCAACGACAGTTCCAATTTAGAAGCAAGGAGATTGTAATGTCTCTTTACAATTCACTAGTTAGACCTCAATTCGAGTATTTTGTGCAGTTTTGGTCTCCGTCCCTTAGAAAGGATATTGAAAGGTTAAAAAGGGTACAAGCAAGGACCATAAAATTAACCTCTTCAGTTTGACTTCAAAACTAGCAACGTAGATTAGAGCGCTTAAATCTATTTACCTTAGAGACTAGGAGGTTGCACGGTCAGCTTATTCAAGTTTTCAAGATGCTCAATGGAATAGACAAGGTACATTACAGGAAATTATTCTCATTCAATACTAATCCGACAAGAAATAACGGCTTTAATTTAGAACTAAAAATATTTAGTACCTCTGTGGTAATTTCTTCTCTTAGAAAATAGTTAATATCTGGAACCAACGTTCACTTTCACGCCAGTGTAAATATAATTAAAAATAGTCTGGACAAAGTTTTGAATACACTCAGGATTTAAGACTGTCCCGAGTGTCCCCACATATAACATAATTTAAGAATCGATTAGATAAGTATTTTGAAAATAGTATTACAACGTAACCGTGCAAGAATTTGATTAAACAATTACTCCTGTAATTAGTCCTTCCCCCACTTTAGAGAGACGACATCTCTGCTACATTGTGTCCAACATAGTTTTTAATCTCTTGCCTCATAAACACCTCCAAGTGGGCTACTCTTAAATTCGCAGTAGCAACAGCGGGTGATTATCCACGGAAAACTCTCATTCTCCATAAGAGACAAGTATAGGGGGATAAATACAAGGACCTCCCACTGGTATTCCTCGCCAGAAAGAGATTTTCTCTACTCTCGTGGTGGTACAACACCGCGAAGTATGAACCACTCACTATAATACCTGCCGCATAAACACCTTTCAGGGAGATAGACCCAAGTTAAAACTCGACAACATTCAAAGAGTTGGTAGACATATACACACGACAGACATTCAATTACAGTAAATACGCTCACACATTTGCCTGCCTCATTAACATTTCTAAGAATAGAATAAATAAATATTTTGTAGAAAAGCAATTTTCATAACAAAAAAAAAAAATTGTATAAAGATTTTATGAAAATAATTAAAATATTTCAATAGAACTCCTAAGAGAGAAACTCCATCCACAATATTTAATTATAAATATATTTTTATAAATATATAATTTTGAGGGGGTTAGAAATGAAAAATATTTTTAATTTTATTTACAGAAATATAGAGTAATTGCACAAATTTTAATTGTATTAAAATAAATGAATTTTTGGTCTACACTCTTATTGTTTCTTAATTAATTCAGTTATGATTAACAGAGAGTAAAAACTACAGTATTGGTTAATACAGATAATATATTTACATATAAGTTTATATGCAGTTTTAGATCCCTATTTGGCAGGAGGGCACAACCAGTATAGGATCAATAACGCGAATGAGAGGCTGAATAGTCTTTCAGAGAATAGAATCTTTCTGACACTGAGACGAAAACGTTCGCCTTTCGAAGTCCTTTGAGGATAAAAATCACGTCCAAATGATTGGCACTCTACGTTTCGAGTTAGCACCCTACAGTACAACAATGTAAAGGAACAAATCTTTTCAAAAAACGTGTGTGTGTGTGTATCCAGCCTCGGAAACAACTGTTGGGCACCTGCTAAAGCTACTTCATATCGAGATGATATAATGTAGGATTCACTTAATGGTTTTGCTGTACAGTATTTATGTATTACTGTATAGAAAATATATTATTATGTGATTTCCACTGAAATGAGAAAGAGATGCACGGTGAGGATTTGAATGCGTCAATGCGTCATTTGAACTTCCATGTTGTGTATTATTCGAATACATTAAAGCGCATTTCTTTATATCGGGTAAAGTTATAATTCCAGATGATATTAAAATGTTTAAGAGGAAAGAGCCAAGGCACAGCTTCTCTTCTCTTAGGAACTTTCTCAATATTTTACTAATTAAAAGTGGAAATGGTCCAGATGAGTGGTTCAGAAAACTCTGAAATAGTTCCAAGAAAAAAAATCTCCCGCTAGCACATTATGCGATGGTCGGCAAAGGTTTAGAAAACGCCATGAGGACAGGCGTTTAAAACGCCTCTCCGTCAGATATTGCAGAAAAATATTTCACTTTCGTCACAGCCATTAAAAAAATACTTGCAGAAAGATGGATATAAAGAAAGATTAGAGTTGCACCGATGTAGCGGTATCGTATCGCCGTATCGGCCACTTTTTCACAAAGTATCGGTATCGGCCGATACTGTTTGAAAACCGATACCGATACCGATACTTTGAATTACTGTTTTTTGAAGAAATTATTAGAGTTGCACCGATACCAATATTTTGGCCGATACCGATACCGATACCGATACCACAAAAAAGTGCCGATACCGATACCGATACTTTTTAATTAATTGTTTTAAAAATTGATTATTAATAAAAGTTCAAGTAAATGATATAATATCTCATTAACTTAAAATGCCTTTCCCAATCCCAACTTTAGTTCCATTTAATTTCATAATAATATAATATATTATAATATATAGCTAGAGCCTGTAATTTAATTATGTTTAAATTAAATTAAGAAAAAGAAAATATATATATATATATCTTATTATATAAAGTTCTAAACGAATGCATATAATGGTAGTGTATTATCAATAACTTTACACACGAGATTCAAGCATTCAAGCAACTGAATGGTTTATTATGATTATGCATGCCGCGTGGTGCCATCTATGAACAACTTTACAAAACTTTCATTTTTACTGAAACTATTACTGTAATTTGAAATTGTATATTTATATGATACTGTATTACTGTATTGAATATTTGTAATCTTGTATAGGGGCCTATAGTTACATTTTATGATTTTTTGTTTTGTTAGTAAATGTAAACATTGCTAATTTTGATAAAATATATATTAAACAACTAAATAAGATATTACTGTATAATAATAAAAAAATTTAATAATATATAAAATAAGATAATTTCTTCAAAAAACAGTAATTCAAAGTATCGGTATCGGTATCGGTTTTCAGAACAGTATCGGCCGATACCGATACTTTGTGAAAAGTGGCCGATACGGCCGATGCCGATACCGATACATCGGTGCAACTCTAGAAATTATCTTATTTATATATTATTAAATTTTTTATTATTATATAGTAATATCTTATTTAGTTGTTTAATATATATTTTATCAAAATTAGCAATGTTTACATTTACTAACAAAACAAAAAAATCATAAAATGTAACTATAGGCCCCTATACAAGATTACAAATATTCAATACAGTAATACAGTATCATATAAATACAATTTCAAATTACAGTAATAGTTTTCAGTAAAAATGAAAGTTTTGTAAAGTTGTTCATAGATGGCACCACGCGGCATGCATAATCATAATAAACCATTCAGTTGCTTGAATGCTTGAATCTCGTGTGTAAAGTTATTGATAATACACTACCATTATATGCATTCGTTTAGAACTTTATATAATAAGATATATATATATATATTTTCTTTTTCTTAATTTAATTTAAACATAATTAAATTACAGGCTCTAGCTATATATTATAATATATTATATTATTATGAAATTAAATGGAACTAAAGTTGGGATTGGGAAAGGCATTTTAAGTTATTGAGATATTATATCATTTACTTGAACTTTTATTAATAATCAATTTTAAAACAATTAATTAAAAAGTATCGGTATCGGTATCGGTATCGGCACTTTTTGTGGTATCGGTATCGGTATCGGCCAAAATATTGGTATCGGTGCAACTCTAGAAAGAATAAAGCCTTGGTTGTTGGAGTCGAACTGTAAGAAAAGACTATTGGGCAAAAGGACATTAACGTTGATCTGAGAAATGAGTAAAGATGTTCGGTTCAACGAAAACAATTCTGAGATGAATTAGCAACGCCTTTCACCTTTCTTGAAAGCAGATTTTTTTTGTAAACAATGACCAATGTTAACCATCGAAAGCTAGTTAGTTTTTCATTAAGCGAGTTAACCTGTCCAGGTTTTGGGTAAGTGTTAAGAATCATACAGAATTTTAAGCGACATTAATAGAGGAAAAGAGCGAAATTGGAGGTGACGCGCGCAAGAACGTGTCTCAAACGGTTTTTAAAAGCAATTAAAAACTTAGTGAGAATTTACTAACTGTTTGTATAATGTATAATTTAGTAAGTACTTCGTAGACATGATTTTCAAAACCATCGGAAACTCGTATCATTACATAATAGGAGGTGAGATTTACGTGCCTAATAGTCTTCTCCAAGGATTATATATATATACAGGGCGTCCCAAAAAAATGTATACACACTTTAACAGCTGATAGCTCAAATGATGTTTCTTTCTTTCCAAGTTTAAACCCATTAGAATTAATAATGGCAGTCAGACTAAGCTTTGAACAAAGGAAATTCATTCTAAAATGCTACTGGAAGTGTGAAAACGCAGTTGAAGTGCAAACAGTTTAGGAGGGAGTTTCAAACAGATCCACCAACGCGACTTACCATCACTCGAATTAGAGATAAGTTTGAAGCCGATTGAACTGTTCAGAATGTCCACAAGAAGCGTTCCGGAAGACCACGGACATCGACAAGCCCACAAAGCAAGAAAGAGTACTGGAAACGTATCACCAAAGTCCAAGAAAATCTGTGCGGCAAGCGAGTCGTGAGGTAGGAATTACAGAATCGTCTGTCCAACGCATTTTGAAGCGCTGTCAATGGAAAAGTTACATTCCAAGATTAGTCCATGCTATTAATGAAGATGATCCGGACCGAAGAGTGGAGTATTGCGAGTGGTACTTGGCACGATGTGGATGTGGATTGGACGAAGGGGTTTCGTATAAATACCCTCCGCGTTCACCAGACCTCACACCACTAGACTTTTTTTATGGGATACTTAAAAGACAAAGTCTACGCTATAAAACCTGCAACAGTCGCTGAATTGAGAGCAGCCATTGAACGAGAATGCACACAAATACCAAACGAAATGTTTCGTGATGTTTGCGATTCCATTGCTTCGCGTTATCAGCAGTGCCTGGACCAGAACGGACGTCAGTTTGAAAACAGGCGTTGACAAAACAATTAAATAATGTCTGTAGATTCTATTACATTTTGAAAATGAAATGTATTTTAATAAACACTGCCTTTATAAGTATTTAAAGTGTGTATACATTTTTTTGGGACGCCCTGTATATATGAAAATTATTTCACGAAAGTAACACGTGAATAATATTTATGATGAAAATAACCACGAAGGAAAAATAAACAGAATGGTGCTCAAGCGCTTTCGTCTAATGACGTTCTCAGGAACACAGGTGTTCCTGAGGATGTCATTAGACGAAAGCGCTTGAGCACCATTCTGTTTCCTTTTTCTTTCGTGGTTATTTTCATTATATATATATATATATATATATATATATATATATATATATATATATATATATATATGTGTGATTTATCTGATGATCTAACACAAGTATCTGAAATATTAAGAGCTCAGTATGAATCATCTTTCAGTATCCCAAAAACTGACAAATTGATATGCGATAGAAACGCGTTCTTTGAAGAAGAACCACATGGGGAAAGTATAACGGATTTCGACTTTACGACGGATGATATTACACAAGCCATAGGGAAACTAAAAACACACTCAGCGGCAGGACCGGATAAACGGAATGCCACACTGATCAAAAACTGCAAGAATGCAATCGCTGAGCCCCTATACTGGATATGGAGACGATCATTAGACACGGGAGAAATACCGGGCATCCTGAAGAGCGCGAACATAGTCCCAATATAAAGGAGGAGATCGATCTGAGGCCAAAAACTATAGGCCAGTATCGCTTACATTTCATCTCACTAAA
Source organism: Bathynomus jamesi (assembly GCA_023014485.1). Lineage (NCBI taxonomy): Eukaryota > Metazoa > Arthropoda > Malacostraca > Isopoda > Cirolanidae > Bathynomus > Bathynomus jamesi. The sequence goes on along the minus strand of JAJOZX010000106.1, from coordinate 1,893,145 downwards.
ATATCTGAAAGAATAGTTAGACAGAAAATCTATGACTTTTTGGAAACTCAGAAAAATTCAATGATAACCAACACGGGTTTCGGTCAGGCAGATCATGCCTATCACAACTAGTGGAACACTACAACAACATTATTGATTCACTTGAAAGTAATGAAAACTATGATGTACTATATACAGACTTTGCTAAAGCGTTCGACAAGTGTGACCACGGAATCATAATACATAAACTGAAATATATGGGAATAACAGGAAAAGTAGGGAAATGGATATATAATTTCCTTAGTGAGCGGAGGCAAGTCGTTACAGTACAAGGAGTATCTTCATCAGAATCAGAGGTCCTCAGCTCGGTACCACAAGGAACAGTATTAGCTCCACTACTCTTCATAATCATGCTAACTGACATAGATGAGGACGTTACCAGAGACAGCACAGTAACATCCTTTGCGGATGACACAAAGATCAGTAGAAAAATAAGAAACCCAGAAGACATAGGATCTCTACAAACCGACATAAACAAAATCTACAAGTGGACGGAAGACAACAGTATGAAGTTTAACACCGAGAAATTTCAGCTATTACGGTACGAAAAAAAAGACGACCTAAAATCCATGGAATATTATACACCAAAGGGAGAGGAAATTCAGAGAAATTCCAGAGCAAAAGATTTAGGGGTTGTAATAACAGATGATGCGAAATTTGAAACACAAAATAAGATAGCAATAAACAGAGCAAAGAGAATAACGGGTCAGATATTGAGAACCTTTAAACGAAGGGATAGGAATGTAATGATTCCTCTACTGAAAACCCTGATTATACCCAAATTGGAATACTGCTCGGTCCTAACATCCCCATATAAAAAAGAAGACATTAGACAGCTGGAGGGGATCCAAAGAAGCTTCACAGCCAAGATCAATGGGTGCAAAGAACTAAATTACTGGGAAAGGTTACGAGAACTAGACCTATATTCACTGGAAAGGAGAAGAGAGAGATATACCATTAGTTACACTTGGAAAATAATGAAGAAACTAGTCCCTAATCTTACTCTGAATCCCATAACTCCCCAAACAACGGTGGAAAGTAGAAGCGGCAGACTGTGTCGTTTTCCCAAATTGAAGGCGAGACAGGGAGCATCCTTAACCCTGAAAGAAAATAGTTTTGTAGTGAGAGGACCAAAACTGTTTAATCAGTTGCCCAAAGACTTAAGAAACACGAAGGGAGTTGCAGTGTAAATCTTCAAAAGAAGACTAGACGCCTGGCTCAGAACAATCCCCGATGAGCCGTTGCGTACCTGGCTATGTGAGGTGGAGAGCGCAAGAATCCAACTCACTACTTCACCAGGCCAACTCGAGAGGAGGGGCGACAAGCTTGACCTTCGTGAAATGAGAGATCATCGCGCGGAACCTTTGTAAGGTTGTAAGGTAAGGTGTGTATATATATATATATATATATATATCAGTGGCGACTCGTGACATTTTTGTTCAGGCATGCAATGTTATGGAATGGAAGAAAAACATCCGCCTAACCCTCTTGCCCAAACTTTGCATATTGTTTACATAGAACTTAGCAAGTTAAAGGTGTTTTACAAACTTTTGGGGACCTCTTTGAAGGAAAGTTCATTTAATGTTAGGCTTAAATATGCGAACAAAAAATTAGACATATTTATATTAGTAGTTACCGAATTGATCTAAAGAAAAAGATACAAATTTAAAATTTACCTTAAATAATTGTGAAGCATTATTTGAATTGAAATTCTGCTCTCCTAGTTTTCCTGCAAAATTCTTCGATGACCAAATTGTAAAAGTACTCTCGATTCTCCATAAGCTTCTTGAGGAAATTTTTTCAATTGAAATTAAGGCAAGATTAGATAGCCTTTCTTCACTTTGGGAACTCCGTAAATAACTTTTAATTCTTTTAAGCGCAGAAAATGATCGCTCAACACTTGCTGTCGATATTGGTATAGTTAGAATCAAATTCGTCAATTTATATTTTCCTTAAGACCTTTGTGCATTTCGCTTTCCAGTAGATATTTTAGGAGCTCAGCAACATTCTTTTTGGCAAAAGATTTGTGCGAATATAAAACACAATTCAGAACGGAGACGAGGAAACTCAAAAAATGAATTGTAGCTTCTTTTCAAAGATTCAAAAGCTCTCTCTGGAAAAGTAACATCATAGAACTCAAATTTTTTGCAATCTAAAAGCTCAATGAATTCCAATTTTTCCATTGAACTGAAACGCTCTTTCATTTGAAGAAGTATATTATCGAATATTTCATGAAATAGTTGACTATACTTCTCTTGTGGAGAAAGACTCTGTTTCCTTTTACATACAGGTTCACCACATCTTTCTGTTATCAAGTCCCACATATCTGCAAATTTTGTATCCCTTATTTGTTTGATTTTTTTCATAGTGCTTTCAACGGTGATTGAGCTATACACAATATCCATAGATTTTGTTTGCAGCACATTAAATAGATATTCAGTAAAAGGAAAAATTGAAGAAAATACTTCTAATAAAAAATTAAAATCGAAAGTATCTATACCAGCAAGCAATCCGCGTGCACTATTTTTTGTTTTTTCATCAAATTTCTTTGGGTTTTCAAGAATGCTTTTTAAAAGATCTATTAAATCTTCTTTATTTTCCTTAACTCTTTCAACTAGACGAGATGAATAGTTCCACCGCGTTGGAGCCAGTTTAGGGAAACGCTTTCCAACAACTTTGTCAAGCATTGAAGTTCGCTTAGTTGAACTGCTGAAAAATGATGACAAACTTCCTAATACTGAAAAAAAATTATTACATTCGGAAATTTCAGCGACAGCTTGGGATAAAACAAGGTTAAGTTTATGGGCGTAGCAGTGAAGAAAAATAGCCTCTGGTACAGTTTCTCTAATCTTTGTTTGTACTCCATTAAGATCGCTCCCCATAACAGCAGCACCGTCGTAGGTTTGAGCAACTAATTTTTTCAAACAGCCCAGTTCACCTAGTTGCCTTATAGATAAATCAGAAATCGCTCCTGCACTTCTATCATTGCTGACGTCATTGAATTTTATAAATCGTTCACAAATCTCTCCATGTTTATTAACATAACGAACAACAGTAGAGAGTTGAGAAAACAGCTGACATCAGATGTTTCATCTAATAAAATCGCCACATACATGCAGTCGATAAGCTCACGTTTTATTTGTTCTAACATAACTGCACTAATAGATTGAATTATGTCATTCTGAATAGCAGATGATGTTCCCTTAAAAACAGTCGCAGTTTTTAAATGGTTTTGAAGCTTTTCATCGAATTCTCCCATACAAAATACCAATTCAATATAGTGACCCCTATTGTCAGCGTTTTCTTCTTCATTGTGACCGCGAAATGCTAATTCTTGCATACCTAAAAAACATGTTATCCTAATCAAACGTTTCAAAATTTCTCGATTCTTATTAACTTCTTCGTTATGTCTGGAAATGGCAACTGATTTCTGCTTGTCGAGTATTAAATCAATTCTTTCTGACTTTCCAAATGTTTTAAGATCAACAAATGCATTTATGTGAGCAAGAGATTTTTCATGGCGAGAAATTGCAGTATGTAAATTGTTTAAATCGTCGTATCCACGACTAACAGAATTCCACACAGAGTTATCTCTTGAAAATAGGAAACACGACCAACAGTACAATTTGTTATTTGAAATATTTCCATAACCAGGGAACATCATCATACAGCTTAGGATTAAATTTCCTAGTGAAGCCTTTATTTTCTTTGCTTAAATTCAAATGTGGAATCGGTCTGCCATTATTCAATATGCGCTTTTTCTCATCAAAAGAGTGAGTAAAATCTTCTAGTCTTCAATTGATTAAACACATCGTCAGTCATTATGGGCACTACAATGCTATAATTTATTTAACTGATTATCCAAAATAATTAAAGCACAAAAGGGAACACCGAACACAAGTGGATGCTTGCGGCGGTGGTACTGGAAAGAAGCCTTGTCAGAATTGCCAGATGTTACTTTTGGTGAATGCACCTATAAAACTGAATGCATGCCGTATTATTTTCATTAATTAAAAAAAATCAGAACAAAGCTTTTTAATTATTTTTAGTAAAAATATTAAGTAAATTTTCTAAGCATATTTTAAAACATATTGCCTTTTGAATTTAGCTATGAGGCTCAAAAAAAATATCTTATGGATAGTGAGAAGTCTCCTTAAAAAATTGCCCAAGGCAAGGCGGTGTAAACAAAATCATGTCTTATTTCACTAGACAATTAAGAACATTTTTCTGTACCCAGACTGAATTAGTGAATGCGTTAGCTACAAGTATTTCGATCTGTGTACAGAAAAATGTTCTTAATTGTCTAATGAAATAAGACATAATTTTGCTTACGCCCAATAGCCAGTACATGCGTGATTGAAGCCTTAGACTATTTTTAGTTTCTGAAAATTATTTTTGTCAATTATAATCCTTACTTAGATCTGAAAAGAGAACATATTTAACACATGCATTGCATGCGTTGCATTCATTAAGAAATCGCCACTGATATATATATATATATATATATATATATATATATATATATATATATACAGGGTGTCCCATAAGTCTGGCATCATAGGAGAAATTCATATTTTTCTATTTCTACGAACCATAATTTATACTCGGGATGCCAATTTCCCGTCCACCATTCTGTTCAGTGACGAGGCTGTTTTTTATGGAAATGGTGAGGTAAATCGACAGAACACCCGCTACTGGTCTCAAAACAACCCTCACTGGTATACCTCTTCAAAGGAACAAGGTGCATCTCGGGTGATGGTATGGTGTGGCATTTGGAAGGATCCCATCATAGGCCCCCTCTTTTTCGACGAACATGTCACTGGAGGCACCTACCTACGTATGCTCAAGGAAGAAGCATTTCCCAGTGTCTTGAACGAAGAAGGAAATTTCCCAACATGGTTCCAGCAAGACGGCGCTCCTGCACATTACAGCACCCAAGTAAGGGAATACCTGTACCAACAATTCCCTGGTCATTGGATAGGACGTCGAGGGCCTGTGGAATGGCTAGCTAGAAGCCCGGATCTCACGCCACTAGATTTTTATCCCTGGGGCCACTTGAAAGCGCTGGTATGCTCAGAGAAAATTAGGAGTGCTGAACATTTGTGGCAGCGCATTATTGGGGCATGTAACAGTGTAACACCATTACTCCTGACATCATTCACCGTGTGCTTGCTGACTGGGTATCACGTCTGAATTTGTGTGTTGAAAACAATGGTGGACATATTGAGCACGTTCTGTAAATAAAAGCTTTTGTTTTACCTTTTTTTATTATTTTTCCTATGATGCCGGACTTATGGGACACCCTATATATATATATATATATATATATATATATATATATATATATATATATATAGATTCAGGAGGAAAAGTCAATACTTCGGGAGGTGATAGTATCGGTCATTGTGAGAAATAAGTCCATATGAACATGTGGTTAATTCTGAATGGTTTCGGAGATAGAGCTGTTTGAATCTGATGCGCGCGGAGTTCTTCCTCCCCCCCGCGGTGGTCCCATTCAATGGCCACCAAGGTCTCCAGACCTCTCTCCGTTAGATTATTGTTTGTGGGGGTGGATGAAAAGTCAAGTTTACAAAAGAAAGATGGATACACGAGACGAATTGCTCGCTCGCATTTTGGATGCTGCTCTCCGCATAAAGGAACGTCAAGATCAACTCAGACGAACAACACGCGATCTTCGCACACGAGTTGCAAAGTGCACTGAGGTTGACGGTGGGATTTTCGAAAACGTGTTGTAAACTGTAACAAATTTGTCATTTTTGTATCTGATACCATTCAAAATGCCAATGTTTAAACATTAAATGTTAGAAACAGTAACTGGTTTATCTTTCTTGATTACCATTAACAATGCTTTTGTATTTGTAGATTCAAACAGCTCTATCTCCGTAACCATTCAGAATTAGACACATGTCCAAATGAACTTTTTTCTCACAATGGCCGATACTATCACCTCCCGAAGTATTGACCTTTCCTCCTGAAACACCCTGTGTATATATATATATATATATATATTATATATATATAAATATATATAATATATTCCCCATTTCGAGTGAATATTTGCACATTTCATAAACTTTCGGGAAAATAATTTTAAATTTGACAAATATTTTTCAATTTTGATATTTAGATTTAAATTTCGAAAATTATGATTCATTTTAAAAAATGTTTCTTTATATTCGACAATGTTATTTCGATTTTCAGCATTTTGATATATTGTATATTCGACAATCTTACTTTAAATTCAAAATTTTTGCATTCAAATTTATTATATATTAGACATTTGATGAAATACTTCGACAATTACACCTTCGATTTCACCATTAATTTGAGTCTTTCAGTAATGATGCATATACTTTGGACAAACCTAAAAAAAATAAAAATAAAGTAAAAAACCTAAGTTATATTCGACACACACAAAATCTTTTCACACATCTGTCACGTTAACTCGCCAATTAAACGTATCACTCCTCTGCATTCACTTACACATGGAAATGTCATGTATTTACAGTTCTATAAAATATTTATATGTAGGCTACAAACAAACTCTGGATACACCAAAGGTATATGAAGGGCTCGATATAAACAACTAATTACAGCATCCAAATTAACCGACTAATTACTGCATTTGTTACACATATACAGTCCAAAATGAAAAACTAATGTTTCATCATTATGAACATGTATTTACTTTTAGGTTCCACTTGTAGAAAAGCATAATGCCACGAGGAGAAGATTGTACACACCAATCGATCAGGGAAGTACTCTGTGGGCGGGACGTTAGGCAGAAGACAAGGAGTGTTGGAACTCTCGTTGCTCCTGTCACTGCCTTAGCTGATCTTTTTTCCGTGTTTCATCTACCCTGTGAGCAGTCCAGCATGCTCTCAAACATACACTTCTCTCTCTGTTCCTCACAACACATGCATGCATTTTGCACACTACACAATCTTTTCAAAATTAGAAAAGGAAAACAATGGCACAGCCTTCAAGAGCCTCGGAGACTTTGATTTCGACTCTCTTCTTCCTCTATGAGTTTTTGGGGTGCGTTTTTGCGGGCGTTCGCCCTTGGCTCCTCCTTTTTCTACATAAAAAAATCACGGGTGTCCAATGAAGATCGGGAGAGAATAATAAGTGCTTTTGAAAAAGGAGAAGACTATGTAACTGTCGCAGAGACCCTCAGTGTTAAAAGGGCAACGGCTTGGTCAATCGTCAAGAAGTATGTGAATACAGGGCGTGTGTGTGTATATATATATATGTGTGTATGTGTGTGTGTGTGTGTGGATATATATATATATATGCATAAATCGTTACCATCTGGAGGTCGACCACCCAAGATTGATAATGAAATGATGTATTTTATTTTATTATTAAATGAGATAAATCCTTCAATTCCACTGAGAGAACTTAATGTTGCTTTAAGAGAAACGTGGCCCAGAAAACTTTACGTTTCAATAATTAATTATTCTGCAAAGGGCGTTAGAAGGTGCTCTCATTTCCGTCAAAAAGTTTTGACGTTAATGAGCGTAGAAACTGCGCAAATACGAAAGAAGAAAGACGAAGGTTTGTAAACCTGTATTTTCCTATTCACAGTAAATGTAACTGATACAGATTCCATTTGATCAGTTGATAGTGTTGGTGAATTTAAAAGTCCATTTTAATTTTCCCATTAGCAAGGGTGAGTTCTGTCAATATGCGTCATTAATATTCAGGAGAAAACTCATTCTTGCAGTGTTTGCTAACACATACACACATATATATGATTATAATATTCCTTGCCCTTGTAATGTACAATGATATGCTAAATGTTCGTAAGCTCTCTTTTAATTTGCCCGTACTTCACTGGATGCATTTGTATATATTTCAGCTTTGCATATTGGATGTATAAAAAAGGGTTAAGAAGTCGGCGAATTTACACTGATGAAACGTAGTTCAACCTTTAACGTTTAAACAAAATGCACATATGGACGCGCTTCTATAAGACCACGGGCAAGTCGTATTGTCTGCACATAGATGGGGGAAAACTTGACTGTCATCGCTGCTATTGATAGGAATATAGGTGTAGTTTACGATGAGAATGTATTTGGGACAGTCACAAGAGAAACGTTGTCAATTTTTTATTTAATGTATCTACGATAATAGCAGAGGAACAAGCTTTGCTTATATGTGATGATGCTCCGATTCACAAAAGTGGTTAGAAATAACCGCATATATTTCCAAAGAAAATATAAACAAAATAAATAAAAATAAAAACCCTCGTTTCTAACCAACTAGTGAAGTTGGGTTTCCCTAATTAACAAAAGAAGGAAAAAAAAAAGTTTCTGGGACAAAGAAAACGGAGCTTTGCCAGTCTTGAAAATTTTTGACCGCATGAAGCGGGCCCCTTTTTTCTCAAAAAAATTAAAATGCTCGTGGTTACCCAAACCGGGAAACTGAGTCAACCTTCAAATCTAACAACCTTTAATTAAATCGTATCCTTAATTAATAACCACTGCAATTAATCAAAACCCATGTTTAACTAAATAGAGGCCTATCAGAACTAGGTGCAAGTAAGTTAAAGAAAATAACTAAGGTAAGAGAAAAACTAGGTACCTAGACGAAACTCGAACCGGGCTACAACGGCCCTAACTCAATAATTAAATGGCTGTTATAGCCCCTATTAAAACCTAAAGGCAATATAGCCCTAACTTAACTTAAATAAAACCTTCTAAACCTTAAACTTTTAAAACCAAAAACTTAAGGGCAATCCAGCCCTAGCCTAACTTAACCTGCAAAACCTAGGTCTGGGAAATAGCCCCTACAAATAAATAACCTAGCAGTGTGTTAAACGATAACCTAAAACAACAACGAAATTTAAAAACCTGGAAACTAAATGAAACTTATGAATCAGTTAGAAACTGAAAGGGTAACGTTCAACTGGCAACTTCATTTTTGGTAAGTCTAAATTAATTTTGATGAATTTAGCTTCACCATAGTTAGTAATCTGGCTGCTGACCAAATTTAACCTGAAAACCACTGCAACCTACAGTGAAAAAGTCTGTAGCTGTGTTGACAGTGTCTAAATAGGCCATTATTATTTCTATAATTACCGAGTCTATTTAAAGTAAACTTAACCTTAATACTACACCTAAATAAAATAATCTCTCTCAAGCTAAATAATAAATTTTTCAATATGGCGCCCCCGGGTGGGCAGTCGAGAAGTTAGTTACCCTTTTTTTGTTTTAATTCTGATACAATAGTTTTAAATCCAGTGAATTAAATTTTTTACACAACCTAAACAAACCTAGCCTAACCTGGCTAAACCTAAAAAAACAAACCTAGCCTAACCTGGCTGAACCTAAAAAAACAAACCTAGCCTAACCTGGCTGAACCTAAAAAACAAACCTAGCCTAACCTGGCTGAACCTAAAAAACAAACCTAGCCTAACCTGGCTGAACCTAAAAAAACAAACCTAGCCTAACCTGGCTGAACCTAAAAAACAAACCTAGCCTAACCTGGCTGAACTAAAAAACAAACCTAGCCTAACCTGGCTGAACCTAAAAAAACAAACCTAGCCTAACCTGGCTGAACCTAAAAAACAAACCTACCCTACCTAACCACTACCCTACCAACCTACCCTACCTAACCTACCAAACCAACCTAACCTACCCTACCAAACGTACATAACCTACCCTACTTAACCTAAAATACCTAACCTACCTACCCATAATAAACCTAAAAATGGCTAATCAAACTGAAGCCACTCGTGGAAAAAGTATGGAGACCTGGTTGGGAAGTGATGTGGAAGCACTTGAAACTAGTAAACTGGTAAAAAGGAGGGGAGCAATCAGAACCTCAGCTACTAAACTTTTAGCTACAATCAAAGAGAGATGGGATGATTGGACTGAGGAACAAAAAAATTCACATGCTCGGCTTTTGTCCTCACAACTGGACAAGTTACAAAATTTAGACGAGGAAATCCTTAGAATGTATGTTTGTTCCGAAGGCTTCTCAGAGGATAAACAAGAAGAACTAGATGAAAAAAATAGTTATTACCACTTTGAAATAGATCAAATGATACAAGCATTAACAACTAAAAAAGAAAATAATGCCGAAGCCAAACCTAAACTAAGAATAAGTACTAAAATTCCTGAGCTTCAAATATTACCATTTGATGGAAATCCCTCTAAATTTCAAAACTTTAAGACCTCATTCAGAAACATTTATGATAACATAGGTCTTTCCGAAGAAGAGAAATTTGCCTACCTAAAACAACATTTGAGTGGAAACCCTGCCATTCAAATCAACTGCATGCAAGAAAGTAAAACCTCTTATGAAGAAGCATGGCAGCAGTTGGAGGGCTGTTATGCAACACCAGGCCAAATTAAATTCTCCATAATAAAATCCCTTTTAACTAAATCCATAATAACCAAAAATTTTAAATCACTTCATGACTTTCAAGCAGATATGCACTCTACCATAAATTTAATGCAAACTCAAAAATTAGAATTAGAAGATATACTCTTGTATGTATATTATAATAAACTAACTCAAGAAACTCAGGAATTTTTAAGAACTTGTGGGTTTAAACTCTATGACCCCTTTAATAATTTTAAAGAAGCAATTGCTGAAGCTACCAAAACCTTAGCTAATGTTAATTTTGATCTGGAACAAAGTGAGTTGACTACCTTGATACCTAAACAAAAAAGAAACTTCTCTCCAGAACCAGCCAGAAAACCATGGTATTCTGGCCAAACTACAGCTGCTCTGGCGGTTTCTACCCAAAAACAATCCTCAAGAAGAGCTCAATATACTGACCAGAGAGAACCTTACTGCAAATTGTGTAAGAAAAACTCTCACAAAATCTCAAAATGTGATTCTTTCCCTGAAAGTTGGGATAAACTGAAAAAACTTGCTAAATTAAATTATTGTACTAAATGTACCTCATCTAAACACCAAGCCAAAGAATGCCCCATTTCTTTACAACCCTGTTCATTTTGTAGGTTTTCTAACCATTTATCCTTCCTTTGTACCAAACAAAAAGGAAAACCAGAGGGAGATAAGAAAACCAAAACCAGTACGGAAGTAGCTACCCAAAAAGAAAACTCCAAACAAGGGAAACAAGTTACTAACTTATTAAGTTTAAAAAACACTGATCAAGAAGTAGCATTAATCCCTTCCATGCAAATGAGAATAAGAAACTCAGAAAAATCAATTAAATGCAGAGCACTTTTGGATAATTGTAGTCAAGCCAGCTACATTACCAAGGAACTCGTGAAAAAATTAAATCTTCCAACTAAACACTACGAGGAATCCATAACCATAACAGGATTTATAGCCGACAAGAAACAACCAAATTATGAAGTAGCTATAATTAAATTGGAGGATTCTAGAAACCCTGGAAACTACCAAGAAATAGAAGCTATCATAATTGATGATATTAATATTAAATATGAAGTTCCAGGATTACTGAAACTTCAAACTTATTTAAAATCATTAAATTATCAGCTTGCAGATCACTTTGAAGCTGATGAAGTGGCTGACTTCATGTTAATTTTTGGGGCTGCAACCCACAAACTTTTTGCCCTCAGCAGTCATCAGATTCATACGGCCTCTTGTTATAAATCTCCCTATGGAATACTTTTATTGGGTTTCCCTTCAGATTACTACCCTGAAAAAGAAAAGAACCAATAAGAGATCAGATCAGCTTCTGTATTACCAACCCGCTACCTACTAGTACAACTTCTAATGAAGATCTAAAAAAAATTGAACACCAGATTGCACAATTTAGCAAACTAGAAAACTTGGGTATTTCTGGGGATGAACCACTTTCAAACAAAGAAAAAGATCTGATTGCAAACTTTGAAAAGGAAGTTAAAATAGAAGATGAAAGATTGTCTGTTAAGGTACCATGGAATGACCAAAAAGATAAAATTTCACCAAACTTTAACTATGCTATTAGCAGGTTAAAGTCCACTTGCAAAAAATTAAAAAAAGATAACTTAATGCAACCTTATTCAGACATCCTTGAACAACAATTCCAGGAAGGAATAATAGAAGAAGTACCTCTAACAGAACACTTAAGACAAGCAGGAAATTTTTTACCTCACTTTCCCGTAGTTCGCCCTGGGGTACAAACAACTAAAGTTAGGATTGTAGTAGATCCCTCGGGTAAAAGCAAACCAGAAGAAATAACCGTAAATGATGCTACTGAGGACTGCCCTTCACTCCTACCTCACTTAGCAAAATTGTGCATTAAATTAAGGCATGGTAAATATTTGATGATTGGGGACATTCAAAAAGCATATTTACAACTTAAATATCAAACAGAATTTGACTGCAATGCCCACAAAATTCTGTGGGTAAAGAATACCCAATTGGCTCCAAATGACAACAACCTGAGCTGCTATAAATATAAAAGTTACCTTTGGCAACAAAAGCAGTCCATTTTTACTACAACAATCTCTACAACACATATTTAATGAACAACAAAACCAAGTGGCAGACTACCTAGCTAACCGCTTTTACATGGACAATGCTTTAATTAATGCCAACAATCTCTCAGAACTCAAAGACCTTTACAATTATAGTGTAAACACTTTAATTGAATATAATTTGAAGCTATATGAATGGGCCTCTAATCACTCAGAACTTCAAGGACTATTTGAAAAACATGACATAGCCTCCTCCGAAGATAAAGAAAATGTAAAACTATTAGGATATGGTTGGAACACAAGTGCTGATACACTCCATCTAAAAACGGTAAACTTGAACTCAGAAGCCAAAACTAAAAGAGAAATACTAAGTTCTGTGCAATCATTGTTTGATCCAATTGGATTTGTTGCACCCTTAGTGTTTAAATTAAAACTCTTCATGCAGAAAGTAACAGCTACCAAAAAAAATTGGGATGAATATCTAGAACTGGAAATGCTGCGTGAATGGAAAAAACTTTGTAAAGAAATAAACAAAGTGGAATTTCTGAATTTTCCTAGACAAGCTTTTGAAAATCCCAAACCTCTCATGGAAAATCTTCAACTCCACATCTTTTGTGATGCCAGCCAAGAAGGTTATGCAGTAAGTTGCTATCTAGTTGGAAATGGAAAATCCGAACTAATTTACGCTAAATCAAGAGTCAATCCCAAATCAAAAAATTGGACCATTTGTAACTTGGAATTAATGGCAATCTGCCTAGGAACCAAAGTCCTAGAATACCTTAAAGAAACCTACCTAGAAGAAAACTCAGAAAACCAAAAGTTCTTCAAAACAATAATTTGGACAGACTCACAAGTGGCTTTAAATTGGACTGCTCAAAAATCTCTAAAAATGAAATCAATCTTTGTAAAAAACAGAGTGAAAGACATTCAGGAAGCAACAAGAAACTTAAACCATCACCTGGAATTCAGACATGTAGCAGGAGAAGACAACCCAGCAGACCTACTCACCAGACCAATATCTTTCAAGAAATTTCAAAAACTTCTTCACTTTTACCAACATGGTCCCACATTTTTGAGAAATGAGATGAATGGCCCACCAACTTAATTTTTAACCCCCACCAAGAAACCTTACAGACAACAATAAATGTGTGTCAAACAACTTGTAAAGAAATAAATGAAAAAACTCCCTTGTTAAATATGGAAAGATTCTCTAACAGGAAAAAACTGGTCAGAATCACTGCCTATGTTCTACGGTTCATAGAAAACTTAAAGTACTTCCGCACTCACAAATATAACCCGAAATGTAACCTGACAATGGAAGAACAAATTGCTGTCTTGGAGAAAAATCATACAGCTTACAAAACTAAGGCCACAAATTACTGGCTAAAATTAGTCCAGCAACAACATTTCTCAAAAGAAAAAGAAATAATCCACAAACTAAATAAAGGAGCAAAAGTTGAGGACCTAACAAAGCTGCAAAAGAATCTAAAACTCTTCATTGACAAAGAAGGGTTAGTCAGAACAATGGGGAGATATAAATATGCAACTAACCTTAACTATTCTGCTAGGTATCCTGTACTACTGCCCGAAAATTCTCATTTAACAACGTTAATTGTAACTGAATGTCATGCAAAAGCCAGTCATGCAACCTTAGCTACCACATGCAATTTCCTCAGACAGGAATTCTGGATCCCCAAAATAAGGCAAGTAGTTAAAAAGGTTCTGAAACAATGTCTGTTTTGCCAAAAATACTTTGCCATGGCTTATGAAGTGCCTACTACTGGACCCTTAGTAACGGAACGTTTAAGCTATGAAAAACCCTTTGAAAAAACTGCCCTTGACTATGTTGGTCCAATTTCTGTCCAGGATGAGAATAACCAATTCATGAAAGTCTACTTATTATTGTTCACTTGCTGCGCCACCAGATTCACTAGCCTTCACATCTGCACTGACCTTTCTGCTAAAACCTTTTTAAGAGAACTCTACCATTTGTCCTTAAACTACTCCCTTCCAAAGGTTTTGATTTCAGACAATCAATCCACCTTCAAAAGATCTGAAGATTACCTTAAACATTGGTTCCAAAATGTTCTTGTGTCTCAGTACCTCTCTGATCATGGTATCCAGTGGAAATTTACAGCAGCCTATTCACCCAGAACCTTAGGAATAGCTGAAAGAATGGTGGGTTTAGTCAAAAGAGCCCTCTATACCTCCCTAAAAGGAAGAAAAATCCCGTTAACTGAACTAAAAACAATTGTTCTTGAAATAATGAACACAATTAATTCAAGACCACTCACTTATGTTAATTCAAATGAAGATCCTTCCTCTGATCTACTAACTCCTTTCAAGTTGCTTTTTGGGTATGACAATACCAAATTCAACTTTTTAACCACTAATGATACCCAAGAAGCAGTTAATGAAGACGATCAGGTGGATGCTGATTATATGACAACAACAGAGGACAAAGAAAGAAAGAAAATACTGGATTACTTTCATAAGGGAGCTAAACAATCTCAAGAAATCAAAAAAGATGGCGATACGAATATTTGAGTAGTTTGAGGGAAAAAGAATACCAACAACACAAACAACCAGTAAGTAAAGAACCTAAAGTAGGAGAACTATGTCTCTTAGATGAAAATTCTATGAATCCCAAATACTTCTGGAAGATTGCTGTAATTGAAACATTACACCCAGATGAAGATGGCATAATCAGGCACGTAACTGTAAAAACACCCAATGGTCATCTCTCCAGAAGACACATATATCGGTTATACCCACTGGAAATAACTGATAAGCCAAATATTGACCTGGAAGAACTGGAAAATTCTTCCACGAATCAGGAACTGTAGATTCTCCTGACACTACTACTGCCGCTACTCAACCCCGACCACAAAGACAAGCTGCAGTTAGATTTCGGGAAGAACTGCAAAGGAAAATACAGAGTGGATCTTTGTGAAGACCACAAATAGAAAATTGTAAATAATTGTAAATAGCTATAACTTAGGACCAACGTTCTACAGAAAAGACGCTTTCATCTTCATATTTCACCTAAAAGGAACTTTTCTGAAGAGCATGTCATTTTCATTCAAAAAAAAAAATAAAATAAATAAATAAAATTTCCCAAGAATACAATTCTGGGTAAATTTTTCCCCTTGGGGGGAATGTTGAAAAAAGTGGTTAGAAATAACCGCATATATTTCCAAAGAAAATATAAACAAAATAAATAAAAATAAAAACCCTCGTTTCTAACCAACTAGTGAAGTTGGGTTTCCCTAATTAACAAAAGAAGGAAAAAAAAAAGTTTCTGGGACAAAGAAAACGGAGCTTTGGCCAGTCTTGAAAATTTTTGACCGCATGAAGCGGGCCCCTTTTTTCTCAAAAAAATTAAAATGCTCGTGGTTACCCAAACCGGGAAACTGAGTCAACCTTCAAATCTAACAACCTTTAATTAAATCGTATCCTTAATTAATAACCACTGCAATTAATCAAAACCCATGTTTAACTAAATAGAGGCCTATCAGAACTAGGTGCAAGTAAGTTAAAGAAAATAACTAAGGTAAGAGAAAAACTAGGTACCTAGACGAAACTCGAACCGGGCTACAACGGCCCTAACTCAATAATTAAATGGCTGTTATAGCCCCTATTAAAACCTAAAGGCAATATAGCCCTAACTTAACTTAAATAAAACCTTCTAAACCTTAAACTTTAAAACCAAAAACTTAAGGGCAATCCAGCCCTAGCCTAACTTAACCTGCAAAACCTAGGTCTGGGAAATAGCCCCTACAAATAAATAACCTAGCAGTGTGTTAAACGATAACCTAAAACAACAACGAAATTTAAAAACCTGGAAACTAAATGAAACTTATGAATCAGTTAGAAACTGAAAGGGTAACGTTCAACTGGCAACTTCATTTTTGGTAAGTCTAAATTAATTTTGATGAATTTAGCTTCACCATAGTTAGTAATCTGGCTGCTGACCAAATTTAACTTAAAAACCACTGCAACCTACAGTGAAAAAGTCTGTAGCTGTGTTGACAGTGTCTAAATAGGCCATTATTATTTCTATAATTACCGAGTCTATTTAAAGTAAACTTAACCTTAATACTACACCTAGATCAAAATAATCTCTCTCAAGCTAAATAATAAATTTTTCAATACTGATCACCATCGGATTTGCCAACCTACTCACCGTTTCTCAATCAGATAGAGACTTGGAGTGGAATGAATTTCTTTTAAGTTGAGAAATTACGTACAGCTTTTCAATAAGAGAATGTACATTAGTTGATAACTTATACGTACATTTGGACACATACTTCATGCCTCATCAAGAATATATTTTACATTAGAGCTGCATAAGAAAATAATATATATGTATATTAATATAATGTTGGTACCTGAACTGAATAAATAATAACTATACTTTGTGTATTATTAAGTACATCACAGATGCCTTAGGAAAACGTGTAGAGAAATAAGAAGTTTAATTTAAAAGGAGAATATTGTAGACACCAATTGACCAGGGAAGTACTCCGGGGGTGGGAGATGTTAAGCGGAAGACAGGGAGTGCTGGAACTCCCGTTTCTCCTGTTAATGTCGAACATAACTTAGGTTTGTCCAGAGTATATGCATCATTATTGAAAGACTCAAATTAATGGTGAAATCGAAGGTGTAATTGTCGAAGTATTTCATCAAATGTCTAATATATAAGCTTTGGCGAAATTTGAATGCAAAACTTTTGAATTTAAAGTAAGATTGTCGACTATATATATATGAGAATGCTGAAAATCAAAATATCATCGTCGAATACAAAGAAAATTTTTAAAAATTAATTGTAATTTTCGAAATTTAAACCTAAATATCAAAAATGAAAAATATTTGTCAAATTTGAAATTATTTTCCCGAAAATTTACGAAATGTATCAAAATTCAACCTGAAAAAGGCTCATGATAAGGATAATGATAAGCTTTATTGGCAGGATATAAATCCCATAACATAGTACAATATTCTTGAAGGTGATAAGCGATAAGATAAATCAAACAATAATACATTTAAAAACAAACAAACTAAAAATTATGACTAAAAGAGAGATAAAAATAAGACACGTGCTGAAGCGAGTAATAAGAATAATAATAATAATAATAATAATAATAATACTAATAATAATAACATACCCATTGCTAAGACTCCAAAAATGATGATAATGACAATAATAATGTTTATTAGCAGGAGACAGATCCTCCACCTAAAAAAAAAAGGTACCGTATCCATCAAGGTAATCAACGATACAACTAATTAAACAATAAATTTAAAAAACAAAATAAAAAAGGACAAAGGTAATAAAGAAATAACAATAATACACGTAAGAAGACGAGAAATAATAAAAAATAGTAATAACACTTTCATAAAAGTAAAGAGTACATGTAATAAGATGGCTAATGCGGGAGTTAAGCGTAGCTATAGACAAGCACTTTCATATCAAGAGGTCCACAGTCTAGAAGACATAAAGTAGGACCGATGAATAGCATGAACAATTCTGGATTGTCTGAGTTTTTAATTCTTCGTATTAGACTGTATTGGGCACGTCTTGTTACCTCAGGGAGGCTTGGAACGCTGCGGTTAGCGAAGATTTAAGAGGTTGGGCATTTTGGAGGTAACTTATGTAACAGTTTGTTGTAAAGCAAATTGAGGGTTCTGCCAGAGTCTTTTTTTATAATTAACCCAGATTTGCTGCCCATAAAGAGTAGTGCGGAAAGTACGAAAATGAGTCTTTAGCTTCGTTTGTACAGAATTTGAAGTTCCTTATAATCATGTTTGCCTTAGCACGGTAACTTCGATATTGTTTCCTTATGTCTGAGTCGTCACTCAAGGAGCTGGTGATAGTTTGACCCAGGTACTTAAATTCTTATACCTGCTCTATTGATTCGCCTCTCAATTTGAAAATAATATCAGCCATTTGGTTTGAGTTTCTGGGATGGAATTGCATAACCTTAGTTTTAGTAATATTAAAATTAATGTCATGTCATGATTCACAAATTTTTATAGGACAATCCAGACCTTTCACCGAAGGGCTTATTAACACCATACCATCCGCATAGACCAAGTTATTTATCCTCATGTCACCTATATAGCATCCCACTCTTGCCTCATTAAGAGAAGCAATTAATCCATCAATATATATATTAAACAGCAGAGGAAAGAGTAAGGAATCTTGTCTAATTCCGCATGAGGAACCAAAGCATTCGGACAATACATTGTCCAGTCTAAGAGTAAAAATTTGGTGTGTACCACAATTTCAATAAATTTAAAATATATGTCTTCTAATTTTTTAAATAGAATATTGTGAATCACTCTATCATATGCGTTGCTTATATCCAAGAAATAACTATAAATAGTTAAATTACTGACAGTATATCTCATATAAATACAATTTTTTTCAAAACATAAATACACAGGTCAGTTGAATGGGACCTTTTAAAACCAAATTGGTTTGGAGACATCCATAATAATCGGTGTAACAAAAGTTTTTCAAGTAGTTTTGAGAAGCAGGTGGCAACAGCAATAGACCTGTAGTTATTGCTGGATAAAATGCCCCCATATTTATTTTTGACGAGAGGTGTGATGTAAACCCTCATAAACTCTGCAGAAATATAACTATAAACAAGCATGGCTGAGAACAGTAATGAGATATGAAGACTGATCACATCATTAACATACTTTAAGTGCTCATTCAACAGGTCATCTATCCCTGGTGAGGCACCTGTCTTTAGTTCTTGAATCACTTTTAATTTCAGATACTGAAGTCACCGCATTTTCACTAGCCCCACCTAATGTCGTTCCATTGCAGCCTACATTAAGATTTACTCTCCCCACGCTGTTAAGGATGTCTGAGTACTTCGCTCTCCATAACTTAGCTATTTCTCCCTTCTGAGACAATCCCTCAATTGTTGATGGATGTATAAAATCTTCACACTTTTTATGAGATTAAAAGAAGAGGAACAATAGCTGGAGACAACACGATAACAGTGTGAATCTCGTTAGTAAGTTATGAAGACTGAAGTGGAAGTGAAACGTTTCAACTGAATTTTCTTATTTAGTTTTTAAATAATTGAAAATTGTTGCTAAAAATGATCAAATTGTAAATAGATGTTACAGAATATTAACAAAACCCAAGACCGATGTTCTAACCTCTAAAAATGAAAAGAAAATAACGCGCGGAAACTATGCAAACAAGAGGAATTTACCAAATTAAATGGAATAGAAAAAATAATTTAAAAAGTCATTCCTAAATAACAATTTTCTTTATTTCATACAAAAAGTTTAAAATTTTTTTCTCTCGTTCAATAAAGGTTTATTTTTCGAAATTACCTCACGCGTTCGGTCCCAAAAGGGGAAGAGAAGAGAACGCATTCCGCATGTGTCCAATTCTTTTTGTCGAAGTATTGCACCCCTCCATCGATCCCTTTGGAATTATTACGCGAAAACTTTACTTCAGTAAAAGTTTTCAGTAAAAACTTGAGAAAAGTCAAATGTTTTCCTCAAGATCGTTGCTGCGAGACTTTGTTAATTAACGAGATTTAATTTTTCTTTTCTCGTTCATTCAAAACGATTCTCTGATACAACAACCCTTCCTTTCTTTACTGTCTTACCCCTTATCCCTCGTGAGGGGAAAATGCTCTGATCTTCATCCTAAAACGTCCTAAGACTCAAAACTCTGTTCTTTACCTACGGCTTATCCGAAAAAAGAAGGTAGACTTGTTAAAGTTTCCATATAAGCATGATTTGATCTAATGTATACATTAATTACCGTTCGTGGGATAGAGTGTTTTGCAAAGACCCAAACGAAGAACATAATAAATGAATTCGCGACTTTGCTGGAATATATATATTCCATTTAAAACTTTAAAAACATGGTTTATGACCATGTCTAAAACGGAGGACATTCAAATAATCCAAATGACGAACTTGAAAACTGTTATGGAGGAGAGAGCGCGTCAACTACCGAAAATGGGGATTTTTAACTGAAATTACAGAAATAATAAGAATAAAAATTAGAACAACGCTACCACAACCGTCAATTCTGACTGCTGAATGACTCTTTAAGAGCAAATAACTCAAATCAGACCAAGTTCCAACATACCCAAGCAAGTGGGTATTATTATATCAAAAACCCACTTTTCGAGATATCTCTTCATGGAGTTTGTGAAAGTATCGCATCCTTACACTTAATAACGTTGTATTTCATATTAAAACATGAGTTACAAATTCAATAAATCTATCACCTTTATGACCATTTTGGACCGAAACAATCTTCGTTTTACACTTGGCAACGAAATCTCCAAATTCGTTTAACACAAAGTTTGGCCTTTCCAAATAATATATATATATATATATATATATATATATATATATATATATATGGAACTATCAGAAAAACAATATAAAAGTGAATATATTTGATGGAAGAGAGACGCCGTCCGTTTATTTGACAAAAACACTTCTCCGGACCTGCATTAGAGACGTTGGCAAAATGATTGGCTGGAAAGGAAGTTTCTAAGTATTTTTTTCCGAGTCATGATTCAGTGTTCGGTTCTCTTGAAAGTCTGAACTGTTCTCTTCCAAATTAATGGCCAATGACTTCCTGAAAAATAAAAAGAATTTAACCTTCTTAAAATTGAATATTAATAATATATAATTCTAATTATTAAAAAAGATTAAACAAGGTATCGAACCATGGAAACCAACACGAAAATAGAATATTGACTCATGCCAAAGATGTTCACACAGTTCCCAAGTTAAAAAATGTAACAGTTATAGAAAATGGATCTATTTTGAAGTGACATTGAAAGTATTTTATGTGTGCCGTTACACGCTAAAAGCGGAAAGTTTTAACTTTTTCAATTGCCATTTAGTACACGATATCTTATCACCAAAATGGAAAAATGGTTTAGGATCCTCAATTGCTTATGGAAAGGAAAGGGTCTCTCTCTGGTAAAACTCATTAATCGGTTCAAAAGATTTTTAACATTAACGAAAAGTTAATTTATTAAACGAGTAACTCGTATCTCCGAGCTAAAGTTTGTTTCCTCGATGGCAACATCTTTCTCGCGCTCTTTCCAAAATTGCAAAGTCCGTGAAATAACGACGTTTTGAACTAACTTTGAGATGATTTTAAGACTAAAGAACCGTAAAGTGAGACACAAACCGATAAAACTTCCTTCCTTTTTCATGTTTACAAACGTATAAAAATTTTCTTTATCGCTGATCATCATTCCAACTTTTATTATCGTTGAAGTTAGCACTAATTTATGCGTATTCCCGTAAGGTTTCGGGAATGAATTGACCCCTTATTAAAAGATAATTTTCAATTTAAAAAAATGAAATTTCAAATTAATTCGTTTATTCCCAACT
Organism: Bathynomus jamesi; assembly: GCA_023014485.1. Classification (NCBI taxonomy): domain Eukaryota; kingdom Metazoa; phylum Arthropoda; class Malacostraca; order Isopoda; family Cirolanidae; genus Bathynomus; species Bathynomus jamesi. Next base: position 1,871,273 of record JAJOZX010000106.1, on the reverse strand, counting down.
TGAACTCGTCCATTTATAAATTTTAACGAGGAAAAATGATAATTTCCCTCGTGAAATGAACAGCATAAAAGTAAGTAAATAAAATTCTCATTGTCTTTATTCTGATCGTTAATTTGACGACACATTTTTAATATTAAAATACAATTGTGAAAAGACTCTTCTTTAATTAATATCTAACTCGTAATTCATTCGCGTTCTTTTGATCAGTGTGCGCGTGAAGTATATATGTTACAGTCAAAGTGTGTAACCAGCCATTTCGCGTAATGGTTGAAACTTTAGTCATTTCGCGAAATGGCTATTTCACTTAGTCATTTCGCGAAATGACTGAAATCTTCAGCCATTACGCGAAATGGCTGAAATTCTACCTTGGTCATTTCGTGAAATGGATAAAATGACTTTTGCATGAATTCATAAAAATAACAAACATCACAATAAAATTGGAAACCTTTATTTAACTAACTAAATCTGCTAAAACATACATACATCCACAGGTCTGTTCATATAAGTGAGAAACACTCTTCAAATACACATTTGAACATTTGAACACATTTGAATTTGAATTTTCAATATAGAGGTTTTCAAATACTAACCGGGCCTTCAATGTTATTCCGATGTCCGCCATTGAAGGCCCGGTTAGGTCAACTGTATGCCCTTGACAATTGGTTAGGTTAAGTCGTGTTATTTTCGTTAAAACTAACGAAAATAACACAACTTAATCTAACCAATTGTCAAGGGTATACAGTTGACCTAACCGGGCAAATGATCTTGTACGAAATGACCAAGGTGGAATTTCAGCCTTTCGCGTAATGGCTGAAGATTTTAGTCATTTCGCGAAATGACCACGTGAAACAGCCATTTCGCGAAATGACTAAAAGTTTCGGCCATTACGCGAAATGGCTGGTTACACACTTTGACTGTAACATATACACTGTGAAAGAACGTACGTACAACTTATACAACAAGGATATGTATAAATTCCGTGTATGTACTTGAAACCGAGAGGGTTAGTTAATTGCTCGCATTGTAATTAAGAAATAGTAAAATAATTACTCTAATCTTTTTTCTTCAAGTTTTTATAAAGATTTCAAATTAATGGAAACTATCTTAAATCCTTTATTAAAATTAATGGAAAAATTAATAGAAACTATCTTAAACCATTTATTAAAAGTTGCCAACTTTTTATCGCTAAGAAAAGCCTTCTTCAATTTCTTTTTTACCTTCTTTATTTTCAAAATTATTTTTTAAAAAATTGTTTCGAGCAGAGGTTCAACCTTCTTAGATTGACGTACCACTTTCTTACCACCACGCTTTTCTAAGTACCACCATTAAGGATTAAGGAAGGAAGAGGGTACCACCTTACCAAAATCGTAGGGAGGGGACTGTCGTATTCAGTCTTGAATTTTCAGCCTTATCTAAAAAAGTTAGATATATTTTAATGATATTCATCAACATTTATACGAAGACTGAAGTAAGACGTACAGGGCAGAGGAGGGTTCGTCCTCGCGTCGCAAGGCAACGCCCCAAGCACGTCTCTTACCACCGCCATCTAGGAAACAAAAAATTTCCTTTCAAATGTAGCTTTTGAACGAAACTCTCTTTATCTCGCGCTTTCATCGGAAAATGCACTAGCCTAACTCTTCAGTAAATTTTATTATCGACATTTGTACTGAATCAAAATCTTGATTTTGGCCCTGCACGTAATCGTTAAATAATCTGAAATTTACCTGGACGGCCAATTGGATAGCATGGCAAACCTGCAGTCGGAGAAGTTTGTCAGTTAGTCATCTACAGCTTTAATTACCACGTAAGCAATTATCACTAATTATCAATTAATGAGCTACGAATTTATAACCCTCTTTATAACACCCAAGAAAGCAACGCCTACCACAAGTTGGGAATCGCTGATTTAGAGGAAAAATATTACTTGCAACTTAATTAAAGTTCTACTCTCACTTTTCCGCATTTTTCCCTCATGAAACGAATGTTATTTTGAAAGAAACTGTAAAATAAAGAGAAGAAAGAAACAAAACTTCTGGCCTTGTGCCACGAGAAATCTGCGTGTCAGAGTTAAAATGCATCAAGTCGTCATAGACATGCGCATAGAGGTGGCGCTTTTTAACCCTGACACGCGGATATGTGGCTAACTCTCGTTGGCAGTGTCATATACTGTATTTCCCTGCTTACTTCGTCCTATATATAGCTACAGCGAGTCTTCCTTTCATCTCTTCAAATCCCCTTCAGGTATTACGAACCATTCTAAAATTCTTCAGATGAAGACCATAAAAATTTTGTATATTTGGTCATGAATCTTGATTAAATAATTTTAACTTTTAAACTTTAATTAGATTTTAAATTACGAGTTTTACCAATTCAATTCCTAATATTAACTAAATAAAATTTACATAATTGTTAAATTAAAGTTTTATTATTTGCCAACAAATTAATTCAAAACTTAATTTCGCTTCATAAAGTCCCGTCTCCGATGAATTTAAATTCTTCTATGAACTGAAAAGTGAAGAAGTCGCCTCAATCGCTGGCGAAAAACCTTTGAAATGGCGTCAAGAAAGAGTTAATTGCGTTAATGCCGTTTCATCTTCCTTTTTCCGTTTTGTTCCCGCTTTCCCTCTTTTCACGGTCTCCGTTTGCGCTCCGTTTCCACGAACGTAAACACACCCCTTGTTTTGCATTTCGACGCAATTAAATTTCATTCTCCGTTTTAAGAAAATTGCACGCGTAAACTTTGTCGCTCTAATTAAAATTATCGCAATAATCTGAATAGGTTGGATAAGGTTTGGGATCCCATTTTTCAACATGAGTGTACGTAGGAAATGTTTAAAGATTCGTGTGCGGGTCTTTATCACTTAAATATGTGTTTTAAGATGTTCTTACCTTCTTAAACGGCTACATGTACAATGACGTTTCTTGAATGTTCTTTTTCCTTTTAAGATGGAAGATCGCGTAAATGGTTCTCTGAAACTTAGTTTTTTATCTTTAATAAACACTTTGGACGTATTAAAGAATTTACTGTAAGTGCATGGTTGCGCGTAAGTAGGAGTCGAAGGGGTCCCTGAAGATGAACAACAAGGTGGGCGACGCAAAACTTTGGAAATTGACACGACGCCCCCTCTACCCGTACACCGTCATGGCCCCGTTAGTAGGGGGTTGTCCATCGGAATTCCAGAAGGATCGTCACTGAAGCCTAAAACGCTGTTTGACGAGCCTCCTGCTCTGTCAGAGCTTTGGTAGAGTCTGTATTTGTATCGACGTGAAACGACCGAAATGAGGCATATGACGAGGCCAACCAGTGCTCCAAATACGACGATACCCACTACAGCGGCCCTGTGAGACATGGAAACGCCCTGAATGAGGAAGTGAGCGTCTTGCGTAGTTGCTATACAGCAAGAAAGCCTCAGCCAATATCCTCCTGATTCGTTATAACCAAGGCAAAATCGATAGGATTTAGAAGGCGCTAAGCCTCTTACTGTAAAGGTTTTCTGAAGTGATGTGGCACTTCTCGTCATGGGGATGCCAACAACTGACCTATTTTCAGGATCCCATTCTCCAAACACAATTGTATACCTCGGAAATGATGTCCTTTCTGTCCCATTCCAAACGAGTGTCACGAAGTTTGAACTCGTGGCAATTGAAAATAAATGAACATCAATTCCTGTCACGGAAACATTTATGCTGAAAGTGTCATTTCCTTCCTCATTCTCAGCCACGCAAGTGAATGACCCTGAGTCTGAGGGCTTCAGATGATAGTAAACGAAAGTTCCAGGAGGAAAAAAGCGTCGTCGGATTTCATTCAAGGTTGCGTTTATGAAAGCTCCATCCGGAAGAATCCAGTGGAGCTTTGGACGAGGCGAACCTATGGCTCTGCATTCAAGGACTTGCCTTTCACCAACTTTCCCTTCAACCATAAACGACTGCGTAACATTCAGAATAGTTGGTGAACAAGTATCTTTTACGTAAAATTCATCCAAGTCTTTAATAAGCTTATGAGCTAGTTCTGGTGGATAGGAACAGACAAGGTGCTGAGGTTCGATGAATTCAATATTTTTACTGCTGTTTTGACTAAAGCTTTGTATAATCCATCGACGTTACAGTTACATAGAAAAGGATTACCAAATAATGTAATTTTATATTATTTGGAATGTGTTCCATTATCTCGGGTTGTATTCCGAGTAAAGCATTATTATGAAGCTGTAATTCTTTGAGTTTATTGGTATTCAAGAATGCCAAGGGGTCTACGTACCTCAAATTCTTATTGTCAGTTACGTGCAAAGAACTCAAATTCTCTAAATTATAAAATGCTTTCGAGTCTATGATTCTTAGTTCTGACATTTGGCACAAACTAATTTTAGACACACTTAAATGAGAGAAGTCAAGAGGCTTTATTTTTGCTATCGGATTTTGGTCTAACGTTAATATTTCTAGTTCCGGTAAAATCTGGAAAGCCGGAGTAGGAATCATTGTTATTAGATTATCTTCCAGTGTGAGAACTTTTAATTTTGTAAGTCCTGAAAATGCCCTAGAGTCAATTGAGGAAATTCTGTTTCCAGACAAATAAAGTCTCTCTAAAGAGTACAAAGGACGGAAGACGGTTGCTGGAATATTGTGTACGCGATTATGCGCTAAATTAAGGACATTAAGCCGCGTTAGACCATAAAACCATTCTTCATAGAGGGAACCGAGAAGATTTTGTTCAAGGTCCAACTTCTGGAGGTGAATAAGATCATTAAATGCTTCATCTTCGATATAATTTATTCTGTTGTTAGACAAAATAAGGCTAAGTAGATTTTTGGGTCCGAGGAGGTTATCGTGAAACACAGTTGATATGTCATTTTTCGCCACATTCATGTAGACGAGGTTGCTCATATTTTGAAACATCCTTCCTCTTCCAATAGATTTAATTCTGTTGGCCGAAATATCCAATTCGTGAAGGTTAACCAGTTTTGAGATATCGCTCTCTATGCTAACAATGGAGTTCCCTCGCAGATTTAAAACCTCCGTATCATCAGGAATCTTTCTGGGTAGTTTTTTCAAACTGGCGTAAGAGCAGTCGTATGTACGTAAGTCTTGGTGTACGTGATTGGCGCCCGACACTTCGCAAATGCAACCTTCCGCGCAAGAAACATTAAAAATTCCAGGTTCACTTTCAGCCAGCGTCGATGGAAGAAACATTGCAGTGAACACGACTAAAAATACTTTTTTTTCTGACCATTTCCAGAACTCTGTTTCGGATTTGGAAGAAATTTTCCGCAAATGTCGTTTCATTAATAAGCTGATCGTGGCTTGGCACGATGTCCGAGCCATTTTTAGAATCTGCGAACATGAATTTCAAAATGGTAGAATTAAGATTTCAATTTGCTTTTCACTTTCCTTCTATTTTTTCTGTTCGTTTTAACGTTCAAAATAATTTATGTTATCATTTATATCGAGGGCGTTGTAGGATACTTGTGGTCTGTACCTTTTTAAGGATACTTGTGGTCTGTACCTTTTCAAGAATACTTGTGGTATGTACCTTTTTAAGGATACATGTGGTCTGTACCTTTTTAATGGTAGTTCATCCCACTGACATTACGATGAGAACTGCGACATAATATTTATAAAAATTAAGTGGGAAGAGAAATCTCCTTTATAATATTACATTTCTCTTGAAAATATAAATGGAATAAGGTTTAATAACAGGAATGATCTGTGACTAAACGAAACTTAACAGAACTTTGTCCGAAGTAATATATATATTTTTGTACAAGTTTGACGTCGAAAGATAAAATACTTTGAGATGAAAGTTGATTCTCTTTCTGTCTTTGTCACGTACGAAATGCGTCTCACTCGGAACTATGACAAATTTCTCTTTTACTCACAATCCAATCGCTTCTCTTCCTTTCTGATATCTTATTTCAGTAAGTTTGAATTCTTTTTAATACTTTTAATAGCCTTTAATTTGCGAAAATACTCGCGTTTTGTTAAATCCTTTGCGGAACTTTTCATTATCTGAAAAAGAAAGAAAAAAATTTGTCAGTAATATTGGTATTATTTCATAAATATGTCAATTTTATTGAATTTCTCCGTAAAATGTTACAACAGTGAATTTGTATTAGAACGAAACAAATCCAATAAATGATTTATTTCAACCGTTTTCCAATAAAAAAAAATGTGAATAAAAGAAAAATTGTAATGAAGTGAAAATGTTCTAAATGTTCTCCGCTTTCTTATTCATTCGTGTAAAATTTCATCAACATCGCAGAATAATAAATTGGTGAAAGCAAAGGAAAATGGCTTCCCCTAAATAAAATGAGACGAACGAGAGGGAGACGGGAGACGTATTGAAACAGAATCGAGATTCAAAGGCATTCTCAGACTGGGGCGCAAATCGGGAAGCCTCGTGATAGATGTACGCGTAAAATAGATCGGAAAAAGCTTGTTTCCGCAAAGAAAAAGGATTGCGTATAAACACTAACAAAAACTATGGGGACGGACATTCACCACAACTTAGAATTAACTATTGTATAATGAGTGTTCATTAAGTAGTATTTACATATGGGTTTAACGTTTAATGCAATAACAAAACAAAACTTAAAAAAACAAGAAAAACTTTGTTCAAAAAAGAATATTTTCTATATTTTTCTGTACAATTTAAATATGTGATATGGTATTAATATATTCACGTATTCTTATGTGAATATGCCGTTGGAAAGCTTGGAAGCTTTTTAAGTTTTTAGGATAAAATAATGGGATTCACTTTATCGCATGAGAAAAGTGAAAATGGCCAGTAATAATAATAATAATAATAATAATAATAATAATAATAAGGTAAGAATTTACAAAAATAGTATGATTATTTTCCAAAATTTTAAATAAAAAAGATTACTTTCATAGTTAGTGGAAAATGAATGATGCTTAATGATTTTTTTAGGATGAATTATGAAATTAAAAGTGTTTAATGAAATTAGCATATTTTAGATGGTTATTTATATAATAGGAACTTAATCACTAGGGTAATAATGGCAGTGATGAACTTGTGCATCAGTAGGAGCTAATGAAGTACTTCTTTAGTGATTTGCGAAATATATTTAGTGATGAAACCTGTCTGATATCTATGAAAATTGCATTCCATACATCTACTCCTTTGAAAGAGAGTGCATTTCCTGAAGTTTCCATTGTATAGTTTGGTTTGCATATAAAATCTCTGTCGAGTCAAGTGTTATAATTATGATGAATTTGATGAGGGCGATTGCTCTTTCAGTAGGTGATGTATGTTGATTTTTATTGATAACTTTGAACATATTGACAGCCACATTGAATTCGTATAAGTCATTTAATTTTAAAATATTTGGCGCTTTAAACATTAGCGAAGTGTGGCTTTGTCTTGTTATCATCATTCGAGAAGGTTTGCAGCCATTTTTTAATGAATGACGTCTAGAGGATGTTTTATATATTTCTTTAAGTTACCCCATGCTGTAATGCAATTTAATAAGTGTTGGTGGATGAAGAAATAATACAGAGTAAGTAGTGCTTTTTGAGGAAGAGTTTTTTTAGTTTAAATAATATGAAAAAATTTTTTATATTTTGGATTTGATATGTTGTACGTGACTTTTAAATTTAACTTTAAAATTTAACTTCCTTCATCATCAGAAGAGTGGTATTATCAGTTTTTATTTGATAGTTTGTATACATATGTTTTGTGATAATACCTACTGTATGTGAGATAACTTTATCAAGTTTAGCAAAAGTTCATTAGAACACATCCATATTTAACATATTCTCACTCCTGTTCGTTTGATTTATCAGGTCTAAATTATGATGGGAAGAAGTAAGTGTGGTATCATCTACATATTGTACGCAATTTAATGTGGTCGACAGATGAAACTCGTTGACATGACTTAAACTAGTAATGACCAGTGCTGTGCCCACTAACTGCTAAAGTTAGCGTCGCTAACGCTAACGCAAAATTTGTCGCTAATTTTTTTCTGAAACCACCCCAATTTATATATATTCTGCCTTCCGGCCGAAAGAGGCAACATGTTTTGCTAAAAGCAGAGCAGTGAATTTCCAGAGTCTGTCCAACAAGTTACAGCTTACAACCTCTACACGCTGATGTCATGAGCAACTTGCAGTTAGTGCTGCCTCAGTTTTATAATGGAAATTGCGGTCGGCGAACCAAATTTTAGTATAAGTAGTTTTGAAAAATTAGAGATTAGCGGTTAGCGATTGACTTTCTCTAAAAACTTAGCGCCGCTACCTGTTTGCTAACAATTTTGAAAATTAGCGGCGCTAATCCCAGCACTGATAATGGCCCAAGCATAGTTCGTTGTGGGACCCCACTAGTTAGCATCACCTTGTGGAATAAATTATCTTTTAATCTGATGTATTAATGACAATTTGCCAGATACAATTTGACCCAATCGAGGATATTTCCTCTTATTTCGTATATGTAAAATTCATTTATGCGAAGGTATATCAAGCGCTTTTGACAAGTCGAGGAAGACCAAGGCAGTGTGTTTTTTGTTGTTTAGGTTCTGATAGACATTTCCTAATACCGTGTTTATGGTATCTTCCGTTGTGTGCCCACCTCTAAATTGTATTTTAGCTAAAATATCGTATCTGATTAAGAATTTAGTAAGTTTATTATATACAATTTTTTTTTCAAATACTTTACTTAAAGTTTTCAATACGAAAATGGGGCAATAACTGGATAGAGTGTTTGGGTTTCCTGACTTAAATACAGGATATACTCTGGCTTCCTTTAGACTGTCAGGGAATATAC
>JAJOZX010000106.1:1752500-1860000 GCA_023014485.1 Bathynomus jamesi | reverse complement strand
CACACCTTTCGGTTCCTTTTCCCACCACTAAACCACGCGTATATAAACGTTGAAACGTTATATTGTAGTACGATTTATATTATTATTTTCGGTCGGACTGTAAGCCACGATCGTGTCTCACAGCAATGAAAAGGTTAATAATTTGTGAAATATTTTCCACGTGCTTTTAACACCGAATGAAAACAATAAAATGGCTTGACATTTTCCCAAATCTTAATTTTTTATTTTTATTTTTTTAAAATTCGTTGATAAAGATACCCAAAAATGGTTCGCGATCGACTGGTTGGTTACCCCTCATATAAATGAATAGTGTCAGTGTAACCATAAATTTGTCCACATAAACATACAACATTTTTTCCTCCTTTTTAAAATGAAATTTCGTACCGAAGCAGATTGCTTCTCGCCCACGAATAACCAATTTATTTAAGAATAATAATAACACTTTATGATGCGTGGGTTGTTTGTGATTATATTCTCTTATTCTCTATTATTCTTTATTCTTGCGTGACGGCGTTAGTTTTCTATTCAAAAAAGAGTCTCATTTTTTTTCGCGACATTGCCTCTGAATGTCGATAAGAATTTTCGGGACACTTTTTATGGGACGCAAAATTAGAACTCATTTCAGATATTTCGCGAATTCCAAGTCCTCATCTCTTGGTTCTTGTTTGTTGTGATGAAAAGGGACTAATTGGTTCTCGTCTCGTGTTGTGTCGGATTTAAGACTCTTTCCGCGCGTGTCGAGTCTTCTTTATTAACTCTCTATCTTTTGTTGAGGTCCCTCGCTACTTACTGGGTCATAGTTTTCCCTTGTGGAAGGAAAGGAGCCGGTAATGGACCCCCTCCGGGGTCTGAAGCCACTGTGCATTTCAGACGCGCTTCTACGAACCTCCTCTTTCCGCAACTCGTTCGTTAAATGTTAGTATGATACGTCTGGCTTCGTCTTCATTTTAAATGCGTGAGTGAGTCAGGTTTAACTTCACTTAAAAGCTGTATCATTACAGTGGAAAATAGTCTCCTTTTTCTTATTAGTTATAGACACACTTTTCATCGCGACCTCGTCAGAAGAGATGAAATGTAGCGAAATGTTCTGTATATACCATTCAAAAGAGAGAACTTCCGGATTTAAAATTAGTTGTGGACGCTCACTGTAGGGCAAATATTCAAGTTGAGAACGAAGTTGTTTTTCATACTTCACTGCATTCGTGACGATCTCGTTAAAGGTAACATCATCTTCGTTTATGCCTGTTTATGCAACTAAGCACGGAATGTGTAGTTTTACGCTTGTTTTTGCACTTACACATCGAGATGAAACTTACAAAATACCTCACATATCACAAAAGAGGATGTCAAATTGATGTTCACCCATCATACTCGTATATGGAGTCTTGAGCATGAAATATGTGTATATTACTCATCTTAAGTATTTTGCTTTTATTATATACATTTTATGAGACTCCTTTGTAGAATAAACGTGATGGGTTTATAAATCGACAGGAAAAATGCCGAATCGGGGTTTTCTATCCTAGAAAACAACCTTGGACATACAACATGACATATGATGTAATTTTCTCAATTTTAACTTCATATATATATATATATATATATATATATATATATACGCAGCAATTCATATTTAGATGTTTCTTGGATCACTTTTTACCAACTTGCCACTCTGCACAGTGATAGGAACGAGGAAGTGTAATGGCAAAACACTCGTAAAAAAAAAAGTTTTTTTTTTTTTAAGTCCTATTGTTCTATCAACATATAGAGAGGGTTGACAAAAGTAAATAAATAACACGATCATTGTTCTCAAGAACAATGATGGTAAAGTTCATCAGTGGAATCTCAGAACGTACGTCAACTTTACTTTGCATAATGCAAAATGGAAAAAACACGACTCTACAGTAAATATATTGATTATAAAAAATCTGTTATTATTTACTGAATTTTATTATCAAATCAAAAACTATGGAAAAACTAAAGATGTCTATTTACTTTTGTTAACTCTCTCTCTCTCTCCTCTCTCTCTCTCTCTTCTCTCTATATATATATATATATATATATATATAGTGACCCGTTGCTCACGTTGGGCTTCCATCATGAAAATGAAGAACTTCAGTATTTGCCATTTATCATTGCTTATTCAAACTGTGGTGAATTTAATATCCCAGAAGAGTTCCTAGTTCCATGCACGGTCTGTATGTAACAGACAAATATCTCAGGGGACCATTCTGAGTTGTAGCATATATATATATATAAAACTTTGGTCAACCCTGGTTTTGCTTCCATCCGAATTGTTCATTCTGACGAAGGTCAAGCTTATTGCTCCACCTTAGACCTACAGCTTAACGTGGAATCCGAACGACGTCCCACTGCCGGTGGTCAGAAATTACAAATTCCTCGTCCGGAGGAAAATTCACGACCTCCCGATCAGCAGTCCAGCGACTTAACCACTAGGTTACTCAGTGTACCCATTTATCTACCAACCAGTTTTATCGTATGGAAGAATGAGCAGCTGGGTGAGCCGCGCGCCGCCTGCCCTCACTGGGAATCGAACCCAGGGCTGGTGGATTAGTAGTCAGCGATGCTAACCACTTCACCACCGATTTATATATATATATCATATATTAGAAATAAAAACCATCTAAAAAATTAAAATACGTACATTTTTTTAAATTAAAATGATCCATTAATTTTGGTATATGGAAACAATAGATTTTTAGAGTCAGTGAAACTGAAATGTACTTAAATAAAATTGAAAAGATGAAAGTGTAAACAACAAAATTAATTAAAAAATGTGATCTCGTTTCAGTAATTTTATTAAAAAAATAGTATTGAAGTTGAAATTTTTCAAGATTATTTGATTAAAAGATTGAAGTTTTTTATGAAATATAAAATCATCCGTCCCTTATGCACTTCCGTTTGAGTTGTTTCGAATCGTTTACCTTCCTTCGTCATTTGACGGAGGGGACCTACAGCTTTACCTAGGATCCGAACCACTGGTCGCTACACCATCTGGACGGGGAAGATAGTCACTCATCCAACAATTGCCCAAAGTCAATTTTGCTTAATTTCTCTGATCGACGGGAAACATAGGTACGACGTAGGCTTTTTGTTCGAGCTGAAGTTATCAGTACTTGCTAAAGTGGGCCCTACGGTGCTGGGGCCTTCGGCCTCAGTAATTGGGAGGGGGGGCACAGGCCTCTCAATTACTGGGAAATCAATAGTTTTCGGTCAAAAGAACGCAGCCATGAAAATCTTAAGCTTCACAAATCTTGATACAGTGCGTTCGGATGTGAAGCTTAAGATTTTCATTGCTGCGTTCTTTTCTACAGTTTTATTGACGAAATAATTGAAAAGAACACAGCAATGAAAATCTTAGAGTAAAAAGTTGAAAGAAAGCAAAGCACATTTTTTCTATGTTCGGAATCGTTTAATAGTAAATCCATGGTGTCTACAGACGGACGGACAGGACTGCCTTTTTATAGTATAGATAAAATAATTAATTAATATAACAATAAAATTTTTATCTCTTCAACACTGCGGATACTTTCGCAAGGAATTTAGGTATTTAAGTCAATTATAGGAATCAAAATTTCTCTCTTTGCTCAACTTAGTATAACTAGTTAAACATTTATGTTGGTAAACTCTCTTATATATTACAGGGCTGCCGAGAGCTGCCCCGGGTCCCGGGGAAGGATTGGTATATGGGCCCCCCTGTTTACTCAGTATTTTATTATGAATGTTTTTGGTGTACATAACAAGCAAACTGATTATATGTCCAAGTGAATATTCAAAACATACAGTATGAATAAACAACTCAGAGGAAAATGACCATTTTATTTTTCAAATCAATTATATTAATTCTATCACCATACAGTTTACAAATACAGTACCAGTCCATGCAGACAAGACAATTGTTTACTGCAAGATTTTCATAATTAGAAGTGTACTTTCTTTGCCTTCTCTCTAGCAAAGTGGCAAATGATTCTGATGAAATTTAAAGTACGAGCTAACTGGCTTTCACTTAAAATCAGTGGTGGGCACGGTTCCGCTAATCCGCTAACCGTTAATTAGCGAAGCTAATTTTTCCGTTAGCGGATTAGCGTTTCCGCTAACTTTGAGAACCGTTAGCGGACCAATTAACTTCCGCTAAATTTAGTTCCGCTAACTTTAAGTCCGCTAACCCTAAAATCATACATGTTTGTTCCAGTCTGTTCTGAGCGTGTCTACAACAGTCAGTCTGGCACGCTATTGGCTGACTACGTGTAAACACAAGACGTGATTGGTCGACGCAAGTAGTATAGCCGCAAAAGGGGAGAGTGCAAGAATGTTGCAAGTGATTATGTACTGTTGCAAAGGGGGTGGGGTGTTGCAAAGGGGGGTGTTGCAAAAAAAAAATAAAAAATTACCCCAAAGGGCCCTTTGTTGCCAACCGGGGTTGCACGGGGCATGCAACTTGGGGGCGGAGTTCTCCCCCAAACTATTCCCCCCAAAGGGCCAGAAAGGAGAGAAAGGAGGAGAGGTGTTCACCTGGCAGGAGCCAGGTGAACACCTGACTGAATCAGTCAGTTGGCTGAGCCAAGGGGGGAGGGGTACACCTGCAGGAGAGAGAGAGAGAGAGAGTAGTTGCTTTTGATTGCAAGGCATGCAACTTGGAGGCGGAGTTCTCCCCCAAGCTATTTTCGTTTACCTAACCTAAGAGGCCTCTAAGGGGTTTTCCCAAAGGGCCAGAAAGAGAAGGACCAGAGGTCCTTGCTCGGCTGGGAGCCGAGCTTGAATGATTCTTTCATCAGCTTCTCGGTCTTTTATAAACCTCTATTCAGGCTGAGTTGCCAGATAGCGCCATGTATTCCAGATAACAAAAACCATATATTAATCATCCATTTAAATAGTGTACCACAATATATGACGGTAGATGAATCCAATTAAACTCTGTTTATTAAATAAATAATTTTTACACACTTAATTTTTTATAAATATTTAAGTCACGAAACGAATGAAAATTTGAAACAACGAGCCTCATCCCCTGCGAAAAAATTGAAAAAACGAAATTTAAAAAAATTAATTGAAATTAGCCAAAACACAATCCGCTATAACGGGGTCGGTTTCGAAGAACACCTGCTGGTTGAGAGACCTTCCCCCAATCCCTGATAAGTCTCCCTTCACTCCAAACGAAATGAAAATTTATGAAACCACGAGCCTCATCCCCTGCGAAGAAAATTGAAAAAACGAAATTTAAAGAAATTAATCAATTGAAATTAGCCAAAACACAATCCGCTATAACGGGGTCGGTTTCGAAGAACACTGCTGGTTGAGAGACCTTCCCCCCAATCCCTGATAGTCTCCCTTCTCTCCAAATGAAAAGAAATTTGGCAAAAATCGAAACACACGAATGTCATTAACCAAACCCGGATATATATATATATATATATATATAATATATATAATAAGAATAAACCACTCCTGCACACACACACACACACACGCACACGAGGAAAAGGAGACTCTGTGTCAATTCGTCCCTAGAGACCTTTTCGGCCGAGGGTTAATCCTTCGTCCAAGATATTCGAGCAAAAAGCACCCGTCCATCATTCTTATTATCATTATTATTATTATTATTTCTACAATGAAAATATTTTATATTTACGCGTAATTTGTATGGTGTCATATTCTTATAACTACATCTTAACTGCTTAAATCAATCACCTTTCACATCAATTCTTATTATCATTATATTATTATTATTATTTCTACACTGAAAATATTTTTATTTACACGTAACTTAGACCCACAGTTTAACGTTGAAACCGAATGCTCTTTTAAAAATATAATTAGGATATATTTCTTTATATCCTCTCGATTACATTAGTGACTAATGATGCGGGAAACTCTGAGTAAATGGTAATATTATTATTTTCTCGAAAACTATGGGTGAAAAAAATTCTGAAACCGGAATCAGTATCAAAAGTTCTATAAGAATCACCAAATAATTTTCGTTGTACCCTAGTGTAATTTCTCGCCGAATTGGAAAGGTTTTCACTCCGCCTTAGACCCACAGTTTAACGTGGATTCAGAAATTTCTACAATGAAAATATTTTATATTTACGCGTAATTTGTATGGTGTCATATTCTTATAACTACATCTTAACTGCTTAAATCAATCACCCTTCACATCAATTCTTATTATCATTATTATTATTATTATTATTTCTACAATGAAATATTTTATATTTACGCGTAACTTAGACCCACAGTTTAACGTTGAAACCGAATGCTCTTTTAAAAATATAATTAGGATATATTTCTTTATATCCTCTCGATTACATTAGTGACTAATGATGCGGGAAACTCTGAGTAAATGGTAATATTATTATTTTCTCGAAAACTATGGGTGATAGAAAAATTCTGAAACCGGAATCAGTATCAAAAGTTCTATAAGAATCACCAAATAATTTTCGTTGTACCCTAGTGTAATTTCTCGCCGAATTGGAAAGGTTTTCACTCCGCCTTAGACCCACAGTTTAACGTGGATTCAGAAATACATCTCGTCGATTGCTCACTATTTCATCGAGATAATTAAAGCTCAGGACCTGCATTGTCTATAAGATCTACGGGAACTGAGTAAAGCCAGTAGTATGACCGAAAAGCATGTTAATGCATCATTTGAACCGAGTCAGTAGTATGACCTAAAAGTATGCATAATTTTCTCTTTAACGAATTGGAAAGGTTTTCACTCCGCCTTAGACCCAGTTTAACGTGGATTCAGAAATACATCTCGTCGATTGCTCACTATTTCATCGAGATAATTAAAGCTCAGGACCTGCATTGTCTATAAGATCTGCGGGAAACTCTGAGTAAAGCCAGTAGTATGACCGAAAAGCATGTTAATGCATCATTTGAACCGAGTCAGTAGTATGACCGAAAAACGCATGATTTTCTCTTTAACGAATTGGAAAGGTTCTCACTCCGGCTTAGACCCACAGTTTAACGTGGAAACCGAACGTTCTTTTAAAAATGTAATTATGATATATTTATTATAAAGTCCTCTCGATTACATTAGTGACTAATGATCCGGGAATAGTGGGGGAAAAATATTGACATGGTAAAGACAGCAAGGAGTAATACGAGCATTAAATCTATTGGAGAAAATATAAAGATGCCATTACTCGTCCGGACCCGTTATAGCGGATTGGTACACATCATAGCTCCACCAGGCTACATGGGCAGCCAATCACTACGAACATCTGGTCTTTTGGGGCGGAGCTTGGCGATTGTGCATATAAACGGGGATATTTTTCAGTTGGGAGTAATAGTAGCTATTTTCGCGTCAGTGAATAATCATTCCCTCCACCATGGACCTGTACGTCTCCCCAGATTTGTATGAAGAAAGTGATACTGCAGCATTAACGGCAATTAGTCTTTTCAATGCGATTGACCGTGATGAATTATTTCCAACGCAAACCGTTGAAGATATTTGCAGTGACGTTCCTTACAATCCGACGCAAGGGACTACCATAGAAATGTAAGTGTCTATAATTCGATTATATATATATATATATATATATATGGAGAGTTGTAGTATCTCGTCAAATAGATACTCGCCAAAAATTTTTTATGGCAATCAATGTTATTCCTCTTAAATGAACCAAAGATATCTTCACATAATGGGGCTCTGTCTGTATACTCTGTATATGTTTTAAAAGAATGAACATTATTCCTTTAAGGTCCGATGAGGATTTGACACGTGTTTACAATCTTTTGAAGAATCTCGTGTCATGAACACGGAGGATATACTGATCAGTCAGCAATGTCACACATCCTCCACCATGGACCTGTACGTCTCCCCGGAATTGTATGGAGAAAGTGACACTGCAGCATTAACCGCAATTAGTCTTTTTAACGCGATTGACCGTGATGAATTATTTCCAACGCAAACCGTTGAAGATATTTGCAGTGACGCTCCTTACAATCCGACGCAAGGGACTACCATAGAAATGTAAGTGTCTATAATTCGATTTTATATATATGGAGAGTTGTAGTATCTCGTCAAATAGATACTCGCCAAAAAATTTTTATGGCAATCAATGTTATTTGGTTTTACTTCTTACCCCATTATGCTAAAATCGAAATTTTGTATGGCAATCAATGTTATTCCTCTTAAATGAACCAAAGATATCTTCACATAATGGGGATCTGTCTGTATACTCTGTATATGTTTTAAAAGAATGAACATTATTCCTTTAAGGTCCGATGAGGATTTGACACGTGTTATACAATCTTTTGAAGAATCTCGTGTCATGAATACGGAGGATATACTGATCAGTCAACAATGTCACACCGAAATAATGTAAGTGTTTTTCGATCTTTTTGGGGTAAGAAGACAATATATTTTCATAAATTTATTAAATGAAAGAAATCAGTACAATAACCAACTACAGAATATATCGTTACAAATATACGAACAAAAACATTATACTATACAACGAGTACGTACAATTGGAAAACGGATTTTTATCTGTCTGCATACCATTTCATCGTTTCGGCGAGTGTGACACGGGTCAAATAAATTTAAAAAATTTATAAATTCTTTATCACATGACATATGCGTGAGAAATGAGACGCAGTACATTCCGCAAACATTACTAAAATATCCTTGTATACGAAATGGGTTCCATACAACTTCGGGAACATGTAACTGAGCGAGAAATTTTACAATAATAGGGTCACTCCAGGGTTGAGTACCGAGTGAATCAAAATAGTACATGCGCTGTCTATTTTTAAAAATAGACAGCGATCCAGTGAATCCCTTCATTACCGACGACATCTGTGTTCACGATAAGACTACTGCATTCTCGCGTACTTGGCAAACTCAATGTTTCATTCTTCGCAAACACTCCGATAAATTTGGAACGTGTGACTCGTTCCATTACTTTCTGAAGTGTATTAGCATCCATTTTAAAAGTCAGTGATAACGCTCTTAAATCTATCTACTTCTATTAGGGCTTGCGATTCGAGATATACTAGTACACTAATAGGAGCGTCTATAGGCTTGGCGAATTCCAGCCGCACTGAGATGTTTCCGCTCTGCTGTGGGGTTAAATGGGTATTTACGCTAGCAGATAAGTCAGGCAGGTGTAATGTCAAACGGATAAAGGTTAAATTGATCAATGAATTCTTCCTGCGTTACCCCATTACCAAGCTCATCACAATCACCTGCAATATGGGTCATATTACTATAGGCTCTGGCACAAAGAGGTAACACAGCGTCTGATGAATAGTCCGTACTCATTGTTCCACCCAAAGCAGTGCCATTAACGTATAGTTATATTTTTGAGTCCGAAATTCTCGAATTTAAAGGCACCCTTTTTATATTTTCCATTCACCGAAGCATGGTCCTGCATGCCGATTAATATCCTTTTAGGAAGCTTTCCCAGGGCAATGTTTTCTATCTGCTTCGATGCCAACCCTGCAGGAACCGTATATAGTTTGATCTGCACTCTGTTAATAGGATATTTCACTGTAGCGTTTAGTAAATTTTTCTCAATTTCTAGTTGTTTTGGTGAACTTAATTTCACTCGCCGTACGCGGAGGTATGTGTCCATAATGTGAACCACAACGGGCTTTGCACCCTCCTCTTGATCAGCAGCCAGATTTAAGCAGATCTCAGGACTCGTGCGGGTGAGCTTTATTTTCATATCCACCCCGTTGACAAGCAACTTCTCCTGGAAAGTGAAATCTGTGTGCAACCGTCCAAAACACTCGTATATTTTCTTTTTAGAATTTTTAAATTTGTCCTTTATACTATTTTCATCTTTAGTTTGATAATATCCCTCGGCACTTAAAAAGGTAGCCTTCGCTTCTTTGGAAAAGTTGAGGACATTTTCCAGATAGGCTCGTAGATGATAGTACCCCGTGCCTGCCGATATGTTGGTCTGATTTAAATATACGTCACACTGGTTGAATATGGAGTGCAGAAAGTTTGTTTCAGGGTATACAGCATATTTGTCATCGCAGACCGTTCCATCAGAATGGGCTATACGTAGCTTCGTGCCATGGCGAAATAGTGACTCCTCTCTCAACAAGTGGTAAACAAACTATGATTCATGAGATCAATGTCCTTAGCTTATATCAGTCAAAAAAGTGGTCAACCATAGGTTTTATTCGCTTACAGCACTTCTTTTTTGATAGCCTTTTACGTTTAATACCACGTGACCCCTTCTTCTTCGGGGGAGCCCTCTTCTTCCCGCCACCACGCATTTTTCTCTTTGCATCTTTGATGATTTCGTCCCGTGTACGCTTTAAATGTTTTTTTAGAGCTTCTTTAGGTTTAGCCCCGGCCAATATGTCTTCTGCAGTGTTAAGGCCTGATTGTAGCGCTTTCCTTCCAAGGTATCTGGCACCCCTCTTCAGCAAAGGAACAGAAGTACGTAGTATGGATGAAAAAATGGACCCAAGTCCACTACCGCGCTGGTATCGCACCCCTCGATAGACGGTGAAAGGCTTTCTATCCATTATAACTCAGTGCGTCGAAAGTGTAGCTTCACTGTTAAGCTCCCGTTACCGAATGGGAAGTTTTCACCCTCAATCGTTCTTATATATATTGAGATATTGGTTATTAAATTAGTTGCGACATTCACATAATGGGGTCTGTCATATGTAATACTCAAACTCCTTCCTCTATGGTTGGGGATGTGAGCAATGCGCAGCAGGCGTGCCTGGGTATCCCCAACAAACTGATGCCCCACTATATTACTGTAAATATAGCACATGTCTGGGGACCTTTCAGCCAATTTCTCCATCTTCAATTGATACATTAATCTGGACAAGTTATACTGTGTCTCGTGAAATGTGTCTCTTTGGAAGGCTGCGCTATATCGGCCGTTGGTTAGAATTTTGAACTTTCTATGTTCTTTAATACGTCTGTTAGTCTTTGATTTTAGGATTAGTGTATGTGCAGGGTTGTTTACGATTTCATATACTAAATCATTCGTGAGGTTTGAGTTTCTTAAACTTACGTTTAAGCCTCTCACAACATCCTCGACCGAACCATATTGACCCGGTCCTAGTCTTACTTCTGTACTGTAATACCGTGCAGCCTTAGTCCGAGCGATACGCATAGTCTCATCCATAGCTACCCCAGCTTTTTCACACTCGTCAATGTCTCTAAGAATCGTAAAAACGGTTTCTTTATGTTCAATATTTAAAAAGACGGTGTCCAGCTGAATTTCATATCCCCACCTCATACGAATCACGACCCACAATTCAATGTGCCCGTGGAGCTCTGTTACAAAGTTGTCTAGTGTGTTGTTAGGGTGTACAGACAGGGACGAGGAGGACGGGAGTGTGACGTAGAAATGGTTAGGAGCCATGTTGCATACTATTTAAGCTTCATTATTGCATCAGCTTTTATATAGGTGTTGAAGCTTTCTGGGTACCCTAGCCATTTCACCAGGTACATTTTTCTCTTTCCTGAACCTTTGCTTCCTAAAATTTTCTCAATTTTAAACACATTTTTTTCTAAATTAAACGCAACTTTCTGCAATTCCTCGCGGTAAAAACCTCCTGAGATTTCTTCCCCATTCAAATCTTCAATGTAATACATCATTATCTCACCTTTAGGTGTCATAGCCCTAACTTTAAAAATCTCGCGTGTCCATCCTTGCTCAAAACCCTTTGCGAATTTTCCCCGAACGCGACAGCCTTACATAATCATTGATTTTGAAGCGCGCAGAGTGTGGTGGTGGTGGTGATCCATCTCTTCTCGGGAGCGTACCTCTTTCTAAAACTTCGTTAGGTGTTGTCCCAATCGTGCGATGGTGTGAGCGGTTGTAGGATGATGCCAATGATTCCAGAATGTCTAGAAATCTGTATGTGTTTTTATGTGTAAAATAACGGTGCATGCGTTCCTTTATGGTGCGCTGAACTCTTTCAGCTAAAGAAGCCTTATGTATAGAATTGGTTGTGTAATAGCTGATATTAAACTCTGTCAACATGTTCTGAAAAGCACGGCCTATAAATTCCTTCCCCATATCCGTACAAAAATAGCCAGGAACCCTGTTTTCTTTTAACATTAGCGTTTTGGTGGCTTTAGCAACTGTTTCAAGTGATTTATTTTTCAGAGGAACAAGCCACAGATATCTAGAGAATATGTTTATTATGAATAGAATGTAGCGGTAACCATCGTTATACACAGAATATCTTTGCATGTCTGTTAAATCTGCTTGCCAAATAGAATCAATCGAGGAAGCCGTTGTCTTGGCTGTTTTAAACCTTTTTCTCACAGGCTTATGAAGCGTATAAGCGTCCTGCTCCCTCAAAAATCTTTCAACATCGTTTTTTCATACTCCGTAAACACTTCTGTACAGTCTATCTACGCCGCCGTAAGAGGATGGGTTAGAAACGTCATAATAGCGTTTAGTTAATACGTTAGCCATTTGCGTATTTTAGAGGCACGTGGGTAGGGTTGGTTTAACCTATTCTTGCTCCTCTTCAAAGGTGTTACCGCCGGGGGTGACGGCGCCTTCAATTGTGTCACAGGCGTTGCATGTTCCAAGTCTTTTAACCTGTTCAGATTTCCTATCAACGTTTTAGGGACATTTATTTGTTGTAGTCTTGCTTTAATATGCTTCCATCCTGATGGTGATGGCCTATCCCACTTTCTCACCAGATCATGGACAATGTCTACGATATTCGATCCCTGTACCTTTGATCCTTCCACAATGAGCTCGCCTGTATCGGTCCATTGTATGGCTGGATCCTCATTCAATAGATTATAAAGACTTAAGCCTTTACTCATCAATGTATGTGGGAGGGTGCTTTTTAATACATGTTCGATATGTTGTGTGGCTAATCTTTTTGGTTGGTCAGCTGTATCGTCGGGCTCAGATCCTATGTCGCCATGTCCATCGTCCCCCGTGCTGTGCCTAATAACCACAGGAATCTCTGTAGGGCTCTTATAATTTTCGTACTCGTGAAGAAATTTCTGCAGAGCTTCTTGGTATAAGATTCTTTTCTCATCAGGTGTTTTTTCACTGTTTAATAGAGCTAGCAATTCGCTTTCCATTCTTTTAAGTCTGCTTTTACGGGGATCTAGATCCGTGTCTGGATTCCTTTGCAGTGAAGCGTACACCTCGTGGGGAATCACTACCACTTTCTTCATTATATTAATCTAGTCAGTAAAGGACCCAAAACTGAAAATAAGATGGGGAGAAATGACCCTCCTGTTTGTACAATAATTCGTTTTTTCTTCGCTACAGTTTGACTTTTACGAGCGAGTGCACGTATTATGTTCTTGTAGCGGCGTAGGCGAGCCTTCTGATGGGTTTTCATTGATACATTGCAATTTATAACGTTAAGACAGATTTCACAGATGCATTTTAAAAAGTCGGCGTCGATATTTTTAATAAACATCTGCTGCATTGCCCGGGGCAGTCGATGATAGATTTTTATTAATTCACGGTATTTCTTTAGTCTCTTTGTCATTCTGGAATATACACCGTTTCAGGCTCGTTTGGAAATATATTCGTTCGCAGAAGCACTCTAAACGTGTTTCGCGGATGAAGGTCGCAAAGCAAATATCCGTAACGCGTGCTTGTAGCTTCTTTATAAACTTCCAAAAACTCCTTACGCTGATTCGGGAACATTTGATTGGCTAATACCCCAATTTGTGATACATCTCTACGTTGCGCGAATAAGACTAGATATTGCGTATTTAACGACACATCGCGCATGTATCTATTTTTGAAAAATAGATTCTGATTGATGAAAACACGCTTATGTTAAGATGGTGGGAGAATACTGTAAATGTCTCGGCAAACGTTTTATCCATCTCCAACATGAGATCGTCAATTACAATGATTGTATGTTCATTTCCCTTTAACGAATTAACGTCATATACGCCTTTGTGGAACAAAATATCATCTTGGTACTCGTTGAACACTGATTGATACGTCGAATAGCACCATATAACTTTATGCACAAATTTCGAGAACATCTCTCCCTTTTCTTTAATGATTTTAAGCATAAACACAGTTTTACCACATCCTGTAGGTCCAGATATAATACATGTGGATGGACTCGTGAATCTGAATTTTTCTACAGAGTCCATTTCTAACACGTCACACTCCTAAGTGGGTCATTTACAAAATATTACAAATTTTGAGTGCTGTTCCTTATATTTTGCTTTCTTCTCCCACAGAACCGTGAATGACGATGAGGTAGAGCACCCCATCATTGACATTACGGATGACCTCGACGACAGTGTAGTTGTGATCTCCTCCCCTGCCAACGAACCCTCACCAGCGATACCGGTAGCACGTCCAAAGCGGAGGTGAGAACCCCACGTCAGGTATAAAGCGCCCGAAATACGCGCCTGTTGCAGCGGTAATAGATCCCCAACCCTCAACCTCTTACGCAACAACCCCCCAGCAGCACCTCCCGCTAATATATCCCCTTATTCATCCGCCGCCCCCGTTCTGTTAAGTCTACAATAATAGATCCCCAACCATCAACCTCCTACGCAACAGGCCCCCCAGCAGCACCTTCCGCTAATATATCCCCTAATTCATCCGCCGCCCCCCGTTCTGTTGAGGATGATAACGCTCGAATTGGTGCGATCCGCAGCCCCCACCCCAGCCTTGACTAGAAATCGGTATAGAGTCAGGGTCGACCCTAGAGCCATGTATAGCAATGGAATTGAGCGCGGGCTACGCCGGGTTGTACAGCGTATTATAGAGTTTGCTCTTCAGAATCGCGACGAGCGTGAAGTCAGGACGAGTCTGTCCTTTGGATTCGGGTCAGATGACGGTGATGTAGACGATTATTGGGTGATAGTGCCATTTAGACGTTTGGCGGCTGAAGATGTAGAATATATATTAGGACGTATAATGCAAGCCGCCCAAAGTAGTATAGCCTTCAATATGGACAACTTCACGGTAAATATTGACCGTGTATTCCGTGTTGCGGGTCATAGTGCCATACCGTATACTCTTAACTCAATTCTCCGACTATTTACCGAAAGCATATAAACGTCGATCGTGGTTGCGGCTTTATAGCAGTACTCTTAGCACGTATGTTTACTGTACAAAATACACGGGCTCAAAAATTTGGCTGCCTACGGTCGTGGAGCGTGCCCGTAAACTAGCTGTAGACTGTGAACTTGAATTTGACTGTAATATGGGTCCTGAAGAGCTGAGAAGGGTAGAACAGGAAATGAATGTCCGTATAGTTGTATTTGGGTTGGATGATCGTCGTAGGACTGTGTATGTTTTTAAAAGCTGTGTGAGAGATCGTACAAGACCCCTACTTATTTTAGGATTGTCAGGGACAACGTATCTCCCCATCCGTAATATAAGGTGGCTTTACGCGAGTTATGACAAAAGTCGAAAATATGGGAGACATCATGATTTGTGTAAGGGGTGCCTCGAGTTTGCGGATGATATTGTGAGACATTGTAAAGAATGTCACATGGTATGTGAGCAGTGTAAAAGCACCAAATGTGAAAGCCGTGTAGTTGAAGCTGAGAAGAGAGACTGTGATGTGTGTAGACGCACATTTTTCAATAATAGCTGTTTTGATTTCCATAAATCAATTGGCACGTGCAGGAAAATGAGAATCTGTGAATGTGGTATGTTTCACACAATGGATAATTGGGGAAATTTAAGCACAAGTGTGACGTAATTCACTGTCCTACATGCCAGGAGGAATATAAGGCGGATGGAGTAAAGCATGTATGTTATATGAAAGATGCTAAGCCTAAAAATAACCCTTGTATAACTGTATACTACGATATAGAAACATATACGAACGCTGAAACCAAAGAGGTAATTCCACATTTACTTGTGAGCCAGACCATCTGTGATGAGTGTATGGGTATCGAATGTGACGAGTGCCCCAAATGCGGTAAACGGACAAACGTTTTTAAAACGAATGTCCGCGATAGTCCTGTGAAACTATTTGTGTCCTATATTGTCAAGTTAGCCGACAAGTTCAAAAAAATGACTGTGTATATTCTCGCCCATAACGGGGCAAAGTTTGACACGCAGTTCCTTTATAAGGAGTTGCTTGAACACGAATCCTCTGAGATATTTACAGGTGATCCATTGAAAAGAGGCAACAAATTAATACAGATGCAGATAAGAGGCAATGTACAATTTAAAGATACTTTATTATTCACACCTTGTAAATTAGCAAAGCTACCCAAGGTGATGGGAGTAGCAGCTGAAGTTTCCAAAGGATACTTCCCTTACACTTTCCTCACCAGCGAGACTTTAAACTACGTAGGCCCACCACCCCCAAACATTATTTTGACTGTATGGATGAACGTGAAGACTTTGATCGATACTACGACAGTTTTAATGAAAGTAACCCTTATAATATAGCTGATGAATGTGAGCGTTATTGCGTGAATGATGTGCGCGTGCTTAGAGTATGTTTCCAGGCCTTTAGAAGGATGTACATAGCCCGTTTCAAATGCGATCCACTGCAAGTCGCAACCACCATCGCATCATTATGTTTTACGGTGTTCAAGAATAACTTCATGCCTAAAGACACCTTAGCCATTATTCACCGAAACAACCCCCGCAGTTACGGGCACAAGGCTATTTACTGGCTCATACACCTACAGCAACAGACAGGTGTATACATAAAGCACGCCCGCAACACGGGTGAAGTACCCATTAAGATTAATGGACGTGTTTTTTGGGTTGATGGGTTAAGTGAAAACCGTGTCACTGGTGTGAAGACTGTGTACTCCTTTAACGGTTGCTGGTGGCATGGATGCCCCCGTCCTGAGTGCGGAATCACCGGAGATATCCACGGTAGGTCTCCTGCCGACTGTCTTGCATCGACCCGCACCCGCGATCAACTTATAGGATCACAGTTCACTCACAAAGTCTTGTGGGAGCATGAATATGATGCACGGATGGAGACAGACGAGGTGTACCGTGAGGAAATAAACACGATCAAGCGTTCAATGGTGCTGGATCCTCTCAAATGTGGTGATAGCTTGTTTGGAGGACGTACAAATCCTTTCAGACTATACTTTCCACCTACGGAGGGCGTGAAGCTCCATTACTACGATTTCTGTTCTTTATACCCATACGTGATGAAGAGCAATCCGTACCCCGTGGGCGCTCCTGAGAAACTGGTGGGACCTAGCCTACCCTCCATCAATGAATTTTCAAAAAATTTGAATGATCGTTACTTTGGGCTCTCTTTCGTAGACGTACTCCCCCCACGCAATTTATGGATGCCGATCTTACCTGTCGTTATCGACGACAAGCTCATGTTTCCCCTGTGCGTGAAGTGCGCGGAAGAGGATAACGGCGAATGTAACCATATACCCCACCAGCGTAAGATCAGAGGCGTATATACAAGTCCTGAGCTGGCCCTAGCCGTACGCCATGGTTATAGAATACTGAAGATACATGAGGTGTGGAGGTTTCAGAAGCTACCCAACCTTTTCACACCATATATAAACGCCTTTTTGAAGGATAAGGTTGAGGCATCAGGGTATCCGCGAGGAGTTGATACCGAAGATGAAAAGTCTGCCTATATTCAACGTTACCGCGACCGCGAAGGTATACAACTTGATCGTGTCCAAATTGTAAAGAATCCTGGCAAGCGCTTTAGTGCAAAGTTGTGTCTAAACAGTCTATGGGGAAAATTTGCGCAGAATACCGGCAGAGGGAGCATTCATTTGGCACAAAGTTATAGCGATGTCTGGGATTATGCCAATGCTCCCGATAAAGAGGTCATGGAGATCGTGAATGTAGGTAATACTTACATAATAAAGTACAACAACACTGAATTTGCCACAGATACCTCAAGGGCATTCTCTTGGGCGGAGAGTATTGTATGCCGATACAGATAGCGTGATATTCACAGAGAGGGAGGGTGAATACATGCCCGCTATTGGGGAGTTCCTCGGCGAGCTCACTGATGAGATCAAGGACGAGTATGGGGACAACGCTTACGCCGACTCTTTTGTCTCAACAGGACCTAAGACTTATGGGGTACGGGTCAGGGTGGGGGAGGAAATGAAATATATCGTGAAGGCAAAGGGTATTACGCTCAACCATGCGAATCGGCGGGTTGTTAACTTTGAATCGTTGAAGGATCTAGTATGTTTGGACGATGATGAGGGCGAACAACCTCCCCAACTAATTGTAGGCACCCACAATTTTCGGGCGCAGAAGCTGGGGGGCGTGAAGGAACTTAGGGGTACGAAGGTGTGCCGTAACACCTATAGGAAACGTTACCAGTTACCTGGTACCTATGATACCGTACCCTTTGGATACCATAACGTATGATGCTTCTATTGTTAACTCACACGTATTTGTCTTGTATATAATCGTATCTATTGATTTATTACACGTATTTGTAAATATATATATAACTTGAATATCTCGTTTATTAAATCGTATTTGTAAAGTATCTATTGATTTATTACACGTATTTGTAAATATATATATAACTTGAATATCTCGTTTATTAAATCGTATTTGTAAATATATATAACTTGAATATCTCGTTTATTAAATAAATCATGTTTCAATTAGCGTTTCACTTTCTCCTTTGTGTGTGTGTGTGTGTGTGTGTGTGTGTGTGTGCGCGTGAAAGTTCTAAGCTCCGCCCACTGTAAGACCGTGAGTCATGCTACTATCTGGGAGTCCCTGCGTGGTCAGTCGACTGCAGTAAGCCCGAGAGATCAGACGTGTATTCAGATCAGACGTGTATTCAAATGGCTACCTTTAATATTGCTTGTACAACGTTTATGAAATGGTATTCAGCAAAGTGTCAGGATGTGGTGGATACCGAAAAACTTCCTATTCCTCCCTCCTATACCTCTTTTAAAAACACATTGTTGTGCGAAGTTCCAAGATGTACAAATACTCTACGGATGTTCTGGTGAGACGTTGAAGGCTTTCGTTGCACAGACGATGTGCTGAAGTATACTGCAGAGCTAAACTTTATAAAGTCTCACATACACCGTGAAGTAAAAGAAACAACGCGTGCAGAAGAGAAGCAGCAGGTATGGATAATGAGTCTTGCGGATGGGTGGTGTGACAAGCGGTATTACGTCATGCTACACCATGTCGATTACTCATACCCTACGACTGAAAATGTGAATCTCGTGATCATGGACAATCTTAAGTATTTTTATCACTATATTAACGTATATCATGATGAGGTTCGTAGTGAGGTTGTGGCTAGTGCCCTGCGTGCGTGAGTTTTAACAGACTTTAGAGACGAGTATCGTTTGATGGGCAGAAAGGAAAAATATGAGCATATGTTCCTCTCAAATAGTGCGCCGGAGTGTGAAGATGTTTAGTAAAACATAAAATGTTCCTAGTTCTTATCCTGAGGTAAAATGTCTGGTGCGTAGGCTGGTAGTGATGAAATTAATTATTGTACCGGAAAGACAAATATGTACAACAATTCGGTACGACTCGCGGATCATATGAACAAGCCCATTCACGTATCATCGAGTCAGCCGCCCGTCGAACCGTTCCTGCCTACCTGCGTGCCTCACACGGCTCATAGTTATCTCAGAGCTTGAACCGAGTGGACGTGCGCTCCTCGAATACGATGGAACTTCCTTTGAGCAGCATTCTCAACGCCTCGTACGATGTGTCCGTGACGAAATCGTTGCGCGTGTTCAGGCGTAATTCCGGTACCATTAGCTATGTACTGGAAACGGAATGTAGACAAACAAACAAACGGGTTTATTTAAGTGTCGAGGAGATGAATAGAATCTTCGTGATAGTTGAGAAGTGGAGTGAAGATCGTTATAAAATACCTGCTAACGTAGGTACAAGAAGAGAGCAGATTAGTGACGCACCCTCATACGCCGTTGTATGTACGTTCTGTATAAATAACGATCGGCCGTGCATTGATATACGGCTGATGTGGAAGAATGCTTCTGATAATAACGCTCTTGTTCCTACGCGAAACCGTTTCATCCTCGACAGAATGTTTGAAATCGTCGGATTCCGCAAGCTGAAACCTATATTAGACGCGCGTGTTACGGACATGCTTTATTTGATACAGTACTTGAATACGCATACACCGCTCTGCTCGATGGGTTTACCGAGTGTAGGGCTGGTGAGAATGGTCTAGTGCTGGACGTTTATTTAAAAAGTTTAGACTCTTTGAAATACCATGAACTTTGGTACAAAGCAATTGATCGGTACAAGGCTGAGCTCACCTACACCGTTCACCCTGAAGAACTATTTCTTTATATAACGCGCAGTTGTCGTAACGATTTAGAAGATTATTTCAATTGCCGCTATGTTGAGTGAGTTCACGATTGAAAAGCTCGAGTCGGTAGAAATAAACCCTCGATTGGAAAAGCGTGTTTATAAACTTGTGTTTAATAATGTAGCTAACGATGAACTCTTTGTGCGTGCTTTTGATTGTATTCTAGATGTATTTAAAGATGACTTACCAAACGGTTGTAAAGTGGGAACAAAAATAGTACTGAACGATATGAAAGCCCTTCATATCGAATACAGGTTTCCCTATACTTAAGCGGTGAAATATTATTAAGCCGCATATACTGCGTAATGCAGAGCAATAATGATGTAATTGTAAACTCGATTAAGACCGATTTAGTATTTTGAAAAAAAAGTGAAATGTATTTATATATTTTGCGTGATATTTCTCCTGTACTGTTATGATTATATGCATATTTTATTATTATTGAAATGTATTTATATATTTTGCGTGATATTTCTCCTGTACTGTTATGATTATATACATATTTCTATTATTATTGAAATGTATTTATATATTTTGCGTGATATTTCCCTGTACTGATGATTATATGCATGTTTCTATTATTATTGAAATGTATATTTATTTCTATTTGAAATGTACATTTATTTATATATATATCTCCATAATTGTGTGTATATATTTCCTGTACTGTTATGATTATATGCATATTCCTCAATTATTATTGAAATGTATATTTATTTTCTATATATTTATAATAAACAGAATGATGCAATGTTGTTTTACTTAATTATATCATGTTACGCCTTTTAAACCTACTACCGGTATTCTAAATCAACTTTTAAGAAATATAATAATGTATACAATGGTATCGCTAAAAAGTGGTATCTGGCAACTCAAGCCATTTACGCCTTCTAAGCCAACTGGCTGATTAGGAGTCTATAATAGTGTATACAATGGTATCGCTAAAAAGTGGTATCTGGCAACTCAAGCCATTTACGCCTTCTAAGCCAACTGGCTGATTAGGAGCCTATAAAACAACGCCTACTCGGCTGAAGTCTTAATATGCATTTGGCTCCAGCCAGGTGAACACCTCTTCTCCTTTCTCTCCTTTCTGGCCCTTTGGGAGGAATAGCTTGGGGGAGAACTCCGCCTCCAAGTTGCATGCCCCTTGCAACCCCGGTTGGCAACAAAGGGCCCTTTGGGGTATTTGTTTTTCTTTTTTTTCTTTTTTTTTCCTTTTTTTCTTTTTTTTTCTTTTTTTTGCAACACCCCCCCCCCACCCCCATTTGCAACATTACGTAATCACTTGCAACATTCTTGCACTCTCCCCTTTTGCGGCTATACTACTGACGCAGCAGCAGCTGAGCAGCGTTGTGTAATTCTGCAGTTCAGTTCACTTACGACGTTACAGTCTTACAGTGTCAGCGACAGCGTACGTTATCATAAGCATATTTTCGTCAGTTTACCGAGTCTACAAGTTTTTGCAATGGAAAGTGAAGACGTTTTGGTTCCGCCTGAGGATGTTGGGCCTGTTGATGGCCAGGTCCGCCAGGACCAGCCCAACCAGGAGTCTCAGAACCCGTGGCCCCACCTGGAGGACTACTTTGTCTTTATGTCAAGGGATAAGAGAAACGCCAACCTCTTGTACTTCCGGTGCGTCTTGTGTTGATCGACCTGTTCATCAAGTACAACACAGCCATCCCATCCAGTGCTGCAGTTGAGCGCCTGTTCTCCATAGGCAAGGACATCTTGCGCGCCAAGAGAGCCACCCTGTCAGATGCCAACTTTGAGAGGCTGATGTTCATGAAGGGCAACCAGCATCACGTCGAGGCGATGGAGAAGGAGCAGGAGGCCAAGCCAGAGTGAATGCATTATTAGATTATTAGTTATTTTTTATGTGTATTTTTATTTCTTAATATTTTTGATTCGTTTAATACTTTTTGTACTGTAAATAAACTGTATGTTGAATGTAAACTAATGTTTAATTTCATTTGTTCATTTAATTATTTATGTACACCTTGATCATCATCTGATCTTGGCATGCTATACCTTTTTGGAAAGCTCTATGTCTAAGCTGCAACATATTAAAATTTCAGCTCTCTTTATGGGTTTTAGAGCCAAAAAACCAAACCGAAGCTAAATTCATATAATAAAAGTTAGCGGTTAGCGGTAATCGTTAGCTTCCGCTAAATTTTTTATCGGTTTATCGGTTTAGCGTTATCGAAGTTAAGTTTTGAGTTAGCGGTTCAGCGGTTATCGAAGCTAACTTTTCGGTTAGCTGTGCCCACCACTGCTTAAAATGGTTTCCAGATCTGTCAGTCGGTCTTGGGCATTGGTGGACCGCAGATAATATTTTATCTGTTTCAGTTTGACCATGATAATCTCTATAAAATGTATGTTCATTAATTATATTTCCTCTCTGTTATTTAATCAATTGCTTTGTTAATATTTTTAGATTTTATCCTCCCTCTTTCCGGGCCCCCTAGAGGTCCGGGCCCCGGGATTTATCCCGGCTTCTCTGCCCTCTCGGCGCCCCTGTATATATATATATATATATATATATATATATATATATATAGGTTAATTGGTTAGCCAGTATATTCTTTATTACAATCTTTGAAAAGAATCGAATATCCACTAATAGTAATTTTGGTAATCTTAGGTCTAACTAACTTTTTTTTTGTGGCATCTGATGATTCTGTAACTAATCTTATGTTTATGGTATGAAACTTTTAACTTTATCATCCAGTTCAGTTGGCACTTTTAAATGAATAATTTCCTTGTTGGTTTTACGATTCTTTAATTTACAATAGGATGTTTCTCACTGAATAAAGAAAACTCGTATGAACTTTCATGTTAATTTGCAGATTCAGTTGTCACATGTCGCTCTAATCCACTAAGACTAGAATTTTCATCGAGATTATAAACGGTCAGTCATCAAAACACTCCTGATGATTAAATTGTATTTAAAGTCATGAACAGTGTACTCTTGGATTCATCTTTCATTAGTATATATATATATAATATATATATAACCTTTGGTTAGCTTCCGCCCGAATTGTTCATTTTGACGAAGGTCAAGCTTTTCACTCCACCTTAGACCTACAATTTAACGTGGAATCCGAACCACGCCCCATCAGCAGCCCAGCGTCTTAACCACTAGGCCACCTAGGGTACCCACTTATCTACCAACCACTTTCTTTATTGTGTGGAAGGATGAACAGCTGGGTTTTGCTGCGCGCCGGGTCTCGAACCCGGGGCCGATGGATTCGTAGTCAGCGACGCTAACCACTACACCACCGAGGCGCTTATATATATATATATATATATGCAACAAATAACTGCAATGACCGCGCAGTATATAAATGAATAGAAACGACATAAGTATTAAGGAACGTTTCTGCACACGAGGAGGAGAGATAACGAAATAATGAAAAATGAGGCGAACCGCCTGGGAAACGAACCCAGGGCCTTCCAATTGCCGGTCGGACGTTATCTCTCCTCCTCGTGTGCAGAAACGTTCCTTAATACTTATGTCGTTTCTATTCATTTATATACTGCGCGGTCATTGCAGTTATTTGCGCATATTCACGATTTGCGAGGGTGCTCTCTGAGGGCATTGGTTTCTGCCCTATTTGGGAGAATTTCGATTTGTGATTGAGTGAGGTCCGTAGCATAATGGTAGAGCGTCCGACCGGCAATTGGAAGGCCCTGGGTTCGTTTCCCAGGCGGTTCGCCTCATTTTTCATTATTTCGTTATCTCTCCTCCTCGTGTGCAGAAACGTTCCTTAATACTTATGTCGTTTCTATTCATATATATATATATATATATATTAAAATAAACATACTGAAACCAATATGAAAGATTATATTTAAAATAACATACTGAAACCATATGAAAGAGTTAATATAAAAAACTCTCATTAAGACAAGTTAATGTTTTCTGGCCGAGTGATTAACATGGCGGCTCGCAAAATTCGAATTTTCAGTGCCATCGGTTCGAATCTCAAGGAGGTATGGTAATTTTATTTTTAATGTATTTTATCTTAAAACTTAAGTTATCGTTGTTAGTATGTTCTTCCTGATTAACACAAAACTGATATGCATGTAATTACATTCGGTGGATCAAGTAAAGATAAGCACCCCCAGCCTTCTTTAATTAGCCTTATAAGGCTAACTAACGAAAATATCACGACCTAATTTAACCAATCGTTAAGTCAACTGTACGCCCTTGACGATTGGTTGGGTTAGGTCGTGATATTTTCGTTAGTTAGCCTTATAAGGCTAATTAAAGAAGGCTGGGGGTGCTTATCTTTACTTGATCCCATTCGGTTAATGAAAATAAACTGGAATGGTATTTAATTAACATTTCCTCCATTAGATGGCGCTACCCACTTCGATTAAATTATTTTCAAGGAATCGATTGCACGAAAAGTATTTCATCAAGCATCGAAGTTTGATGAAAATACTGTCATCACCTGAGGGCGCTTGTTTGATGCAAGAATTTCCCACATCTTGATGAAAATTCTAGTCTCAGTGTACATATTAAAAGTTGCTGCATTTTTTAACCTTCAATTTTTAACCCCAAGTGTTTTCTGCGTGTTATTCTTGTCCTGTTCTTTTTAAGGCTCATTTTTATGCACACAAAGAAGACATGCCTTTTTATAGGACGCATTTTTCAGACTGGTCCAATTATTTACCTTTTCTATTAATTCGTAACCATGACAACCGCTCTTTATTAAAAATTCATCGCGGAGATACTTATATAAATTCGTACCCACACATTTTTTCAAACAACTCCCTTAACACAAAGAAAGGCCCTATTTCTGTTTTGCTTCATCGTGCTTCCAGAGTTTTATATGAACAATTTTTGCATGAGAAACTCTCATTTGATGAAGCTTCCTAAAATTTAAAACGGGAAAAATCCTTTGTTTCATCTGCTCAGAAACAAACTCGAAAAACTTATTATTGTTGTTGTCATTTACAGACAGAATTTTAACGTGGTTTATTTACGAATAGTGAATATTATTATTATTATTATTGTAACCAGATGATATTTTTTAACTTTAAGAATAATAACTGTCACGGTGGTTCTTTAAAATAGGCTTTCAAATAAAGGTTTCCTTTCAAACGCTTAGAGTGGTTTCCATGGGAACTAGACGTCGTTGATGAGCTTAGATTTAAAAAAAAAAATATATATATATATATACACACACAGAGAGAGAGAGAGAGAGAAGCCATAATTTCTTTAATGCCTTGCAGCGAAGAATACGCTTTACAGATACTGAAATATTAGAATTTTATGACGAAATTTTAAGTCCTTGCATAATTTTATATTTAAATTTTATATTTAAATCGCGTTTCACTTTTTTCTATATTATTTATAAACAAATGATACAAA
Organism: Bathynomus jamesi; assembly: GCA_023014485.1. Taxonomy (NCBI): domain Eukaryota; kingdom Metazoa; phylum Arthropoda; class Malacostraca; order Isopoda; family Cirolanidae; genus Bathynomus; species Bathynomus jamesi. The sequence continues at coordinate 1,834,355 of JAJOZX010000106.1, read as the reverse complement.
TACTATAATTCGCTTACATTCAAAATATTGACTTAAAATGGCCGCTTTCATACGTACGCAAATCTGTTTTATTTAAAGAAATCTCAGTCACTAAATTCGTACAATATTATTGGTATTTTTTTTTTAAAAAATGTCGAATTTTAATTTCTAAAATATTTTAGAAACTATGAAAATTTCAGGAAAGGCCCAAAACTCAAATTTATGAGAACCAACCAACCAATCACAGTGCGACTCCCGAGTGGACAGTTTCATATTATACAGCTGTCACTGGAAAAAACAGCTGCATTTGATATGTTTACAGTTTTCTTTAATAACACCAACAAATTCTAGAAGTGATCTGCATTGTCAAATTTCGTGACTTTTTCTATTTGTTTATTTGTTTATTTATTTTTTATTTATTTATTTATTTATATATTTATCTTTAGGTAGTTTTACGCCAACAGCCGTAGCTTAGTGGTTAATACCATTTCCCTAAAATCGAAGTGAAGACACTGAGGTCGGGGTTCGACTCCCGATGGTGTTGGTAATAATAATCATAATAATCGAGGAGTTAATGCGATGGTGCATTTGTCTGGCCTGAGTGCTGTGCCAGTTTCTGCCCCTTCTCACTGATGATGATAATTATTATTATTATTAATTATTAGTATTATTATTAATTATTATTATTATTAGTATTATTATTTGGCAGTTTTACACGAGATCGTTTTGTATTTTATTAACTTTTAATCTCACAACTTTAGCGTTTAGGGATTATAAACCACCCTTTAACCCTCGTCAGGAACCTTCAATTTACTTACGTGGTTAAACCATGAGGTCTATATGACCCCAAGCCCTAAAATCTTACAAAATGGTGCTATTAAAAGTCTGTAGTGAAACAGACCCATGAATGAAACATTGTATTTGATATTTAAGAACATTTAACGAATGATCTTTCAGTGTTTTGACCCACATAATGGTTCCTGATGAGGGTTAAGCGAATATTTCACATGCACTCCTTCGGTAATTTAAATCATGCGTCTTTGCTTATGTTGCCCTTATTAGAGTACCAAGCATAAAAGCATTTCCTAGTATCAGTTGTATCATTTGTTAGGCCAAGGCTATAGAAGCGACTTTGTCGCTATGGGACAAGCTACACGGCAGACAGTCGATGCGACAATTATTCTCTGTTGCATCCAGCTGCGTTGTATTGTTCCAAATGCGGTAGGCTACACGAGCGACTTTGTCACAGCGTTACTGCCACGTGACACTAAAAACGAAGAAATCGCAGGGACTTGTCGCAGGCCACGTAGTTTGCAACAACCACTGCGATTGTGTCGTTGCGACACCTTGTAAGTCTGACGCAGCGACAAAGTCGCTTGTATAGCCTTGGCCTTACACTACTCTCTCATACTGAACATTATAATATGTCGTTTAAATATAATGGTTATCGATTTGGCAGTTAAAAAAAAGTTTCCGACTATTTTAATATGTAATGCTTTATATCTTGGCTAATCCATTTTAAGAGGGCATTCATTTCATCGAAATACCCACGAAAGAATAAAGTAATGTCTGTGATATCACTGAAAGTTCTTCGTCTGAAAATCTTAAATTTTGATAGAACCCGAACGGAATAATTGAGTCCTAAATATTTTGATTTAAGTCTGATCAAAACCAGATACGAAATGTGGCAAACTTGAAAAGGGCAAAATGAAGCTTCTGAATGTGAAGAAATTGCCAAATTGTAAATAAAAGCCATAAAAGAAAAAAAAAAAGACTTCATTTATAGAGACATAAGGTTCGATCAGTTTCGATCATAGAAGTGATCGAAAACCGGCGTCCCTATAAATAGTCTTCTTCGACTGCTGCTTTTATTTACATTTTAATAAGAAGAGATTAAACACTATTTGATAAGTTGATAACAACAGACTTGGGATGCGTTGTGGCGAAACGTTTTCATTGATGTCTGAAATGCGTGTACAGCGTTTGGTTCGGAACACAATTACTATTTCATTAAATGCAGTATTTAACTCTCACTTCAACGGAGATTGATTGAATTTGTCATCAAAAGAGAAGTTCAGGTTTCTTCCCAACGTCTAAATTAAGTTAAAAAAATAGTATCTTTGTTTTTCGTTATTGTTTGAATTTTCTTTGTCTTTACCGACTTATCTCTTTGTCATTTTTCGTTTTTTTGAAGATATTGTCAACTTTTTTCTTTTCCAGTTTTGTTTGAGGAAAGGATTCTCAATAAAAGATGTTTACTTTCTCTTCGTTTAATTGCCTCGAATGATTTTTTGTCTCCGAAATTTCTTTCAAGTGATTCAAGACAATAATCTTGATCGTAATTTATGAGGTCGTTCATTACAATCTCGGATAATCCTCCTTTTGCTCTCCAAAAAGGTGGTTCCAACAACCCATATTTGGCTAACTAACTAATGATCAGTCCAAAATTGTTAATTCAACCAAATTTAGCCATGCGATTCTTGCACCAAATATGTTTATATTATTAGTAACAATTCTAAATAGTTGAAAACACTAGTGGTTGGTTTGTTTAATGTTTTTGGTTGTTTCAATCACTTTCCTTTTCTGTGACAAGACGTTGCTTGTTTATCCTGTACTGCTTAGTGTCACTTTTCTGAGGGTGAGTAAAATCATCTGGCATTAACCAGAATAAAATCAGCGAAATGACACTGGGCGCTAAAGGGTTAAATCATTAGAGAATATAGAAATGAAATTTCTGTGCATATTTTAGAGGAAAGGAAAGATTCTTAAGTAAAAATATATTTTAAAATAAGGATTTCATTATTTTATACATTTATTAAATAAAAGATTGTAGTATTATACCACATACATTCGATGGCAGTCGAATGAGTAAGATCCTTGTTATCGGTTCCAAATTCTGTTCTGTCAGATTAGATAATTTTGATAATGGCTGATCAGTCGGATGAGAGAGTTTCGTTTCACGTGTAAAATATGTTTACAATCGCATTTATTTAACATTTAAGCCGTCATTTAATTAGCATTTAATCGTGTTTCATTCGACAAACCAAATAATAATTTATTTAGAAGGCAATTCCGCGCTTTGAGTTATTAACGCGAGTTCCATTAAAGGAATTAAGCATTCCCTTTGTTTGGTCGCGCTCGGAATCGAGGAGGGTTCGGATGCACGACGGAGGTGACACGGACAAATGGGTGAAGACTTTATCATTGTGCGCCTTTGCATAAACGAAGAGACAGCAAAACTAGTCTCAAAATGGCTCATTCTCATTACCCGAGAAAGACCAAATACTCGTATTTAATTTCATCCAAATTTTGTCACCCATTTCCAAGAAGAAGGGAAAAAGTCCTTCAGGAGATGGAGTTTTGTGAAGGATTAAAGAGAAAAAGTGTTTCCAAGGAAACGAATTCAAGGACTTCCACACCAAGTACGAACTTCATGAGAAAATTTAACCATGAGGTTTTCCATCAACTTTAAAAAAGAACCAAATTACTTTTTCATTTATAAAAGCTGCAAAAAGTTTTGTTTATGTCTTAAAAGAACAAAATTGCACCACAACCGAAGTCATCCAATGTTGATGGGAATAAAATGAATCTTAAATTTTAAGTATATTTAAAATTAGTAGAGAGAGAGAGAGAGAGAGAGAGAGAGAGAGAGAGAGAGAGAGAGAGAGAGAGACTCATTTTGTATACCGATGAACCGAAACCGAGGAAAGGAAAGTTAAAAAAACTTAAAAACGGAACGAGAAATAATGGATTAAACGTCTTTAAAAGTCTAATAATCATCGATAAAGTTACCGTGATAACCGTGATAACATGAAAGGAAGGTTAAGGCTTCGAGTATTCTGTAATAATAAACTTTAACAGCAAACCATTGAAAGTTAATCAGAAATACACATTGAGATAAATACGAGTAGTATGTGATGCATGAATCGAATAATATACGATGAACAATACGAGCATTATTTACGGAATAGAAACCTTTTGAAATCATTCAGAAAGGAAATTGATTTCCTTAATAACATCTCTTAAGAAACGCCTTAATTGAAATGTCAGTCTCGCATTATTGAAATCCTTTGTCTGACGTTATTTTTAAACGTTCTTCCATTAACGGACTCAAACCGTTAACGGCAGTGCAATTTCAGATCCAAATGTTGATTAAATATCGTAGCTGAGGCAAAGGTTCCATCGGTTTCCTATATTTCCTTAAACAAACTACAACACCTGCCTAACTTTCTGTTCTCTCTCTCTCTCTCTCTCTCTCTCTCTCTCTCTCTCTCTCTCTCCTGCTTGAAATAATCCACACTGCTCTGTTTTCCTCATATCATCAATAATTTATCTCCATTCCAGTGAAGATGGTGTTTCTACAGGGAAATGTGTTCGCGAATTTAGATTTATACAATGGGAATGTAACAGAGAATTTACGTATAAATTTGGATCGAGTTTGTGTGTGTGTTGTTGTTGTATACTGTCCGTTTTGAATAAATACTTCTGTCTCCCGGAATGGGAGTTGTTGTTTGTGCAAATGACACAGTGTGTTATGATGTATGCTTGAAGCCAAAGTTATTTCTCGATACGAATGTTTTTCGCTTGTGTGGGCCGATTCCTTTGCTAGAAACATCACACAAGCATCTTTTTTAGTTTAACTCAACTGTTGTCCGCTCATATGCTATGTACTTAATGTATGTTTGCTTGGCTGCCAAATGGTTGCCATGGTAATAAATCAGATTTTATAATTGAGATTGCCACTCGTAATATTTCTCAATTGTTTACTGTGGAATGAGACTGGGATGTTTATTTTCCATAACTTTCCAATTTGCAAGAAAAAAAAAGAAAAAAAGAAAAAAAAATATATATATATATATATACTGTATATACAGGGCGTCCCAAAAAAATGTATACACACTTTAAATAATTATAAAGGCAGTGTTTATTAAAATACATTTCATTTTCAAAATGTAATAGAATCTACAGACATTATTTAATTGTTTTGTCAACGCCTGTTTTCAAACTGACGTCCGTTCTGGTCCAGGCACTGCTGATAACGCGAAGCAATGGAATCGCAAACATCACGAAACATTTCGTTTGGTATTTGTGTGCATTCTCGTTCAATGGCTGCTCTCAATTCAGCGACTGTTGCAGGTTTTATAGCGTAGACTTTGTCTCTTAAGTATCCCCATAAAAAAAAGTCTAGTGGTGTGAGGTCTGGTGAACGCGGAGGGTATTCTACGAAACCCCTTCGTCCAATCCACATCCACATCGTGCCAAGTACCACTCGCAATACTCCACTCTTCGGTCCGGATCATCATCTTCATTAATAGCATGGACTAATCTTGGAATGTAACTTTTCCATTGACAGCGCTTCAAAATGCGTTGGACAGACGATTCTGAAATTCCTACCTCACGACTCGCTTGCCGCACAGATTTTCTTGGACTTTGGTGATACGTCTCCAGTACTCTTTCTTGCTTTGTGGGGCTTGTCGATGTCCGTGGTCTTCCGGAACGCTTCTTGTGGACATTCTGAACAGTTCCATCGGCTTCAAACTTATCTCTAATTCGAGTGATGGTAAGTCGCGTTGGTGGATCTGTTTGAAACTCCCTCCTAAACTGTCTTTGCACTTCAACTGCGTTTTCACACTTCCAGTAGCATTTTAGAATGAATTTCCTTTGTTCAAAGCTTAGTCTGACTGCCATTATTAATTCTAATGGGTTTAACTTGGAAAGAAAGAAACATCAATTGAGCTATCAGCTGTTAAAGTGTGTATACATTTTTTTGGGATGCCCTGTATATATATATATATATATATATATATATATATATATATAATTATCAAGTAGCGCCAACAGTAAGCCACTGTAATTATTTTTTTATTATTATTTATTTAATTTCGTTTCGTCTATGTTCTTTGTATTCTTTTCTACTGTTTCACACTGATTCCGAAATCTATTTGACGGCTTTTGCAGCTTGCCGAGCGCGGACACACGGGACGACGCAGACATTTTAAACAGAAAGAAGGAAAACGTATTGAAGGGATTTATTTAACTTGTTAATTTCGAAAACAAGTAAATTAACGGAGAGAGACAGAATGAATTTACATTATTTCACTTTAATAAACGAAGAGAGAATAGTAATTTTTATTTTTTATTTTAATAATTCGGTTAAAACTACAGTTTAAGAACAAATGCGGTACATAAAAGAGTCTGTCTAAAACAACACCAGGGGCACGCTGCCTTTTTTCTATCACCGACTTCTTATTCAGTCTTCAAATTCGTCTTTAGGATTTTTAAAACAATCATTTAAGTTTCCTCTTAACATTCAACGCATTAAAAGTAATTTTATTTAAAGTAATCCTTAATTATTAGGCCTATTATTATTATTATTATTATTATTATTATATTAAAAATTACACCATCTATTTTAGCAATTAAGTCGGATTTTCCTGTAGAACCTATTTTTTAGGTTAAGTTAGGTTAACTCAAGTTAACTTAACCAAACCCAACCTTAGTGCTATGGAAACGAAAAGGGCATGATAAGTAAATGCAAAAAACTTCACTTTTTTACGTGAAGGTCAAAATATGAGAATAAAAACCCACTCTAATAGACAGAGTTTATTTCCACGACAGTTTCGACGCCCACTGGCATCCTCCTCGGGTGGATACAGAAACACAAATGAAACAAAACAAGAGGGAAAAACAGTTCAGGGATCGACCGTTAAGAAATTCGCACCTAGGTTGGATTCCATTCTCTCGAGACAGGAGGGGCATTTTCATTAAGTACATTCGCACAAATTTTAAAACTATCTTCCTGTTCTAAACATACAGATTCTATTATTTTTACATAATTATTACATTTATAATTAAATTTATTACATTTAATATTGCATAATTATTAATTACAGAAATTATAAATTTATTATTACATTGGTTATTACATTGTTGTTTATTATACAGAAATTATAAACCGAAAAACGAATGAAAAAAGGCGATTAGGAAATAATCCAGAGACCATTGAGAAATTCGCACCTAGGTTAGATATCGTTCTCCCGAAACCAGAAGGGCATTTTATTACAGGGTCAGCTTATAACTACATTTCCACAAATTAAAAATATCTTCTTGTTCTATACATACAGATCCTAATGTTTTGACATAATTACTGCATATATTTATTTCCACATTAATTACTTCCATTATTACATTTACTAAAAGCGAGTAAGGAAACATTCCAATCCAGAGACATTTAAGAAATTCACACTTAGGTTCGAACACGTTCCCACGACTCCGTAAGGGATTTATTGACCAAGAATCTCATTAAAGGGTCTAACTTATAAGTACCTTCGCACAAATTAAAATTATCTACTTTTTCTATACACACAGATTCTATTATTTTTCTTTTGACATAATTATTACATTTATAAAGTACCTTACTTGATTCCCAATCTATAGCATGATTATTTTGGCTAGCGTGATAAAAAATGGCATTATTAGTATTACAACTTCTGAAGGCATATTTGTGTTCTTTGATACGGGTTTCAATATTTCTTCCAGTTTCTCCCACGTATACTAAATCACAACTTTTACAGGGAATGCTGTAGACACAGGCTTGTTCCTCTTTTGCAACGTTATTCCTAACCAATTTACTTTTCACGGTAGACGAATATTTGAACGCCAAAGCAAACTTAAATTCTTTCGTCAACGGTTTTACTCTTTCTAAGCCGGCAATGTAAGGCAAACTCACATATTGTTTTTGGTTAACTGAAGGTTCCCGAGGGGCATAAAAAGATTTTCTGGCTTTAAAATACGCCTTTCTGATAAACCACTCAGGATATTTTAAATCCTTAAAAATGTTCCAAATCTTTGAATTTTCCGGATCCAGCAAATGTGGGCTACAAATCCTGAGTGCTCTTAGAAACATGGAAGAAATAATTGAGCTTTTAACCCCTTCATCATGATATGAAAAATAATGAATGTACGAATTACAATGAGTAGGTTTTCTATAGACCGTGAAATTGGGCTTTCCGCTTTCGTTAATGACCAAAACATCTAGAAAAGGTAATTGTTTGTCGTTCTCCCATTCATATTTAAATTTAATAGAGGGAACAAGATTATTTAATGACTGAAAGAAAGTGTCAAAGTTGTTCCAGTGGTCAGGCCAAAATGAGAAAATATCATCTACATAACGAAACCAAATTAGATTCCTGGGACATATTGTTTGCAACAATTCCGACTCATAATACTCCATATATAATGTACTCAGTATTGGGGATAAAGGGGACCCCATTCCCATACCAAAACGTTGCAAATAAAATTCTTCACCGAAGGAGAAGGCATTATTGGTGACACAGAGTTTTATCAGTTCTAAAAATACAGATGTGGGCATGCCTAGTTCTACGTTACATGTTGGCAATTTTCTATCTAAAAAACTAAGTACATCATCAATGGGAACTTTCGTAAACAAGGACTCAACATCAAAACTTATCATTCTTCCCCGTTTTAAATCTAAGGACATAACTTTGTTAATAAAGTCACAGGAATTAGTGATGTGCGAGCCTGAAAATTTACCAACTAATGGGGATAATTTATCTGCAAGAAATTTAGATAACCTGTAACTAAAGGAACCCCTGTGTGAAATAATGGGACGGAGTGGTATATTAATCTTATGGGTTTTGGGTAGGCCGTAAATGTGGGGGAGTTTGGGGTTAATCTGTAGAAATCTTTTAGGATCAATCGCCGGGACATCTTTTAATAAGTTCCTGATGGTTTTGTTGAATTCGGCAGAAAGACGCTTTAGGGGGGACGATCTCACTTTGGTGTAGGTGAATTCATCACTAAGTAACGCTTCCATTTTTTGTTTATAATCACACTTGTCCAAAATAACCACAGTGTTACTTTTGTCCGCTTTAGTGACAAATATTGCTTCATTCTTCCTGAGCTTGTCTAAAGCTAACCGGAATCTTTTGGGAATAGAGTCCAATGAGTTGAAATGTTCCAGAAACTTGCTCAGAATCAAACCATTTAAACACGGAATATCCACCCTGGAATTAACTACGGAAGACACAAAATCTAAAACAATGTTTTTATCGGGTTTAAGCGCAAACGACAGCCCTAAATTAAGAACTTCCTTTTCGGATTTGGACAAGACATATGTCGATAAATTTAAAACGGAACCTTCCACCGCACACTTTGACCAAGCACTTTCATCACATAAATAGGATAGCTTTCTGTTAAGTCGTTGTTCAGTGCGTCTAGTCTCCACGTCGCATTTATAATCTGCAGTTTCAAACAGCGCCACAAGTAGTTCACACGACACATGCGATTTAAGGACGCGTAGACAATTTCTTAGTTTGAAATACGTATGGTCAATTTCTCTTTTAACACATGGAATACGTTCCTTCAAAATTTCCCTGGCAAAATTCGGAAACGGTGTATGGTCCTTCCTGAAGGTAAACGGTATCAAGGACTTCGGGCACACTTGCTCCACTAAACACTCTTGCAGGAACTTGAGTTGCAGCTTCTTGGTCTTCACAGCCACTAGTGTTTTTTCATATAGACGATAGGAAGATATAAGTTGGGGAAAGGTGACTAAGAAGAAGGCGAATAGATGGCGTCTGATCGTGGGATCCATAATAAATGCAAAAAACTTCACTTTTTTACGTGAAGGTCAAAATATGAGAATAAAAACCCACTCTAATAGACAGAGTTTATTTCCACGACAGTTTCGACGCCCACTGGCATCCTCCTCGGGTGGATACAGAAACACAAATGAAACAAAACAAGAGGGAAAAACAGTTCAGGGATCGACCGTTAAGAAATTCGCACCTAGGTTGGATTCCATTCTCTCGAGACAGGAGGGGCATTTTCATTAAGTACATTCGCACAAATTTTAAAACTATCTTCCTGTTCTAAACATACAGATTCTATTATTTTTACATAATTATTACATTTATAATTAAATTTATTACATTTAATATTGCATAATTATTAATTACAGAAATTATAAATTTATTATTACATTGGTTATTACATTGTTGTTTATTATACAGAAATTATAAACCGAAAAACGAATGAAAAAAGGCGATTAGGAAATAATCCAGAGACCATTGAGAAATTCGCACCTAGGTTAGATATCGTTCTCCCGAAACCAGAAGGGCATTTTATTACAGGGTCAGCTTATAACTACATTTCCACAAATTAAAAATATCTTCTTGTTCTATACATACAGATCCTAATGTTTTGACATAATTACTGCATATATTTATTTCCACATTAATTACTTCCATTATTACATTTACTAAAAGCGAGTAAGGAAACATTCCAATCCAGAGACATTTAAGAAATTCACACTTAGGTTCGAACACGTTCCCACGACTCCGTAAGGGATTTATTGACCAAGAATCTCATTAAAGGGTCTAACTTATAAGTACCTTCGCACAAATTAAAATTATCTACTTTTTCTATACACACAGATTCTATTATTTTTCTTTTGACATAATTATTACATTTATAAAGTACCTTACTTGATTCCCAATCTATAGCATGATTATTTTGGCTAGCGTGATAAAAAATGGCATTATTAGTATTACAACTTCTGAAGGCATATTTGTGTTCTTTGATACGGGTTTCAATATTTCTTCCAGTTTCTCCCACGTATACTAAATCACAACTTTTACAGGGAATGCTGTAGACACAGGCTTGTTCCTCTTTTGCAACGTTATTCCTAACCAATTTACTTTTCACGGTAGACGAATATTTGAACGCCAAAGCAAACTTAAATTCTTTCGTCAACGGTTTTACTCTTTCTAAGCCGGCAATGTAAGGCAAACTCACATATTGTTTTTGGTTAACTGAAGGTTCCCGAGGGGCATAAAAAGATTTTCTGGCTTTAAAATACGCCTTTCTGATAAACCACTCAGGATATTTTAAATCCTTAAAAATGTTCCAAATCTTTGAATTTTCCGGATCCAGCAAATGTGGGCTACAAATCCTGAGTGCTCTTAGAAACATGGAAGAAATAATTGAGCTTTTAACCCCTTCATCATGATATGAAAAATAATGAATGTACGAATTACAATGAGTAGGTTTTCTATAGACCGTGAAATTGGGCTTTCCGCTTTCGTTAATGACCAAAACATCTAGAAAAGGTAATTGTTTGTCGTTCTCCCATTCATATTTAAATTTAATAGAGGGAACAAGATTATTTAATGACTGAAAGAAAGTGTCAAAGTTGTTCCAGTGGTCAGGCCAAAATGAGAAAATATCATCTACATAACGAAACCAAATTAGATTCCTGGGACATATTGTTTGCAACAATTCCGACTCATAATACTCCATATATAATGTACTCAGTATTGGGGATAAAGGGGACCCCATTCCCATACCAAAACGTTGCAAATAAAATTCTTCACCGAAGGAGAAGGCATTATTGGTGACACAGAGTTTTATCAGTTCTAAAAATACAGATGTGGGCATGCCTAGTTCTACGTTACATGTTGGCAATTTTCTATCTAAAAAACTAAGTACATCATCAATGGGAACTTTCGTAAACAAGGACTCAACATCAAAACTTATCATTCTTCCCCGTTTTAAATCTAAGGACATAACTTTGTTAATAAAGTCACAGGAATTAGTGATGTGCGAGCCTGAAAATTTACCAACTAATGGGGATAATTTATCTGCAAGAAATTTAGATAACCTGTAACTAAAGGAACCCCTGTGTGAAATAATGGGACGGAGTGGTATATTAATCTTATGGGTTTTGGGTAGGCCGTAAATGTGGGGGAGTTTGGGGTTAATCTGTAGAAATCTTTTAGGATCAATCGCCGGGACATCTTTTAATAAGTTCCTGATGGTTTTGTTGAATTCGGCAGAAAGACGCTTTAGGGGGGACGATCTCACTTTGGTGTAGGTGAATTCATCACTAAGTAACGCTTCCATTTTTTGTTTATAATCACACTTGTCCAAAATAACCACAGTGTTACTTTTGTCCGCTTTAGTGACAAATATTGCTTCATTCTTCCTGAGCTTGTCTAAAGCTAACCGGAATCTTTTGGGAATAGAGTCCAATGAGTTGAAATGTTCCAGAAACTTGCTCAGAATCAAACCATTTAAACACGGAATATCCACCCTGGAATTAACTACGGAAGACACAAAATCTAAAACAATGTTTTTATCGGGTTTAAGCGCAAACGACAGCCCTAAATTAAGAACTTCCTTTTCGGATTTGGACAAGACATATGTCGATAAATTTAAAACGGAACCTTCCACCGCACACTTTGACCAAGCACTTTCATCACATAAATAGGATAGCTTTCTGTTAAGTCGTTGTTCAGTGCGTCTAGTCTCCACGTCGCATTTATAATCTGCAGTTTCAAACAGCGCCACAAGTAGTTCACACGACACATGCGATTTAAGGACGCGTAGACAATTTCTTAGTTTGAAATACGTATGGTCAATTTCTCTTTTAACACATGGAATACGTTCCTTCAAAATTTCCCTGGCAAAATTCGGAAACGGTGTATGGTCCTTCCTGAAGGTAAACGGTATCAAGGACTTCGGGCACACTTGCTCCACTAAACACTCTTGCAGGAACTTGAGTTGCAGCTTCTTGGTCTTCACAGCCACTAGTGTTTTTTCATATAGACGATAGGAAGATATAAGTTGGGGAAAGGTGACTAAGAAGAAGGCGAATAGATGGCGTCTGATCGTGGGATCCATAATAAATGCAAAAAACTTCACTTTTTTACGTGAAGGTCAAAATATGAGAATAAAAACGCCAGTGGGCGTCGAAACTGTCGTGGAAATAAACTCTGTCTATTAGAGTGGGTTTTTATTCTCATGGCATGATAAGTGTTTGGGGCACAATTGAGATCTCGAATGTCGTTTTGTTAAGTCATCAAATAGCGAGGTATTTTCTAATCTAGCCAAAACTTAACTAATCTAACCTAACCTAATCAGGACTAACATATTTTTTCCGACAATAAAACTATTTTTAGTTTTCTTTATAGAATTTTGTAATGTTCCGAGGTACAAAAAATGTTATTTCACAAAAAAAAAATTACCCCATTACGTTTGTGAATTACCACACACTCGACCACATTTACACCCTGTTGCCTACGCGCACACACACACATATATATATATATATATATATATATATATATATATATATATATACATATATACACTGTGTATATATTTCAATATTTTAAAGTATTTTGTATTTAAAATAACCAAAAATTGGTCAAAAAATGCAAACTTGTTTTTTCCTTCTTAAAAACAAACCGAATTTGCAATTCATTTTTGCGTTTCTTTCTTTCTTTTTTTTTTTTTTTTAAGAAATAAGTAAAATGAAAACAATCATTCAATTTCTGAAAATGATTGAAATATTTATGCAGGACTGAACGTCCATATACAGGGTGTCCCATAAGTCCGGTCTCATAGGAAAAATTATTTTAAATTAAATTTACAAAAGTAGGCTAATACATTATAAATAAAACAAATGTTCAAATTGATGTGTGTTTGGAACTTTTTTTTTGTTGCAGGTAGAATAACACACAATTGCTAATATGGAAGAGCGTTACACTCGTGAGGAAAAGGTGGAGGCGGAGGCCTTTTCCTCGGGAGTGCAACTCACTTTCTAAAACGAGACATCAATTTGAACATTCGTTTTAGTTCTAATGTATTACTTTTGTAAATTTAATTTAAATTTTTTTTTTTCCTGTGAGACCGCACTTATGGGACACCCTGTATATATATATATATATGAATAGAAACGACATAAGTATTAAGGAACGTTTCTGCACACGAGGAGGAGAGATAACGAAATAATGAAAAATGAGGCGAACCGCCTGGGAATCGAAATTAAATAAAATGAAAAGGTTTATTGGTAGACCACAGTCCATATGACATATTATTAATACAATGACAGTTCACATACTAAGGATAGAAATAGATACAGTTGATTAGAAATAATACAGTAATGTCGGAGTTAAGTGGAGCTACAGACAGACGTTTTCGTACCAAGAATTCCATAGCTTAGAGGATAAATGGCAGGACTCATGGATAGCTTGGATAATCGGGTTGGTTGATTTTTAATTCTTTGCATTAGACTGTATTGAGCACGTCTTGTTACCTCCGGGAAGCTCGGAACAATGCGGGCAGCAAACATTTGCGAAGCTGAGCATCTCGGGGGTAATTTATGTAAGAGTCTAAAAGAACTGTTGTACAGCAAATTTAGGGTTCTGCCAGAACCTTTTTTATAATTCACTCAGAGTTGCTGTCCGTATATACTGTATTACTGCAGAAAGTACGAAAGAGAGTGTCTTTAGCTTCACTTGTACAGAACCAAAAGTTCCTTATAGTCATATTCGCTTTAGCACAAAAGCTTCGAGATTGTTTTCTTATATCTGAGTCATCACTCAAGGAGTTGGTGATAATTTGACCCAAATATTTAAACTCTTGTACTTCCTCAATTACTTCACCTTTCATTTTAAACCTAATATTAGCTGGCTGATTACAGCTTTTAGGATGAAATTGCATAACCTTATTTTTGTAACATTAAAATGAATATCTTGTCTCTGCGAAAACACTTCGCAGACTTTTAGTAGCCAATCCAGACCTGTTGCCTCATTAAGTGAAGCAATTAATCCGTCAATATACACATTAAACAGCATAGGGGAGAGCAAGGAGCCTTGTCTCACCCCGCAAGAGGAGCCAAAACATTCAGATATTACATTGCCCCACCTAACGGTAAAAGATTGGTGGGAATACCAAAATTTCAATAAATTTAATATGTACATGGGAACCTTCCTGTCTTCTAGTTTTTTAAATAAAACATTTATATCTAGGAAACAGCTATAAATAGTTGAATTACTGTCAGTGTATTTAGATATTATTTCTTTAAGTACACAGATACACAGGTCAGTTGAGTGGGACCTTTTAAAACCAAACTGATTAGGAGATGTCCATAGGTAATCATTTAATCGGAGTAACAAGAGTTTTTCTAGTAGTTTCGAGAAGCAGGAAGCGACAGCAATAGGCCTGTAATTATTGCTGGACAGAATGTCTCCATACTTATTTTTGACCAGGGGCAAGATATATACCCTCATGAACTCTGCAGGGATATAGCTATGAGCAAGCATGGCTGATAAGAGCAATGATATATGC
Source organism: Bathynomus jamesi (assembly GCA_023014485.1). NCBI lineage: Eukaryota > Metazoa > Arthropoda > Malacostraca > Isopoda > Cirolanidae > Bathynomus > Bathynomus jamesi. Next base: position 1,819,220 of record JAJOZX010000106.1, on the reverse strand, counting down.
AGACATACTATGTCATTGGCATATTTTAAGTGCTCATTCGATAGGTCATCTACCCCTGACGCAGACCCAGTCTTTAACTCTTTAATTAACCTCTTTACTTCAGGAACTGATATCAAAGTATTTTCCCTTGTCCCTCCCACAGGCGTTTCGCTGCAATCTATCTTAAGATTATCCCTACTCACACTGTTAAGAATGTTTGAGTAGTGGTTTTTCCACAGCTTTGCAATTTCATCCTCCCCGGACACCCCATCGATTGTCGGAGGGAGGACACTTTTGACACCCGTTTGATTCTTAACAAATTTCCTGTTTACATCGCATTTTGGCCGCCTTTTACTGACCCCTACTTCTACACATATTCATGTATAGCCTACTGGTCCTAATCTGGGTCTACCATGAAAGCACAACAAATCGTAGGCGTCTTTCGATTCCCTCTTCAGGGGGGCAATAAAATCATTCCATCCAGGAATAATCTTAGTATGATAGTTGTAAGATTTAATCAGGGGGCTTCCTGCTTCTCTTAACCCTAGAATGCATAACCCGGATAAATATAACACCCGGCGGGCCTCAGAGGCCCGGGTTGTGCATTCTAGGGTTAACAGGGATACTATCTTACTATGCTACCTATCTATGAGTTTACAGTGAGAATCATTTGAGCAGAGATTACCACAGGCAAGATGCAAAATTTCTAAATTATTAAAGAGGTGACCTGTTCTGTTTTGTATTCTATTCTCTGTTGCATATTAACATTAAACCAATCGACGCGATTATTCTTACCTATTGAGTTCTTGTTATGTCGTGCTGCGCATAAATTGGTAAAATTATTAATAGTTCCAATGGTCTATGATCAGAAAGAAAGAAATCACGCATTATATATATATATACCTTACCTTACCTTACAACCTTACAAAGGTTCCGCGCGATGATTTCTCATTTCGCGAAGGTCAAGCTTGTCGCCCCTCCTCTCGAGTTGGCTTGGTGAAGTAGTGAGTTGGATTCTTGCGCTCTCCACCCCACATAGCCAGGTACGCCCGGCTCATCGGGATTGTTCTGAGCCAGGCGTCTAGTCTTCTTTTGAAGATTTCCACTGCAACTCCCTTCGTGTTTCTTAGGTCTTTGGGCAACTGATTAAACAGTTTTGGTCCTCTCACTACAAAACTATTTTCTTTCAGGGTTAAGGATGTTCCCTGTCTCGCCTTCAATTTGGGAATACGACACAGTCTACCGCTTCTACTTTCCATCGTTGTTTGGGGAGTTATGGGATTCAGAGTAAGATTAGGGACTAGTTTCTCCATTATTTTCCAAGTGTAAATAATGGTGTATCTCTCTCTTCTCCTTTCCAGTGAATATAGGTCTAGTTCTCGTAACCTTTCCCAGTAATTTAGTTCTTTGCACCCATTGATCTTGGCTGTGAAGTTTCTTTGGATCCCCTCCTGCTGTCTAATGTCTTCTTTTTTATATGGGGAAGTTAGGACCGAGCCGTATTCTAATTTGGGTATGATCAGGGTTTTCAGTATATTACATTCCTATCCCTTCGTTTAAAGGTTCTCAATATCTGACCCGTTATTCTCTTTGCTCTGTTTACTGCTATCTTATTTTGTGTTTCAAATTTCGCATCATCTATATATATATATATATATAAAATTGCGCGCGTGGTGTCAAGTAACATTGGGATAGACGTGAGCTCCAGTCACGTGAGCCCCCCCCCTCCCCCGTCAAATCAGTTAAAGTCCACTTTTCAGCCCAACCCATATTGTGGGGACAATTGCATTCGAACGTAGACCCTTCAAATCCCAAGTCCAATCCGACAAAAGGACCCACGGGAGCTCTCTGTATATATAAATATATACTGTATAATATTACAAATAAAAAATACACCGTTAACATGATGCAGAATTTATGACGCTAGAAACCTTTCACTCCTGAAATCGACAACGTTCAAATTCATTCGCCGACATTTACGTTGTAACGTGTTTTGAAGTCAAATTAGGAGTAATCTAATTTTCACCGTATAGGCTACGTATTGGAGAAACATAATGAGACGTTCTTCTCTTATGTCTTTAAAAGGAACACCTCGAAACCATTAAATTTCTCGACTTAGAATTTGGGTGCAAACGATTGTTGAGGAAACTCTACCCAAAGTCACCAAATTCTAAACAATGACGATAACTTTTGGGTGAACCAATTAAGTGAAATAATATAGGGCGAAGAAACGCAACAATTCGGACGAAGTTTAGCTTTGAAGTTAAACAAATGAAGTCGAATGCTGTTTGGAAACATATACTCGGTTTAATGTTTAATAAATTGAGAGAAGAGAGAGTTACAAGGACAAGAGGAAGCCTCAAAGACCTTCCACTCCACTCTGGGAGGTTCCTGTTATATATTAAACAAGATTATTTTTCTTTCAACTATCCTAGCAGTAGTAGAAAACTGGATAGAAAAGTAAAGGCTCTTTCCCCACCCTCCGCTCCCTCCCTGCCAGGGGCAGGTACGGAAAAAGGTTGAAGAGAAAACCTTGACCCTGGAAAAGTAGCCAAGGAAATTTTACAGGAAAGTGGAGAATATATAAAAGCTCTATAATTAGCATGCCCACAGAGACACCGTGCAAGCGAACTCCTGCAGAGTTACGTTATGTTTTAGTCTTAAACTATGAGAGTATTCAGTACTTTGTCTAGACTATTTTTAAACACATTTACACTTTGGCTAGAAACAACCTCTGAAGGAAGTTGGTTCCAGATATTAACTATTTTATAGGAAAAGAAATTCCCGCAGACAGAGGTCCTAAATGTCTTTAGTTCCAGTTTAAACCCATTATTTCTTGTCGGATTGGCATTAAGTGAGAATAAGTTTCTGTAATCTACCCTGTCTCTTCCATTGAACATCTTGAAGACTTGAATAAGCTGACCGCGCAACCTCCTCGTCTCTAAGGTAAACAGATTTAGGCGCTCCAATCTCCGTTGGTAGTTTTGCATTCTCATTGAAGAGATTAATTTTGTAGCCTTTGCTTGTACTCTTTCTAACCTTTCTATGTCCTTCCTGAGGGATGGAGACCAAAACTGCCACAGTATTACAGTGAGGTCTGACTAGTGAATTATAAAGAGACATTACAGTCTCCTTGTTCCGAAACTGGAACTGTCTTTTAATATAACCTAATATTTTTAAGGCCCTCTTTTCGACTTCTGCACAGTGCTTCGACGGTTTCAGATCATTGCTGATATAGACTCCTAAATCTTTCTCTAGATCGGTCTCAGTCAAGTTCCTTCCCAAGAGACAGTAATCGGTCTTCGGGTTTTTATAACCTATGTGCATTACCTTACATTTGTCCAAGTTGAATGGCATCTGCCAAGTAGCAGACCATTCGCCCAACCTGTCAAGATCATTCTGAAGCGTTCTTACGCCCTCCTCAGTACCTACACTACTTCCTCATTTCGTATCGTCTGCAAATTTGGAGATTGTACTTAGAAGCCCGACGTCTATATCGTTAATATAGATGATAAAAAGTAAAGGACCCAGAATGGAACCCTTTGGGACACCAGTGGTGACGGGTGCCCACTCCGAAGCCACTCCATTTATTACCCCTCTGCTTTCTATCTTTTAACCAATTCTCAATCCAGTTGGAAACGAGCCCGGTGATTCCTAGTCCTCTGACTTTAGCCATCAATCTCGCGTGAGAGACTTTGTCAAAGGCTTTTTGAAAGTCGAGATACACTATATCTATTGCCCTACTTGCATCGTATAGTGTATGCATATTATGGAAAAACTCTAACAGGTTTGTCAGACAGGATCTATGTCGCCTAAATCCATGTTGAGAATAAAAAATTAGATTGTTAGATTCAAAGTGATACACAATACGTTTTGTAATGATGGATGCCAACAGTTTGCCGACGACTGATGTTAAACTGATTGGGTGGTAATTACAAGGATTTTCCCTATCCCCCTTTTTAAAGATTGGTGTTACATTTGCTAACTTCCAGTCAGTTAGAACTTTCCCTAACTCGATTGATTGTTTGAATATGGTTACTAAGCCGTCAACAACATTATGGCTAACCTCTTTTAATACCCTTGGAAGAAGTAAGTCGGGGCCAGGTGATTTGTATTTATTCATCTTATCAATTAATTGCTGTACCTCATTTCTCGTAAAACTTATGGTCTCTACGGGATGGTCACCGTCATATGTAATCCGAGGACTTGGCACTTCAGTTGTGTCTTCCTCCGTGAAGACTGTAACGAAGAACTCGTTTAACGTATTAGCTATATCTTTATCACCGAATTTCAGTACGCCATTTCTATCTTTTAGGGGGCCTACAGAATTTTTAATTGGTTTCTGCTATTAACATGGGCAAAAAATTCTTTAGGGTTAACTTTACAGAGTGAGGCAACTCTAGCTTCTTCATCACGTTTGCCTCATCTAATTAAGGACTTAACCCTCCTACGTAGGTTTATATAGTTTTCTGAATTAGTCTGGTTGAAATGTGACTTAAGTAGTTTGTAGGCTCTATTTCTTCGTTGTTAAACCATTTCGGCGACTTTGTTGACAAGGAAACTATTTTAGTGGGTATAAAAGTCTTCTGTAATATTTTAAATTGATCCCTATATGAGCTCCAGGTGACAGTGACATCCTCACTTATTAGAACTTCAAATGTGTCTAAACTACTTCGGAAGCTTTCAAAATTTGCTCTCGAGAAATCCAGTCTTTCACGAATCTTTTCGCGTGTATTAACTGGAACCCTGAGGTCAAACCTAATCATATTATGATCGCTGTTACTCAAATTTTTCAACAATAGACAAGTTAGATAGAGACTAGGTCATCTTCGTTCGTGAATATGAGGTCTAGTTTATTATTACCCTTGTAGGACCGTCAACCCATTGACTTAACAAGTTATCATCGGCAAATTCCAACAGTCTTGAGTCCTCAGCATCAGCTGTTTTGTTTTCCCAATTTATATTACCACAATTAAAATCACCAAAAATCACACTGATCTTATTATTCGCTATTCTGCTTAATTGGTTTACAAGTTTATATCCTTATCAACGGGGTAGTGAGGTGGCCTATATTCTAGAAGTAGATGCACTACTTTTATTATTTAGGTTTAGATCAATTCCCAACATTTCATGAGCACTTGAGCAGATATGATATTACTGTTTACCGGGTGCAGGAAGTCCCGAGCATACAAAAGTACACCGCCCCCTTCCCTTCCGTTCCTATCTTTGTGAAACACTTTGTAACCTACCATTTCAAATTCTCTTACAAAATCCCTTGATTCAGAATAAATCCAGGATTCCGTTATTCCTATGATATCAAAGTTCTCAGTTTTGACTAGCGCTATAAATTCCATTAATTTGTTTCTAATTGACCTAGCATTGAAGAGCACAGTTTTGAGAGATTTTAAGTTGTGAGTTCTCCTAACTGGCCTGAGTCGTTTCCCGAAGCAGTTGAATCAACTACTGGGGCAGTGGAATGAACTGCTGTTGGAGGAGGATAACTGCTGTTGGAGGAGGACTAACTGCTGCTAGAGGAGAACTAACTGTTGGGGGAGGACTAACTGCTGGGGGAGGAGGACCGACTGCTGGAGGAGTAGGTTTAACAGTTGGGGGAGCAGGATCAATTGCTGGTTTGGGGGTTCCTAGTTTAAAACGATTATACAAATTAATGTTCAGTAAATCATCAAACTTCTTTTCCCCTTCTGATTAAAATGTATCGCGTCCTAACCAAAGTATTCCCCCATTTCCGTAGAATGTTGACCAAAAATCAACAAACTTTAGGCCTTTTTCCTCACACATGCGTTTAACTCTTTTATTTATGCTAATGGCTTTACTTAAAGTACAGTCACTAGCACGCATTCGAGGGAGAATCCTACAACCATACCCATATCTGTCTTGTCCCTAACCTTGTTGGTTAGGATCTTGAACTCTTTTACGAGAGAGAGAGAGAGAGAGAGAGAGTTACAAGGAGTTACAAGGAAAAGAAGTACCTCAAAAGGCCTTGCGGCCCATACCGAGGAGGTACCAATGGCAACGGGTGCCAGGGAAAATTTTGTAAAAGTTTATTTTTCTTTCAACTATCCTAGCAGTAGTAGAAACTGGATGGAAAAGTAGAAGGCTCTCTCCCCACCCTCCGCTCCCTCCCTGCCAGAGGCAGGTACGGAAAAAGGTTGAAGAAAATACCTTGACCCTGGAAAAGTAGCCAAGGAAATTTTACAGGAAAGTGGAGAATATATAAAAAGCTCTATATTTAGCTTGCTCACAGAGACACCGAGCAAGCGAACTCCTGCAGAGTTTTCTGAGGCTTTAATCTTAAACTATGAGTGTGTTCAGTACTTTATCTAGCCTATTTTTAAACAGATTTACACTTTGACTGGAAACAACCTCTGAGGGAAGTTGGTTCCAGATATTAACTATTTTATAGGAAAAGAAATTTCCGCAGACTGAGGTCCTAAATGTCTTTACACACTCAAATAGTGTGCAAGATTTCGTCTAACCTTTTCTTGAACTGATCCACAGAGGAACTGTTCACAACTTCCGAAGGTAACCTGTTCCATGTGTCACAGATCTTATACGTAAAGTAATTCCACACACACTAGTCCTAAACCGTTTCAAATCCAACTTCCAACCATTGTTGCGAGTTGGGTTATCATTTAAACTAAACATACTTCTAAAATCGACATCGTTGAACCCTCGTAAGAGCTTGAAAACCTCGATCAGTTGACCGCGCAGCCTCCGAGTTTCAAGCGAAAACAAGTTCAGGGCGCGTAACCGTCGATTGTAGCCCATATGCCTAACGGAAGGGATTAACTTTGTGGCCCTCGCCTGCACTCGCTCCAGCCTCTCAATATCTTTCCTGAGGGTGGGCGACCAGAACTGCACAGCATACTCCAGGTACGGCCGAACAAGGGAATTGTACAGTGAGAGCACAATCTCCTTGTTCCGAAACTGAAATTGCCTCCTGATATAACCCAATAGTTTCTGGGCTTTCTTTTCCACCTCTACACACTGTTTCGAGAGAGAGAGAGAGAGAGAGAGAGAGAGAGAGAGAGAATGTGTGTGTTATAAGGAGTTACTACATATGAACTACAAAGATCAGAGAATCACAATGACCTTACGACCCATATCGAAGTGATTTTCATACTGCACACACACACACACACACACACACACAATCATTCATTCACAGAGAAGACAAGATGGAAGGGCAAGATCTCTCCTGCCATTAAACAGAAAAAAAAAGGCAAAGGAGGTGGGGGGGATCCTCACTCGTTTATTTCTTCTCACATAATGAGCAAGTGTAAGTGGGTCAACTCCTAACCTCCCCTCTAATGTTTACTCTGCATGGTCTTCCTATCACTGAACCCGATCTCTATCCAACCTTGCCATATATGCCTAAGGCTCTAACCTTCGTAGTAAGTCTCGCGTGTGGCACTTTATCCAAAGGTTTCTGAAAGTTTAAGTAAATTATACAGTAAACCCTCGTCCAACGTGAAGGTTAGGTTCCTCGAGAACGGCGCGTTAGGTAAATCCGCGTTGGACAAACTTAATACCTTATGGGATAAATGGAGATACGTGAACGAGGCCGCGTAAAGTCTCCCATTAATAATTAGATACATAGATTTTTTATTCACACATATATGAATTTCCCTACCTATATTGTATATGAAATAACATAATAAAATCATAAACATAATGATATTTACATATCGTCAGCGTCAAAACAAAATTTCCTAAGTCACTTTTTGACGTTTTTGAGTTTTTGTTGCTAATGCCATGTAAAAAAAATTGTGCATCTTTTGGTACAAATTTTGTCCTTGTAGGATGAACTGTAAGGGTGATATTTGCAAAAATTCATATTTTCCTAAGTCACTAAGTCATAAGTAATTTAATTTAGAACCCTTTTTTTCGTTTTTCCCAAAACCACAAAAAATGACTTACGAAAATATGGTATGACTCTGACGATATGATAATATAAAATATATAATTAAATGAAAATAGCACATATCTTTTCTTCACTCTTTCGGATGGTGCGTATTGTAGACTCATTCACGTGATACTCGCGGCCAAGTGATGTTATGCTCATACCACTTATCTAGAATCTTTAATTTTTCGGCTAATGTCATAACCTTACGACTTTTCTTCTCTTCACTATCACTTGCAGATGCTTTAGGTTTTGGTGCCATGCTGCTGTCTAAGGGTAATAGCAAAACAACGGCAAAATACGACAAAAACACTCCAACACAACTTCACTGAACAAAACGCGTTAGCGGGACCGAGACAAAGGGTGATGTGAGGGGTGACGCGAGAGGGAGGGAGATGTGGAGTGTTGGAGAGTGTAGGAGAAAACACTAGAGCGCGCATTGGCACGCGTACAGTACTACTGTATTAGAGCGTGTTTGGCGGACCGTGTATAATCAAATTTTCCGCTTTCGGCAAATATAATTGTTCGCATTATTTTTCCGCGTATAAGCAAATTCGCGCTGGACAAACACGCGTTGGAAAGGGGTTTACTGTATCATCATCCCTAAATCTGTGGTAGCTAATTAACATGTTATGAAAAAAGTCTAACAAGTTGGTGAGATAGAACCTATAAATACGAAATCTGTGTTGCGAATCGAAATTAAGTATCTGCTACCCTAATCGTTATAATTGTCTTAAGAAGTTTGCCCACTACTGATGATAGGTTTACAGGACAGAAGTTTCCTGGTACTGCCCTATCCCCCTTTTCAGAAAATAGACAAAATGCTACCTAACTTCCAATCTTTAGGAGCGCTAACTTCGTCAAGGAATGTTAAACATTTTAACTAAAAGATCAGCTATACTATTCTTAACAGTCTTTAGAACTCTAGGTCTAAACTCAGTCAGATCTGTTGACCTAAAGGTTCGCACTTCGCTAAATCCCTTCAAAACCTCTCCCTATGAGCAAACTATTACACCCAAAATGAATTAGGATTCTCCTGGAAATGGAGCACCGCTTCAGGAGCAATGTTGGCGTCTTCCCTAGTGAAAACTGTGGCGAAGAAGTTATTCAGTATATTAGGTACTGCGACAGTAAACAATCTTGGCCTGACCCCTAAGTTGACCTATGCTGTCCTTAATAGGACAGCATTTACAAGAGCGAACAGTTCTTTCGGATTAATTTTACTAAGAGACGCTATTCTCATTTTGGAGCTATTGAAGAATAGGGACCCAAGCCTTCTTTAGTTAGGCTTATAAGGCTAACTAACGAAAATATCACGACCTAACCTAACCAATCGTTAGGTTAACTGTACGCCCTTGACGATTGGTTAGGTTAGGTCATGATATTTTCGTTAGTTAGCCTTATAAAGCTAACTAAAGAAGGCTGGGGTCCCTATTCTTCAATAGCTCCCTCATTTTTCTCTGCACTTAATTTCTCTAATTAATCTTCTCTCTCTCTCTCTCTCTCTCTCTCTCTCTCTCTCTCTCTCTCTCTCTCTCTCTCTCTCTCTTTGCGGAGAGAGAGAGAGTGTGTGTGTATGTGTGTGTGTGTATGTGTGTGTTCCTAATGCCTCGTGAGGAAACACTCGTAATTAAGAAGAGTGATAAATATCGGAGAGTAAGGGAACTCTAAACTAGGGAAAATACAAAGAAGAAGGAAATTATGCAAATGTTACAGAAACAACAGTCCCAAAGATCCACTCTTGGTTAGCAAAAGAAAGAAAGAGAGAACGTTATTCGGAAACGTTGAAACGTTTGATTCCGCTTTGATTTTATTTTCAATGAGTTTATTTCATTGATTTTTCAATTGATGCTCGTCTTAGTTTGTCTTTCAATGCAATTAATCGTGGTATGAAACAGCGACTGTTGAAACCATAATGGTTTCGGGCGATGAAACGTCACGCTTAAATGAAACACATTATTAATTAAATTTTGTCCGGATTATTTGGAATGAAGTGCACTCCATGATGGAATTAATGGAGTGAAATTGAAAGTTTGTCTGCCTGCAACCGTTTTCACATTCTCTGCAATATTAATTCAAGCAAACTTGTAATTTCAGCGTTTAAAATAAATCTTTCATTAATTAAACTTTTTGAAATATGAGTTTAAAAGTATCTTATAAAAGAGCTGATTAAAATTGCCTTCAAAATTAGTACATTTATTTAATATATATAATATATATTATATATAATATATATATATATATATATATATTATATATATATGTTAGCAGCATATATATATATATATATATAATATATATATATTATATATTATTTTTTTTTTTTTTTTTTTTTTTATTGGGGTTGTTTAACCTCCTTCGCAACATCTAAGGTCATATGACGGAGGGGACCTACAGCTTTACGTGGGATCCGAACCACGGGTCGCTACATAATCTGGTCGCGGAGGACGGTCTCCCATCCAACTACGGGGCTCCAATAAACCTTAGCCCCCCCGCCCATGGCCTAAACCATTAGAGGTACAGTAAAACTAAACATACCTTACAAAAGAGAATTTAATCCTGCATTTAATGAGAAGCAATTAAAACTTGGTGTTCCTGCCATTGGCTTCCAAGACAGTCTGAATTCGCTTTGGGTAGCTTGCCAAAAGTGACGTGAATAGATCTTGATCGTTACGCAAATTTGCTAAAACAGTTCATTGTGTTGCGTCATTGTATCCTTCGAAAATCGATTTGCTGCAGGTTCTTGAAACAAGAGACATTCAACCTTGTCCTTTATAACTGATCCAATGTGTTCACAGACGTTCAGGTCAGGAGAATTTCCTGGCCATTCTTCATTTCCAAAGAAATTGATCTCATGGTTCCGCAACAACTGTCGAGTGGCTAATGCCTTAAAGCAGGGAGCCTTATCGTGCAGAAGTGTGACCTGATCGACATCCATAACATTGTTTGGGTTTCTTAGAAAAGGAATGACATGCTGGGATAGAATAATATCACGAAAATACTGTCCATCCCAACTCTGACCATTTGGCTTCAGCATCCACATGAGCTTCTTTGTAGTGAACAAAACAAACACACCAACACAGTCTGGACTTTTTAATAATTCGCGATAATGTTCATTGTCATCGATTTCATCTGGTGTTGTGGCCCACACTCGATCATTTTGGTAGTTAGGCCGACGTGTTACGTAAACAAAAAATTCATCGGAGACAGCTAAATGCATGAAATCATCCACATCCCAATCTTCAAGATAATGGGCAAACCACATTCTGTCATCAATGTTAAGTTGAGTTTTTCTTGGCTTTGGAAGTTCATGCCAAGGCTTTAAACCTTGCCTATGACGGTACAGTCGAATGATCTCACCACTAACGATCTTTCCTCTCAACACTTCGATCTCTCTAGAAAGTTTAGCACAGCTGTTTTTCCGCTTACGCGTACCACTTTCAATGATGTCCTTTGTTTCCTGAGAGAGTGGCAAATTTGGGCGCCCAGATTTGGTTGTATCCATTTCACATTCATCCAATGTTTTATTCCAATTTCTTTTGACGAAGTCCTCACATCTTCGCAACTTTTTGGCAACCCATGAACTTGTTATAAAGGTGGCTCCAGCACCACGAGCTTCCCGAAATGTTATTGCTCGTATGCGATCTATCACACGCGTTGCTTCTCCGAATTGTTATTTTATTTATTTGTCGGGTTCAAAATCCCAGCTGAGCCGTGAACAGCCAAATTCTAAAGGGCCAGTTCTATCTGAAGCCCAAGTTAAGCTAAATTAAAACTTACGGATTTGAGATCCTATTAGGTCCTACCTCAGGGTAACCTCAGGGTTGCTGACTCGATGCGGGCCTACCTTAGACCTTAGTTACATGAATTTAATGTAAACAAAAAGGGTACTATTTATGGTCTTCTTTCTCAACCTTGCAACAACAACGCAACCTGGACTATTGCACGGTGCAACAATCTTGTATCTAAACAACCAAACTGAATTGCAAGAGAGCTCTCTACAAGACCACACCCTGTACGTACGACATCCCACAAACGAGTAGAAAAGACGCGCAGCACCCCAAAATGATGCCACAAGACCCAAAAATGCTAGCTCTTATTAAGTGAATTTTCACTAACCTTACAATTATGAGATGGATATATATACACCTCAACTTAATATATACAAGCAATGCTGCATCAATCAGCTTAGTCATCATATCGCCTTGGGACAACAATGGTTCTTCCTCTTCTAGATTTTCTAACACTCCCCACCGAAGAGGCATTGTTGTCGTTACCTTCCGCAAGGTTAGCCAAGCCTTCTCCATGAGGCTGTAACTCAAATGTTTCATCTTGACTATCTGTGTTTTTGCTGATTTCTAAAGCATAGAGTTTTTGTATAGGTCTCTTTAACTTTCCTCCTGAAGTCTTTACCAGTGCAGACCTAACTAAATTGTCTTTGCCAACAAACAACTCTTCAATTATGCCAAGCTTCCAGCATTGCCTTGGTCTTTCATCCCCAATCATTACCACGTCTCCCACCTTGATACAATTTGCATTGGAGCCCTTTACCTTGCCTGATGGGTAATAATTGAGTTCTGGCAAGTATTCCATCTGCCACCTCTTCCATAACTGATCTTGTAGCTCTTCAAGGTACCTGAACCGTCTGGTTAACTCTCCTTGAGTGCTCTGGATAGGCTGCAAGTCTTCTGGCACACTGGGGTTTGATGTTAATCGTTTACCACAAAGAAAATGATTTGGTGTCAATGGCTCTGCATCCTGCATACTGTTGTAAACAAAAGTGATAGGCCTACTGTTCACCATTGCTTCTACTTCACATAAAACAGTAGAGAATTCTTCTTTGCTCAAATGAGCATTAGCTAAAAGTTTCTTTAATGGACACTTTACACTTCTCACTAGCCTTTCCCAAAATCCTCCCGACCATGGTGCTCTCTCAACAATAAACTCCCACTGTACCCCTTGGTGTGAAAAGTAGGATTGGAATCCTTCCTCTTTTAGCAAGGACCAAACTTCTTGGAGTTCCTTTGCAGCCTTTTTGAAGGTTTTTGCATTGTCCGATATGATTTTATTTGGGAAACCCCTTCTGTTCACAAGCCTTTTAAAGGCCAAAAGAAATACATCACTATTTAAATTGCTTACCAACTCCAAATGAATTGATCTGGTGGTAGCACATGTGAAAAGACATATATAACCTTTGTTAGACTCCCCTCGCTCATACACATAGACTGGCCCTGCAAAGTCTACTCCCACTACATCAAATGGGCAGTATAGACAAACCGTTCTCTTGGAAGTGGAGCCACCTTTTCATAATAAGGCTTTGCACTCCAACGCTTGCAAACCACACATTTATGCAAGACCTTTTTTACTACTTGTCTAATTTTGGGAATCCAAAATTGTTGTCTAATCTCTATTATCACTTCTCTAACTCCCGCATGTAACAGCTTATGATGAGTATCCAGGATCAAAAGGCCCACAAAGTGCCCCCCAGAAGGTAGCAAAATTGGATGTCTTTTCTCCTCTGGAAGCCCAGAAAACTGTAGTCTACCTCCTACTCTCAATAAATCCTGATCCAAAAACACATCCAAACCCTTGAGCGCAGAATGTGTTGGTAGAACCTGTAATGGATGGCTGGTGAGCAATTCTCTCTCTTCACCAAATTTTTCCTTCTGCATATATACCACCATATGATCAGGTAACTCTTGGTCCCAACCAAGTCCAATTTCCAGAGGCTCTGAAACCAAATTTTTGACTTTATCACAAATGGAGCCAGGAATCCAAGAGGATCAAAGACCTTTGAAGCCAAACTAAGAGCTGTACGTTTTGTCCACCTTGTCTCATTCTCAGCCAGCTCTACTAAAGATTTCCCATTGAAGGTAAACAAATCATCATCTTGCTGCCAAACAATGCCTAGCACCTTTGCGTCTATTGCCCACAACTCCTTAATACCAGAATCCTCAATACTTTCTGCTGCATCAGGTACTACACAGGAATGACTCATAAACTCTTGTAATTGCGAATGATTGGTCTGCCATTTTCTAAGCTCCATGCCAGCCTCCCTCATTATAGCTCTAGCCTCCATGAATATCTGTTTAGCCATTTCTGTATTATCCACGGAACACAGCAAATCATCAACATAAAAATTTTTCCTTATGTGTTCAATAGTGTTAGGATAGACTTCAGAATATTTCTTAAAATGGTACTGCATAGTAGCTGCCAACAGAAATGGACTAGAGCTGAGGCCAAACAACACTGACTTCATTCTATATGCTTGAACCTTAGGTTCATTTTCCAACAAGTCTTTCGTATCCACCCACAGATACCTTACTGCATCTCTGTCCTCTGGTTTTAACTTTATCCGCAAAAAGGCTTGCTTCACATCTGCAGTCAATGCTACTCTACCAAACCTGAATCTCAGTAACAAGGAAAATAAATCTGCATTTAAATTTGGCCCAGCATCCAAACAGTCATTCAAGGACACACCACCTTTGTCCTTGGCTGAGCCATCAAAAACTACCCTCAGTTTGGTGGTAGTTTTGTCTCGCCGTACCACTGCATGGTGTGGCAGATAATGTGCCTCCTGGCTCACCAGCTCACCTTGCACCCTTTCAGCATAGCCCTCCCTTACATAACTTAGGATGGCCTCATGTATTCAATTAACAACCTCATTTTTTCTTAGCCTGTACAATGAAGTCTCCAACCTCCGATTAGCTAGCTGAAGGTTTGAACCGGGTTTGCAAGAATCCTTCCATGGTAGGCCAACTTCATAGCAACCATCTCTAAACCCAATCCCTTTTTCAAATTGCTCTAAAACATCATTGTTCACTGTACTTGCCTGTTGTCCTTTATGCCAATAGATTCAAGTTCCCAAAACGCTTTCAAATGCCTTTCCAGACCATGGCTGTTCTCCTCAATCTTAACAAAAAGAGCCTTAACTTCCATTTCATTGCAATAACTACCATGTAGCATCCAGCCTAGCTTACTTTCAATAGCTACCGGGCCTTGAGATGTACGGACAATATTACCAGTGATGAAGTCCCAATAATAGTCAGCTCCAATCAAAAGACTAATATCTTCTGTTCCCTCAAACTTATTATTGCCCAAATTAATTCCTTTAACTTGCAATTCTTGGACACATGCCATATCTAAACAAGTAGTGACTGGAGCACAAAGTTCCTCAATCTCTACAGCTTGGACCTTGATAGTGGGACTTTGCGGTAACAACCCTTTAACCAGAACTTCTACCTTCTTAAATTTGGTTCGGTTTTGAACGGAACCCCCAAACCCAGAAATTCTTAAATTTTCCCTCTTAAGTTCTTTAAACTTCAATTTTCTGGAAATTCTGGTCTTAATAAAACTACACTGGCTACCACTATCAAACAACACTCTTACAGTAGCTTCTCCCTCATTCCCAATTAATAAGGCTGCAGTTGTTTGCAATAATCCCCCTTTACTTTTACTCCCTTGCATAGCAGTGGCATGTGCCACTGATGTCTCTACTTCTGGGGTAGGCCTACTAGAGTGTTTTCACACAATAATGGCTGATGCCTACCATGACATTTTTTGCACAAAATTTTAAACTTACAAAACCTTGCTCTATGACCTTTCAAAAAACATTTAAAACATGCTGTGGACTTAGTTACCCTGTCCTTTCTCTCCTCAAAGGGTAAGGCCTCAGCCACCTCACATTTATATGACTTGTGGTTGCCTTCGCAAAATATGCATTCCTTGATTCCCTTTAATTTATTCTCAGAGGAGGCATGTAGAGCTGACACTGTACCTGGGCTATTCCTTTTTGTGGAAACTTTGGTGCTGTGCCTGCCTTTGTCCCCTTGTTTACCATCCCACTGTGCAAACTCAACTCCCTCTCGTCTTGCTAATTCTGTGCCTAAAAGACTTAACATCTGCTGAAGGGGGATGTACACATGTTCTGCAGAGTGTCCCCTACTTAATTCAAGCAAAATTGAGCTAGGCAATTTAGACTCCAGTGTAGGAACCAACATTATACCATACTTTTCCATTCCTACACCCAAGTTGTCCAGGGACCTAGTTCTAATTTCAAATTCATCATATAACTGCCGTAACTCCTTGACACTATTAGGATTATTAACAGGAGGTATAGCTAAAAGTGCACGGAGGTGGCTTTTAATTAAGATCTCTGGCTTACCAAACCGTTTCTTTAATATATCCCAAGCCACATTATAATTAGCCTCTGTTAATGCTAATCCTGCTATAGTCTTTGCTGCCTCCCCTTCCAAGAGGGACCGCAAATAATTAAACTTCTCCACGGCACTTAACACTTGACTAGAATGAACTGCTGATTGAAAACTGTCTGCCCATCCTTGCCATTCCTGAATACTCCCAGAAAATGTTTTGAGTACAAGCCTCGGTAATTGAACTACAGATCTGTTAACCTTAACTTCACAAACATCATTTGTTGAGTGTTGTGTTTCATTATAGACCTGGTCTCTAACTGTACTGAGCTACTAAACTCTTTTGCTCGGAGGCCTACGTTAATTATATCATCAATAATCTCTTCAAAGTAAATTATGTTATTTTCTATTTCATCCTCTTCTATAAGAGCCTCAATTTTAACATTTACCTCACTTAGAGCAACCTTTTTAGTTTCTAATATGGAAAGCTGCGCAGTCACTAAGCGTAAATCCTCTTGCTCTATGGCAGAATCTATAGTGGCAATGACCTTTGTAATTAGACCTTTGTAGGCGCTTCTCCTTTTTATAAATTTGTTCAATTCAGATGCACTCATCTTCAATGCAAACAACAATTGGGCTCAATGCCAAATGAGCTGAATTGGCAGAAATACTTAACCAAACTGATCAAACGCAAATTTTACTTTCAAATAAACTGAATTGCTAGGTGGGGTACTAACCAACACCAGTATGGAATACCAAATTTTCCACCCAAGTAACTGGCGCACTGGTCTGCAACCTTCGCCTACGAATAATAAACCAAATTAACCAAACTGGTAAATGTAGGCCAAAAACAACGACAGACAAGTGGCCAAGTTTCGCAATTGGGCAACCAAACTTTCTACCCTGGGACCTTAATTCAATAATAACCCAAAATTAACCAAACCGGTAAAATGTAGGCCAAAACAACGACAGACGACTGGCCAAGTTTCGCAATTGGGCGACCAAACTTTCTACCCTGGGACCTTAATTCAATAATAACCCAAAATTAACCAAACCGGTAAAATGTAGGCCAAAACAACGACAGACGACTGGCCAAGTTTCGCAATTGGGCGACCAAACTTTCTACCCTGGGACCTTAATTCAATAATAACCCAAAATTAACCAAACCGGTAAAATGTAGGCCAAAACGACGACAGACGACTGGCCAAGTTTCGCAATTGGGCGACCAAACTTTCTACCCTGGGACCTTAATTCAATAATAACCCAAAATTAACCAAACCGGTAAAATGTAGGCCAAAACAACGACAGACGACTGGCCAAGTTTCGCAATTGGGCGACCAAACTTTCTACCCTGGGACCTTAATTCAATAATAACCCAAAATTAACCAAACCGGTAAAATGTAGGCCAAAACAACGACAGACGACTGGCCAAGTTTCGCAATTGGGCGACCAAACTTTCTACCCTGGGACCTTAATTCAATAATAACCCAAAATTAACCAAACCGGTAAAATGTAGGCCAAAACAACGACAGACGACTGGCCAAGTTTTCGCATTGGGCTACCCAAACTTTCTACCCTGGGACCTTAATTCAATAATACTCAACCCTCTAGGCCTAACTTGGGCTACAATTTGCACAATCAGAACTTTGCCGAAAAATAGTCACTGACTCAGTCTTGGGGTAGAATCCGGTTCTGAAGGACCATGTTATTTATTTATTTGTCGGGTTCAAATCCCAGCTGAGCCGTGAACGGCCAAATTCTAAAGGGCCAGTTCTATCTGAAGCCTAAGTTAAGCTAAATTAAAACTTACGGATTTGAGATCCTATTAGTCCTACCTCAGGGTAACCTCAGGGTTGCTGACTCGATGCGGGCCTACCTTAGACCTTAGTTACATGAATTTAATGTAAAACAAAAAGGGTACTATTTATGGTCTTCTTCTCAACCTTGCAACAACAACGCAACCTGGACTATTGCACGGTGCAACAATCTTGTATCTAAACAACCAAACTGAATTGCAAGAGAGCTCTCTACAAGACCACACCCTGTACGTACGACATCCCACAAACGAGTAGAAAAGACGCGCAGCACCCCAAAATGATGCCACCAGCGTCCCAAACACTGATGCCACAAGAGCCCAAAAATGCTAGCTCTTATTAAGTGAATTTTTCACTAACCTTACAATTATGAGATGGATATATACACCTTAACTTAATATATACAAGCAATGCTGCATCAATCAGCTTAGTCATCATATCGCCTTGGGACAACAATGGTTCTTCCTCTTCTAGATTTTCTAACACGAATCACCAATTAATTAATTGAGAAGCCATTATATTATCACTTTATCAGCTAGAGTAATTTTAATACCTGCAATAAATAAAGAATTTTATATATTTTTATAATCACTAAAAACTATTTCGATATAAGTAAACATATAAGCTGCAAATGGGGGGGGGCTAAGGTTTTTTGGAACCCCTTACTACCCAGACCCAATGTCGCTTAACCTCGCTGATCTCCGGGAAGCGGTGTTACGACATTGGCCACGACGTAGCCCATATATATATATATATATTATATATATACACAGGGTGGCGCAAAAGTCAGGAACCATAGGCACATTTTAATAATTTGTGTTTTAGTATGTGTTTTTTCTTTTCAGATTTGTTGTTGAACCTATGGCACAGAAATTGACAATAGATGAACAGGTGGAGATAGTTTTAATGTGTGCAAAGCGTGGTAACACACACCGATCACTTGCTACTGCTTTTAATGACAAACACCCTGAGAGGCCCCCAGTTGTTCAGGCATCAGTTGGAAATTTGGAAAACTGTTCACTCGCTTCAAAGAAACGGGAAGTGTTCATGATCGGCCGCGTAGTGGCCTGCCAAAAAGTTCAACCGATGCAGCAACATCACTAACGGTACTCAGTAACCTCGAAAACAGCCCACGTAAGGCCTCAAGAAAGTTATCCCAGGAAACAAGTGTCTCCAGAAGATCCATTCAACGAATTCTTACAACAAATCGTTTCCACCCCTACAAAGTCCAACTCGTTCAGGAACTGCACGGTGACGACACAGACCGTCGTGTAGAGTTCTGCCAGTGGTTTCTGCAACATCGACAGCTTCAACGAAGGATCATGTTCAGCGACGAAGCGATATTTCACCTCGACGGTCGTGTCAATAGGCATAATGCACGCTATTGGGTCAATGAGAAACCCCACTGGATGGAGGAAGGACATGTGCAATTCGATCCACGAATTATGGTGTGGGCTGCGCTCTGGGGGAATCGGTTAATTGGTCCGTACTTTTTGACGGCAATGTAACAGGTGAAACATATCTGTATATGCTGCAAACATTTCCAATGCTCATACTGGACACATTCCATTGGCAGAAAGGGCGGAGATGTGGTTTCAGGAGGATGGTGGCACCACCACATTTCGCAACCATCGTCCGGAGCTCTTTAGATGAAACATTCCCAAGCAAGTGGATCGAACGGCGAGGGCTCGTCGAATCGCCACCTAGGTCTCCAGACCTCACGCCTCTGACTTTTTTTTGGGGGGCCATCTCAAGTCGGTAGTCTATGCTGATCGACCCCAGAACCATACGTTCTCTAAAGGATAAAATCACATCTGAGTGTGCCAAAATTAGTACCAATGTGTTAAGGAATGTTCGAACATCATGCATTCAACGCGTCAGAAAGTGTCCCAAGTGGAAGGACACCAATTTGAACATTTATTATAATTTAATAAAATTTGCCTATGGTTCCTGACTTTTGCGCCACCCTTATTTTTCGAAATTGCATATTTCACCGTCTCACCCCCTCAATATATTCCATTTGACAAAAAAACAAAATGTGCAAAATCTCAAGTAATTATAAATATTATTATTGGTCCCGCACAAGGACTTAAATTTAGTTAATTATTGAAACATAAATACACGAATTTTTTATTAGCGTTCCATTATAAGGGCAAATAACAGCAGTTAAAGAACAGCATAAACTAAAATAGACATTGACTACTGATTAATTAGAAACTGAAATGAACTAAACATTTTAGGACTGAAAGCATAGTAAATTTGGTCTAGTAGGGATGGTTGCTTATGAGGCCCCCCTAAATATTAATTGATTTTAATAGCTTCTTTGGTACACGTTTTATATTAATTGGAAAAAAATGCGGGGATGAGACCCCTAAATTTTGGTTGGTTGGGTGGTTCTTATACATATAAGAACCACCCAATCAACCAAATTTGAGGGTCTCACACCCGCATTATTTTAGTTTATGCTGTTCTTTAACTGCTGTTATTTGCCATTATAATGGAACGCTAATAAAATTCGTGTATTTGTTTTTCAATAATTAATTAAATTTGAGTCCCTGTGCGGCACCAATAAGAATATTTATAATTACTTGAGATTTTGCACATTTTGTGTTTTTGTCAAATGGAATATATTGAAGGGGTAACGGTGAATTTACAAATTAGAAAAATGAGGCCACCTAATATACACTCTATATATATATATAATATATTATATATATATATATATATATATATATATATATATATATATATATATATATATATTCTAACATTCTTAACAGTGTGAGTAGAGATAATCTTAAGATACATTGCAGCGAAACGACTGTGGGAGGGACAAGGGAAAATACTTTGATATCAGTTTTCTGAAGTAAAGAGGTTAATTAAAGAGTTAAAGACTGGTTCTGCGTCAGGGGTAGATGGCTTATCGAATGAGCACTTAAAATATGCTAATGACGTAGTATGTCTGCATATATCATTGCTCCTATCAGCCATGCTTGCTCATAGCTATATCCCTGCAGATTTCATGGGGTTATATCTTGCCCCTGGTCAAAAATAAGTATAGAGCCATTCGGTCCAGCGATAATTACAGGTCTATTGCTGTCGCTTCCTGCTTCTCGAAACTACTAGAAAAACTCTTGTTACTCCGATTAAATGATTACCTATGGACATCTCCTAATCAGTTTGGTTTTAAAAGGTCCCACTCAACTGATCTGTGTATATATGTACTTAAAGAAACAATATCTAAATACATTGACAGTAATTCAACTATTTATAGCTGTTTCCTAGATATAAGTAAGGCATATGATAGGGTAAACCACAATATTTTATTTGAAAAACTAGAAGACAGGAAGGTTCTCATGTACATATTAAATGTATTGAAATTTTCGTATTCCCACCAATCTTTCACCGTTAGGTGGGGCAATGTACTATCCGAGTGTTTTGGCTCCTCTTGCGGGGTGAGACAAGGCTCCTTGCTCTCCCCAATGCTGCTTAATGTGTATATTGACAGATTAATTGCTTCACTTAATGAGGCAACAGTGAGATGTTGTATAGATAACATAAGGATAAATAACTTAGTTTATGCCGATGATATGGTGTTAATAAGTCCCTCTGTTAAAGGTCTGGATCGGCTACTAAAAGTATGCGAAGTGTTTTCGCAGAAACATGATATTCTTTTTAATGTTACAAAAACTAAGGTTATGCAATTTCATCCTAAAAGCTGTAATCAGCCAGCTTATATAAGGTTTAAAATGAATGGTGAAGTAATTGAGGAAGTACAAGAGTTTAAGTATTTGGGTCAAACTATCATATTGCCAGCTCCTTGAGTGATGATTCGGATATAAGAAAACAATTTCGAAGCCTGTGTGCTAAAGCGAATATGACCATAAGGAACTTTCGATTCTGTACAAGTGAAGCTAAAGACACTCTCTTTCGTACTTTCTGTAGTAATATATACGGACAGCAACCCTGGGTGAATTATAAAAAATGTTCTGACAGAGCCCTAAATTTGATGTACAACAGGTCTTTTAGACTCTTACATAAATTACCCCCGAGATGCTCAGCTTCGCAAATGTTTGCTACCCGCAATGTCCCGAGCTTCCCGGAGGTAAAAAGACGTGTTCAATAGAGTTTAAAGAATTAAAAAATCAACCAACCCGATTATCCAAGCTATCCATGAGTCCTGCCATTTATCCTCTAAGCTATGGAATTCTTGGTACGAAAACGTCCGTCTGTAGCTCCACTTAACTTCGACATTACAGTATTATTTCTAATCAATTGTATATATTTCTATCCTTAGTATGTGAACTGTCATTGTATTAATAATATTTGTCATATGGACTATAGTCTGCCAATAAACCTTTTCATTTTCATTTTCATTTTCATGTACAGTACCAGTGAAAAGTTTGGAAACACCTGTACAATTTATGTAATTTCTCCTTATTAACCAATAGAGTTATTTTAGTAGACTAATGTCTGTTCCTATAAAACAATAGTCTATTTATAGGAACAGACATTAGTCTACTAAAATAACTATTGGTGAATAAGGAGGAATTACATAAATTGTACAGTTGTTTCCAAACTTTTTACTATCATAGTTAGTTGTTGCAATACAGGGTGTTTCAAAAGTAAGGAATCACGGAAACATTTTGCTTCTACACACACATACATATATATATATATATACACACTATATTATAATTTAAAAATAATATTCCTATGATTCCGGACTTTTGAAACACCCTGTAACGTAAAACGTAGAAAGAAATGTTAACTAGACTACAACTGCGCGAAATTATCTAGAAATGTTTATACAATTTACAATCTCTTCTTCGGAACTGTCCACTGCTTCGACACCCCCTCCCCAATGTATCGAGTATTGTATAGCGTTACTTTTTTTGGCCCCAATACAGCACCCTGTGTGTATATATATATATATATATTATATATATATATATGAGATGGCACGATGGATGCCAAGTGTAGCACACGCGAAATATTTTTGAGAATATTCTGGAGAATTTGAAAATATGTAGTTGAGGTGGTATTCTACAGAATGTTAACAAGTTTTCAGTCACACATTGCGAGTTTAAAAAAATTGTATAAACAAGTTTGCAGTAAACTGATGTAATTGTGTGAAATTGAGCTTTATTTAAAATTTAAAAAATTAAAATATCGAAATATTAAACGTTATTAGCAACATAAAGAAATATACCATGTGAACTACGCTGGAGGCATGTTGCTCAAAGGTCGTCAAGTCTCCTTCACTCGGTGAGGAAGAATAAGTGCGTCCAAATTTAAAGTGTAGTTTTTGTGAATTACACTGTTTAGAACACTGGAATTTCTCTGTCTGCGTTATATTGTAAAAACCATGGGAGCTATTTTAGAATAGGGACCCCAGCCTTCTTTAGTTAGGCTTATAAGGCTAACTAACGAAAATATCACGACCTAACCTAACCAATCGTTGGGTTAACTGTACGCCCTTGACGATTGGTTAGGTTAGGTCATGATATTTTCGTTAGTTAGCCTTATAAAGCTAACTAAAGAAGGCTGGGATCCCTATTCTTCAATAGCTCCAAACCATGTTTCACTCCCTTTTCGCCCCATCATAATACTTAATTGTTTTAATTAAGTAAATCAGTTAAATGGTTCAAACTGTCGTTTTTTCAAAATCCCCCCCCTTTCGTTCAAAATGTCCGCATGTTTAGTGTATGTATGTATGCAGGGCCGTAACTTGGGGGTCGCCAGAGGTGGCTGAGCCTCCCTTGGAAAATTTTGAGCCTCCCCCTTTTAATTTTTTATTAGTGTAGGCCTACCGAAGTACTGTATTTTGTTTTAAAATTTGGAAGCAATGTTTCTGTTGTTGTTTATTTTTCAATAACTTAATATTAGATTCGAATAAAGGAAAAATTACCGCAATGCATTATACTGTTTTATAATTATTACCAATTTGTATTTTGCATTGTATCTAAGTCATGTTTCGTTTGATTAAACTTTCTATGATACATCCTAACACGTTGTTTACCAAGTAGTTTTACAATTGTAATTCAGTTTTGTAATTGTCTAATTGACCTGGTCCAATAACTGCGTGTGTATATAAAATTTTAACTTTAACAAAGAAATCCCTATATTATCGATGGTACTATGTAGCCTCCCTTGAAGATTACCATTAGCTACAGCCCTGTATGTATGTAGTTCTCGGCCAAGCTGACCATGCAGCAGTTAAACGAAGTTTGAAAGAGTAAATCGGTGTAAAACGGTAGAAACGAGTATAAATAAGTTAAATTAAGTAATAAATAAATCAATTAATGACAAATCTTTGAACTTCGCTTTCGATTGAACTATTCGCAAAGAACGAACGCCTCCTAATCTATTTCCATGAGGAATGGCGTCCCCTTTCCTTTTCCGAAAGCAGAAAAAAAACCTAAGAATAATCCGCAGAAAGGAAACAGAATTTCTTTACTAACTTTTTCATACTTTAGAAGCAGTTTTTCCACAGTTCTCTGTGCTTGGTGTGCATTAAAGGCATCTTTAATCTCGGAAATGAACTTTAATGGATTTTAAAACGCTACATAATCTACTTTTATTCACTGGCCGACATACATATACGAGTCGGCCAAATAGTAGTTTGGGTGGGCCGAGTGTGATGACAAGAAATAGATAAAAAAAAAAATTTATACTGGAAGGAAGAGAGGCCAAGGGCAAACGTCCGCAAAAATTCCAAACGCTTTTGTGCCGAGAACTCCGTAACCTCCGTTACTCCTACTCTGTGACTCCTAGTTAAAGGTTCATTGTTCAGATCTGGTATTCTGAGGAAATAACTTTGTATAGCTATATACTGTATATATACCATCAAAGTTCAAAATGTACGTTTTTAATATTTAATTAGTATGAATTTAACAACGTCCAATAAATACTTTCTGCATCGAAAAACATAATTTTTTTCTTACAAATATTTTCACAAATACTCAAACTTTGACTGAAAATCAAAACAAAACATCTTTCAAGTCAAGACCACAAAATCTATCAAAACGACTGATGAAGTGGCTCTAGCTACAAACGTGCAAGGAAATCATCTCTATTTACAGAAGCCCATTTTCCGATTATATATATATATTGGATCAAATGTAGAATTCGGACCCAGCCTTCTTTAGTTAGAAAGCTTTATAAGGCTAACTAACGAAAATATCACGACCCTAACCTAACCAATCGTTAGGTTAACTGTACGCCCTTGACGATTGGTTAGGTTAGGTCATGATATTTTCGTTAGTTAGCCTTATAAAGCTAACTAAAGAAGGCTGGGGTCCGAATTCTACATTTGATCCTATATATTATATATATATATATATATATAATAATATATATACTGTATATATATATATATATATATATATATATATATATATATATATAGTTTTTTTTTTTTTTTTACATACGAAGACGGCTAAAATAAGCCCGTAACTATTCACGTGTTGTTCGCAGTGAACGTGGTTTATCACTGTTCGAGGGAGAAAAATAAGGGAAAAAAAGCCATGCTTAGTTCGCATCTCCAAAAATGAACAAAATCTGACAAGAAATCCATAAAATTTACCTCAATTTATTTTCAAGCACAAATTTCACTTAAAATGCAGACCATTTATTAACTTCCAACCGTCACCAAAGCAGAACGTTCTTTTTAGCAGATTTAGTCCATTTGATCGGGGAAAAAAACGCACATCTACTCCACAGAGTTTCTTGATGAACTGAAGCTGTGAGACGAAAACAACTCTCCTTGGTATCTGGATCACATTTCGGTTTAGGATTTCGTTTCTGCTTTCATTATATATACATGTGTTGCGGTAAATGCAATTAAAGTGTGTGTGTATATATATATATATACGGGTGGGGCAAAAGTCTGGCCCCATAGGAGGTTTATGTTCACATAGACTAAAATTTCGGTTCGGTTCGTCGCATTCTCTCTACCAATCATTTTCATCCGTATAAAGTCCAATTAGTCCAGGAACTACATGGTGATGACCTAGATCGTCGTAGGGAGTATTGTCATGGTTTATGCAACATAGGCAGTTGGAAAAGCGTATCATGTTCAGTGACGAAGCAATTTTTTGCCTAAACGGTTCAGTCAACAGACATAATGCACGATATTGGGCTAAAGAAAATCCACATTGGATTGAGGACGGACGCTCGCAGTACAACCCAAGAGTTATGGTATGGGCTGCTATGTGGGGAGATACGATAATTGGCCCATACTTTTTCCCCGACACTGTAACTGGTGAATCATACCTTCATTTGTTAGCAAATTTCCTTACGCCTCGATTGTATGAACTACCATTACGGCATCGGAGAGCTATGTGGTTTCAGCACGATGGGGCTCCGCCGCATTTCGCAAGGGCCGTTCGCGAATTTTTGCAAGAAACATTTCAAGGGAAATGGATTGGTCGACGTGGGCCAATTGAATGGCCGCCCAGATCTCCGGACCTGACTCCTTTGGATTACTTCTTATGGGGACACCTTAAATCAGTTGTGTACGTTAACAGGCCAAGAACAATACAGGCGCTAAAGGATACCATAACAGCAGAATTTGAAGCCATAAGAACGAATATTACCATCCTCAGGAATGTGCAAACGTCTTGCGTCAACCGGTTACAAAGTGTTTAGAAAAGGTGGACGTCAATTTGAACACCTATTGTAATTTCTGAATTAAAACATTAAAGTAGGCCGAAATTTTCTTTTCCATTATAAACTTCCTATGGGGCCAGACTTTTGCCCCACCCATATATAATATATATATATATATATATATATATATATATATATATATATATATATATATATAAATTATATATATATATATATATATATGTGTGTGTGTGTGTTGAATTCGGCTTTCTCTCCCGGGGTGATGTCCCTTCCCTGATGAGCCCAGTAGTATGGGCGAAAAAGGGTAGAGTGCAATTGCAATGAAGGGGGATGTTGAAAGGGGGAGGGGTCTTTGCAACAAGGGGGAGCTTCGGGGGGAAAGGGAGGATGACCTACCCCAAAGGGGTAACCTTAACCTAAGAGAGAGAGAAAGGAGGAGGAGTCTTTGGGAGAGAAGATGGGATGTCCTCACCCCCCCAAACGGAAACCCTAACCTAAGAAGGAGAGAGGGTTGTTTCGTCCAGCGCGAACCAGACACATAATCATGTTTGTTTGTTTTTTCCTGTTTAAGGTGCTTTCAACCCTGCTGGATTATTGACACCATTTTTTTTTTTTTTTTTTTTGTAGAGAAAGGTGGTGAAGAAGTAGTAGAGAAACACATAATGAGAGTTTATCCGAGCGCCCGCTGTCTTATAAGGTCCTAATCAGCCAGTTGGTTTAGAAGGCTTAATCTGGCTTAGAAGGCGTAAATGGCTTGTTCAGGTGTACATTATTAGGGTTGAGTTGCCAGATTGCGCTATTTATTTAATTGAAGCATATATTCTTGACTATTGGCTTAGAAGTCTTAAGCAGCCAGTCGGTTTAGAAGGCGTAACCAGCCATTTGTTATATATATATATATATATATATTATATATATAATATAATATATAGGCATATATATATATATAATTAAATAATAATATCGTTTATATATACAACCAAAAGAATTAAATAAAACACCATTACATCATTCTGTTTAGACGAATTATTGGAATCAATATCATGAAATATATAGAAAATAAATATACAATCGTTCATTCTATACAAACGAGGAATATATACAATAAAAAATAATAATAATAGTATTAGAAATACGAACGAAGAACATATAAAATAAAAAAATAATAATATAAGAAATACGAAACGTTGGAATATAATTATCAAAATAATAGTACAGGAGAAATATATATATACACAATTATATTAAATAATTAAATATATTGAAAATAAATATACATCAAAATATATAACTTTATGTTCTACTGCGCTTAACTAAAACACTAAACTCGCACGTGATCGAGTCTACAGTCACATTATTGTTGCTTTGTACTACGCAGTAAATATGATTTAACATTATTTCACCGCTCAAGTTATAGGGATGCCTATACTCGATGTAAATAGCCTTCATATCGTTCAATACTATTTTTGTGCCCACTTTACGTTCGGTTGGCAAGTTCTCTTTAAACACGGTTAGAATACATTCAAAAGCACGTACAAAGAGGTAATCGTTAGCCACAACATTATTATTAAATACAAGTTTATAAACACTCCTTTCCAATCGAGGGTTTATTCTTACCGAACCGAGCTTTTCAACCGTGAACCCATCTTCACAATGCATAACGGCAGTTGAAATGATCTTCTAAGTCGTAACGACAGCTCTTCATTATATAAAGAAACAATTCTTCAGGGTGAACGGTGTAGGTGAGCTCAGCCCTGTACCGCTCAAGTGCTTTGTACTATAATTCATGATATTTCGAAGAGTCTAAATCTTTTAATAAGCATCCAGCTCTAGTCCATTCTCGCCTTGATCAGTCCTGCACTCGGGAGACCCGTCGAGCAGAGCGGTGTATGCGTATTCAAGAACCGTATCAAAATAAAGCATATCCGTAACACGCGCGTTTAACATAGGCTTCAGCTTGCGGAAACCGATGATTTCAAACATTCTGAATCGGTTTCGCGTAGGGGCAAGAACGTTATCAGAAGCATTCTTCCACATCAGTAGTATATCAATGCATGGCTGATCGTTATTTATACACAACGTACAAACAATGGCATATGAGGGCTATCACTAATCTGCTCTCTTCTTGTACCTACACCTGCAGGTATTTTATAACGATTCTCACTCCACTTCTCAACTACCACGAAGACTCTATTCATCTCCTCAACACTTAAATAAATAACATTCCGTTTACCAGAGTTTGTCTACAAGTCGTTTCAAGTACATAGTTAATGGCTCCGGTTTTACGCCTGAACACGCGCAATGACTTCGTCACGGACACATCGTACACGGCATTGAGAATGCTGCTCAAAGGAGTGCACGTCCAGTCGGTTCAAGCTCTGAGATGGCTATGAGCCACAGGTGGGCGGATCGGCTCTACGGGAGGTGTGGAGTGAGTCACACCATAAGCTGATGGATCGTGTACGGCGTTGTTCCAACGTGAAAGAGAATACTTATATCCCATTATACTGGGTAGGTGTTTTGAGAAATTTTCTGATACATGAAGCAATACCGGTTTTAATGTTTTTTACTCCCACTCCCCAGAATACGCACCAAACATTTTCGTTCAGGGGGATTTTCACGAACTAAACACATTTTAATCACTCCGGCGCACTATTTGAGAGAAACATATGACCATATTTTTCCTTTTGCTTAACAGACGATACTCGTCTCTAAATTCTGTTAAAAACTCACGCAGGCCTTTAGCCACAACCTCATTACAAACCTCGTAATGATATTTATTAATGTAGTGGAAAAAATACTTAGGACTATGAGACCTAAAGGCGAGATAATGCTGTATTACGTTGAAGATTTGAATGGGGAAGAAATCGCAGGAGGCTTTTACCGCGAGGAGTTGCAGAAAGTGACATTTAATTTAGGAAAAAAATGTATTTAAAATTGAAAAAATTTTTGGAAGCAAAGATTCAGGAAAGAGAAAAATGTATGGTGAAATGGCTAGGGTACCCAGAAAGCTTCAACCTATATAAAAGATGATGCAATAATGAAGCTTAAATAGTATGCAACATGGCGCCTAACCATTTCTACGTCACACTACCGTCCTCCTTGTCCCTGTCTGTACATCCTAACAACACCCTGGCCAACTTTGTAACAGAACTCCATGGGCCCATTGAATTGGGTCGTGATTCGTATGAGGTAGGGATATGCGAGATTCAGCTGGACACCCTCTTTTAAATATTAATTATAAAGATCCCGTTTTTACGATTCTTAGAGACTGTAATGAGTGTGAAAAAGCTGGGGTAACTCGGGATGAAACCATACGTATCGCCCGGATTGGGGATGCACGGTATTACAGTAGAGTAGTAGCACTAGGTCTGGGCTGCTATGGTGCGGCTGAGGATGTTGTGAGACTTAAACGCAAATTTAAAAAACTCAAATCTTACGGACGATTTAGTATACGAAATCGTAAACAAAGAAAACCCCTGCACATACTGTGACCCTAAAATCACAGGCTGACAGAAATATTAAAGAAAAAGACTGCTCAAAATTATAACCTCGGAGCGATATCGATCAGCCTTCCAAAGAGATACCTTTCACGAGGCACAACATGAATTGTCCAGCGTAATGTATCAGATGAAATTGGAGAAATTGAGTGATGGATATACACCCCCAGACATGTGCTATATTTACAGCAATATAGCAGAGCACACCAGTTTGTTGGGGATACCCAGGCACGCCTGCTGCGCATTGCACACATTCCCAACCATAGAGGGAAGAGCATGAGTATTACATATGACAGGCCCCATTATGTGAATGTCGCGACTAATCTAGTAACCAACATCTCAATATATATAAGAACGATCGAGGGAAAAAATTTCCCATTCGGTGATGGGAGCTTAACAGTGAAGCTGCACTTTCGACGCACTGAGTTATAATGAACAGAAAGCCTTTCACAGTCTATCGAGGTCTGAGATACCAGCGTGGTAGTGGACTTGGATCCATTTTTTCAACCATACTACGTACAGCTGTCCCCTTGCTGAAGAAGGGAGCCAGATACCTCGGGAGGAAAACGCTACAATCAGGTCTTAACACAGCAGAAGATATGTTGTAAATCGGAACTGTCGCTCTTTGACATACCCCAACTCAAGTTTCAATTCAGTCAGCATGTGACTTTATTACGATTAACCTCTTAAACACAATTAGTTCCCCGAGTGCAACAATAGAATTCGTGATACCCAGCTCAGGCCCTTACTTTTTGACCCAAGCTGTGTGCACATGTACGCTAAACTACGTACTCCATATTCAACCAGTGAGATGTATATTTAAATCAGGTCAACATATCGGCAGGAACGGGGTACTATCACCTACGAGCCTATCTCGAAAATGTGCTGAACTTTTCCAAAGAA
Organism: Bathynomus jamesi; assembly: GCA_023014485.1. Lineage (NCBI taxonomy): Eukaryota > Metazoa > Arthropoda > Malacostraca > Isopoda > Cirolanidae > Bathynomus > Bathynomus jamesi. Next base: position 1,788,316 of record JAJOZX010000106.1, on the reverse strand, counting down.
GCGAAGGATACATTTTTAAGTGTTGAGGGTTATTATCACGCTAAAGACGAAAGTAGTATAAAGGACAAATTTGAAAATTCTAAAAAGGTATATAAGTGTTTTGGACGCCTGCATACAGACTTCACATTCCAGGAGAAGTTACTTGTGAATGGGGTGAATGTGAAAATAAAGCTCACTCGCACGAATCCTGAGATATGTTTAAATCTGGGAGCTAATCAATAAGAGGGAGCAAAACCCGTTGTGATTCACATTATGGAGACATACCTCCGCGTACGGCGAGTGAAATTAAGTTCGCCTAAACAAATAGAAATTGAGAAAAACTTACGACATGCCACAGTAAAATATCCAATTAACAGAGCACAGATCAAACTATACACGGTGCCAGCAGGGTTGGCCTCGAAACAGATAGAAAACATCTCCCTGGGAGTTCTACCTAAAAGGATATTAATTGGAATGCAGGACCATGCTTCGGTGAATGCAAAATATAAGAAGAGTCCCTTTAAATTCGAGAATTTCGGCTTTAAAAATTTAACGCTATACGTCAATGGCATTGCGTTGGGCGGGGCTATGGATATGAATTATTCATCAAACGCTGTGTTCCAACTTTGCGCGAGAGCATATAGTAATCAGGCCCATATTGCAGGTGCTTGTGATGAGCTCGAGTTTGGGATAACGCAGAAAGAATTCATCGATCAATTTAACCTTTATCCGTTTGACATCACACCTGACTTATCTGCTAGTGTAAATACACACTTAAGTCCACAACAGAGTGGAAACATCTCAGTCAGATTGGAATTCGCCAAGCCGATAGACGCGCCTATTAGTGTACTAGTATACCTCGAGTCACAAGCCCTAATAGAAGTTGACAGATTTAGGAGCGTTGTCACTGACTTTTAAAATGGATGCGAATACACTTCAGAGAGTAATGAATAGTGAACGAATCACACGTTCCAAATTTATCGGTGTGTTTGCGAAGAATGAAACATTGAGATTGCCAACTACGAGAGATTGCGGTAGTCTTATTGTGAACACAGATGTTTTGGTAGTGAAGGGATTCATTGGTTTGCAATCTATTTTAAAAATAGGAGCCGCATGTACTATTTTGATTCACTCGGCACTCAACCCTGGAGTGACCCTGTTATTGTAAAATTTCTCGATCAGTTGCATATCCCCGAAGTTGTGTGGAATCCCTTCCGGCTACAAGGATATTTTAGTAACTTGCGGGATGTATTGCCTTTCATTTCTTATGCATATGTCACGTGGTAAGGAATTTAGAATTTTTAAAAAATTATTCGACCCACGTCACACTCAACGAAACAACGAAATGGTATGCAGACAGATAAAAAGCCATTTTCCGATTGTGCGCACTCGTTGTATAGTATGATGTTTTGTTCGTATATATATAAAATGAATAATTGCATCCAATAATATTAGTTTGTGTATTCTGTAGCTTATTTAATGGAAACTAATTGGTTATTGTACTAAAACATGATTTCTTTCATTTAATAAATTGATGAAAATACATTGCGTCTTCTTCTTACCCGAAAAAAAGCTCGAAAGATAAGAAAAAGAAAAAATTTACATTATTTCGTTAATGATGTGGCAATCGCTGGGTTGACTGCTCGGTAAAACTTCTACCTTCATATTCAGGTCCACGACATGCGTTTCTTCAAAACGAAAAGATTGTATAACACGAGTCAAATCCTCATCGGACCTTAAAGAAGAAAGAATAATTAATTTGATTAGTTCATACATTTCTGAATCTTTTTTTAATAAAACCCCAATTGCTTAAAACATATAGAGATTACCAGAGCTGGGCATTTGCGGCATATTTTGCGGTACTGCGGTACTTGCGGTACCACCGCACTACCACCCCGGGCCCCCATAACGCAGTACCGCAAAGGATCGCTGAAAGTACCGCAGTACCGCTACCGCATTCAAATTTCCGCGTACCGGTTTGGTACCGGTTTGGTAGTGCAGCAGTACCGCAGTACCGCAATATGCCGCAAGTGCCCAGCTCTGGAGATTACACATATAGGAAGAGAGTTACAATGTGAAGTACCAAATATCTTCGAACGAGAAGTTTGTGACCCTTTAAGAGAAAATGCCAAATAAAATTTGAAATAAATTTATTATGGAATTTATAAAATTATTTAAAACTTGCAAAGGAATGTTACAAGTTTTTAAAAACTTCAACGATTTTGATGACTATCAAAACTTTAGCATAATATTAATTGCAAACTCATCTATAATTAAAAATTGCGGATACCTATTATTTTAATGAGGCATTTTACAATAAAATGTAATGAGATGAATTACTACAACCCTCCATATAAAGAGTATATACAGGGTGTACATAAAGTCAGGATCTATTTTTGTGAAATCATTTTTTTTTTTTTTTTTTTTTCAGAAGCCCTTAGCGTGTGGCAATAGTAATTTGGCGAATCGAGGGAAAGAAATACAATGACATCAGAGAGAAGTTTAGAAGGAGATTTCATAAGCCGGGGCCAATAGACAAGACAATACGAAAATTGGTGAACAAATTTAAACGAACGGGATCTGTAAATGATGAAGCAAGATCAGGACGACCGTGTATGTCAGATCTTACCGTGAATGCAGTACGTGGAATTATCACTGAGGAGCAACGTACGTCCGTTCGTGCTGCATCACACAGACTCGGCCTCCCGACGTCATCTGTGCACAAAATTCTGAAAGTTAATTTGCAGAAGAAAAGCTATCATTTGCAGGTTTTACATGATTTACATGAGGAAGATTTCCCTCGACGAAGTGTTGTGTGTGCTGATCTCGTAGAACAAATCTGGAGTGATAATTTAATGGACAACATTCTCTTTAGTGATGAAGCCACTTTCCATACGTGTGGAAAAGTAAATCGCCATAACTGTCGAATTTGGGCAGATGAAAGACCGAATGATTTCGTCCAAAATTGGGAAAGAGACTCACCTAAAGTTAGTGTCTGGATGGGTTTAACAAAATCTAAGGTTTATGGTCCTTTTTTCTTTGCTGAAGCTACAGTTACGGGGCTTATTTATCTGGACATGTTGCAGCAATTCCTTGAACCTCAGCTGATTGGGGATATGATTGCTAGTACGGTCGTCTATCAACATGATGGTGCTCCTTGTCACTATGCCAAAATTGTTCAGGATTATCTAAATGGACGTTTTCCAAATCGCTGGATCGGACGCGGAAGCAACAGACCTTGGCCAGCGAGATCACCAGATTTAACCCCTTTAGATTTCTTTGCATGGGGCTTTATCAAATCGCACGTCTATCAGACGAAGATTACGAGTCTTGAAAACTTACGTACACGTATACGAACTGCTGCAGATAACATAACCCCGCAAATGCTCCAGAATGTGTTTAGAAATGCTGCGGAACGATTTGAGCTGTGCAGGGATACTGATGGGCGTCACGTCGAATCCTACTCTTAATTATTTAATAAATGTTACCACTTTATCATTTTATGATTGAATTCCATATAATTTCCAAGTGCTTCACAAAAATAGATCCTGACTTTATGTACACCCTGTATATGATGAAATAATCGAAACAGAACAGTGCTCGAGAGCTTTCTCATAATGACAGGAACACTAAAATAAATAATAGTTTGCGACTGAATATAGGCCCAAAAAATAAAATTACAGACACATAATTACTTGCATTTCCACGGCAGTCCCTTGCGCCGGATCGTAAGGAGCGTCATTGCAAATATCATCAACGGTTTGCGTTGGAAATAATCCGTCCCGGTCGGCTGCGTTAAAAAGATTAATTGTAGACACCGCGGCAGTCTCCATCTTCATATAAAGCCGGTAAACGGTAAAGTTCTTGTGAATGACTCATGACGGAGGGAATGTGTTTGTTTATTCACTGGTGAAAATAACTGCTGTGAGTTCCAGCTGAAAATACTCACTTTTATAGGCATGATCCCCAAGCACTACCCCCAAAAGACTAATAGGGGGTTCGTAAGTTTGCTGATTGGTTGTCAATGTAACTGGGCGGGGCTATGTTAAATTTGTGTACCAATCGTAACACCGATATAACGGACCCACGCTTTGGACAATGAAGTCCTGATTGGTCGCCTTCACGACTAATGGTGTCTTTATCGGTTCAGTCTCTCCGGAGATTTAATTTCAATGATCACATCTCAAGATGTGAGTGAATTGCTCACTTGCACGCTCTGTCACGATGCTTTCAAGTATTTTGCATTATTATTAAATATTTGCAAGCATCCTACTCTCACCTTGATCCTCAACTTTCCTCATTTTGGACATGGGTTAGGTTAGGTAAAGTTATATTGGTTATGGAATCCTAACCATGGTTCGCTACATCATCTGAACACGGTCCCCAGTCCAGCTACTACTACCAAGCGTTTGATAAGTGTGACCATGGAATCATAATACATAAACTGAAATGTTTGGGAATAACAGGAAAAGTAGGGAAATGGACATAATTTGAGCGGCGGCAAGTCGTTACAGTACAAGGAGAATCTATGGTCTGAACCATAGGTTAGGTTCAGGAGCCAGCATGCTGGAGCGAACCAAACGAGAGCCTCACCGCCAAAGTCTGCATAAGGAGTCATTTATGTTTTTCAATTTAATAAAATGATTTGTTGAGTCTCTTTTTTTAAATTTTCTCTACGATCTTATCGAAAGGACTTTACAATAAATTATAAATATTTTTTTTTCTTTTCATTCCTTTTTTTATATTTTTAAAATTTTGCTGTGGCTATTTACGACTATCATAAACCAACTCGATAAATGAGTTCCAATATACTTATGAAAAATTGATATTTTTTCTTTCAAAAAAATTGTGCAAGAAGCCATAATAATAATAATAATAATAATAATAATAATAATAATAATGACAATAATAATAATAATACGAGTGAGAGGAGATGGACCCGAGTCTTTCGGTGAAAGTGTGTTATCCACGATCTTTTGCTGCTTTTGAAGTAGCCCCAAGCGATTCACCTGTGAGTTTTTATGCATATTGGCCCCTTCCTTCTCCTCTCACCATAATGTAAAAAATAAATGTTATAATGTTAGTAAACTGAAGTTATAAGTAATCTTAAATTTATAAAAAGCTTAAAAAATTACTAATTAGAAATGAGAGAAATTTTAATAGGGATAATTAAAGTGGAAACATTAAGATTGAAATTCTTTTGTACAAGTAAAAAGTTTCACTTTCAGATTGACTGTTTCCTTGCTTGCCTTCGTGCTTCTTCTGCAATAAATAATTCGACATTGTTTGTTTGCTTCCTTTGTTTTCGTGGTTTCTCTTCTTTGCATCTACTTTCATATCGCAGAATTTTCTTTATAAAAAAATATAGAATAATAATATAAATGCGTATATAGTTTTCGGAACTCGATTATTTAAGAATATATATATATATATATATATATATATATATATATATATATATAAAGTGTGTAATTATTATACTGCTTGCATTTTCAGCCAATTGTTTTTCATTCAATGTCACGCCTCGGTGGTTAGCATCGCTGACTATGAAACCATTGGCTCAGGGCTCGAGACCCGGCGACGGCAGCCGGTGCGGATACCCTGGGTGACCTAGTGGTTAAGACGCTGGGCTGATGGTGGTTTGGATTCCACGTTAAACTGCAGGTCTAAGGTGGAGTGAAAAGCTTGACCTTCGTCAGAATGAACAATTCGGGCATTTTTGTCCTTCTTGGAATAAAAATAAATGCTGTTTTTTAAAACATTGTATATAAGAGATGAATGACAAAAGTAAATAGACACTTTCGGTTTGGCTTTAGAGTAAATGAAAGCGATTCAGGTCTTTCGAATTATAGGTAAATTAAATATGCTTATAGAATGTTATTGGAATAATGTAGAATATAGAGTCCTGTGTATTTCTTTTATTAATATTGGTGCTTTATTTATTTCTTTTGCTAAGCCATGGATTAATATAAAGAGTCGTGTATTTCTTTTATTGTTAATATTGGGGATCGTTTTGCTTTTAAATGTATTGAATTAATTCTTTTGCTGAGTAAATTAAGGAGAACGTCTCCCTCTCTCTTGCCTTTAAAAAATAAATAAGTAGCAACCCTACATATAATTAAATTATATAGGAGTCTCTGGAAACTCATCTATATATAAATAAATAAATAGAATGGTGTTATCTGGCAACTCTTCTTATATAAATAAAGAAAATCAATAAATGGCAACTCATCTATATATAAATAATTGAAATAAATAGTGCTCTCTGGCAACCCCCTCCATATATAAATAAAATATATAGTGGTATCTGGCAACTCCAGGCCCTCTATATAACAGCTGCGGATCCCCTGGACGCTCATTATGCATCTGGCTAGGGCCAGGCGAACATCTCTATTCTTCTTAGGTTAAGGCTTAGGTTAGGGTTTCCTTTAAGGAGTGAGGACATCCCACCTTCTCCCACAAAGACTCTCCTCCTCCTCCTTTCTCTCTCTCTTAGATTAAGGTTACCCCTTTGGGGGGAGGTCATCCTCCCTTCTCCCCCCAAAGCTCCCCCCTTCATTGGAACTTTGGGGATAACCCATCCCCTTGTTACAAGACCCCTCCCCCTTTGTTGCAAGATCACCTTTGCAACATCCCTCCCCTTTGCAGCATTGCTCAGCATTGCAATTGCACTCTGTCTTTTTGAGCCCATAATACTGAACCCCACGAATAAAAATGAATCAAGAATTATTCCTTCGTTGCTCCGGCGCTCGTGATTGGGTGTAACGAAGTTGCACGTTTCTAAATGCACCGATATTACCGCAATACGATAGGGTGACAAGGTCCGCTGTTTATTTTCGTATCAGTTTTCACAAACTGCAACTGAGGAACTAACATTGTTTATCATTATATTTTCAAAGTTACTTTAAACTGTTGTTATTAAAGGAATACTTTTTACGTTTTTATCTTTAAACGACTAATATAAATTTTCAGTTATTATTAAGGTTTTTACACTTTTTATCTTATGTTTTTTTCACAAATTAAATTAAATTTACACTTACGTTATATAATTAATAAAACGAGGATAAGCCTCAATCGAAAATGACAAATAGGCGAATGGAAACGGGAATTTGGTCTAACGCTGGACAGGAATAGGCCTAGGGCCTGAAGGAAAGATTCCTTCGAGTATGCCCTAGGAGAGAATTGAATTGAATTTACTGGCCCAAGTTTACCTTAAAAGTGGGCCCCATTTTCCACGGGCTCGTTGGAAATTACAATAAAAATTACAAGGGATCTCTCTCTGCAACAAACTCTTCCCAACTCTCTCCACTAACTGACTCCTTTATGCTGCGCTCTGCTTTTTTCCCCTCCATCACAATTTAGGTTTTCATTTCATATTTTACACATGATGTGTTGTTTATTTCTTATTGAACCTAAAACTTAAGAAACAGTCATTAGTACATTATTTGGATCTTTTCTGTTTGGGGACAAACAGCGAATTTTAATGAAAATCGGTATACTAATTTAGTTTTGGTCACTGATTTCAAAATTAACTCTCTTTTTTTGGAGAAATGAAAAATAAACATGTTGGGGCACTTTAAATAATTAATGTTTTTAACGAAAATATCATGACCTAACCAATCGTCAAGGGCGTACAGTTGACCTAACCGGGCATTCAATTGACCTAACCTGGCATTCAATTGACTCTAACTGGACGTTCAATTAACCTTAGTTATTTAATTGGTGATAATTCTTGATTTTTCTCTGCTACGTTTACAGATCTGCCGGGATCCTTCAAAAAACGTATTCTTCATTTAGGGATAATTTAAAGTTGCACTTTTTACCGTTTGACCGACGCTTTTGGCAGCGAAAGAACTGGGTATTTTTATCAAAGGAACAGACTTTCCCACACGTAGAGCACTTTTTCATAAACAGTAGCAGTTTGTGACTCTGGCTAAATTTAACACAATCCTTTGTAACTAGTTTAAGCTAGTTAAAACACATATTAATTATTTAAAGTGCTCTAACATGTTTGTTTCACATTTCTCCAAAACAAAGAAAGTTGTTTTTGAAATCGGTGACCAAAACTACATTAGTATACCGATTTTCATTAAAATTCGCTGCTAGCCCCCAAACAGAAAAGACCCATTATTTTAATAGTTTTTATAATTTTCTAATTATTTTATATTATTTAACTAACTTATTTGGCCTATTTAAGATAATTAAATTACTTAATTATATAGCTCAAGTGTTCTTCGACAATTAAACTTTGCTAATATGCTGTACGATTGGACGAAATAAAGGGGTGACATCACGTGACGGCTATACTTATGCCTGATTGGGTGACAAGATTACAAGTAAACACGGGATGAAACCTGTTCTTCTGGCTTCGTGCCAAAAGTCACGTAGCCCTTTTTAAAATTCATCTGAGGCCTATTTCCTAGCTTTATAATCTATATATTAAACCTGACTTATGTTTTTCTGGTGCTCCTTTAGTATGCGGTCTACACCAATTTGTTTTTAAATGTAGTTAAAGAAGGTTGAAATGACAATCTTACTTGAAAAAAATTTATTGAAAAGTTAAAAACAAAAAGTTTAAATGTAAGGAAAAAAATTTATTGAAAAGTTAAAAACACAAAAAGTTTAAATGTAAGTATACCTTCTTAGCTTGTTTACTAATTGCTTGTTTACATCCCAATGTCAGTCGCCCTTAACGATTGGTTAGGTTTAGTCATGATATTTTCGTTAGTTTTAACGAAAATATCTTGACTAAACCTAACCAATCGTAGGTAGACCGCATACTATAGTAGCACCGGCAATTGAATTGTTTACAACTTTACTGCTTCAAATTTCTCAAGCTACTGATGTTAAACAATCATTTTGAATTTCAAGGTCAAATAGGGTCTAAGTCATGTGAGTGAGTCATTTAGCGAAAAAAAAGAGTGGCAGAATGCGTGAGCAGGCACAAATTTAACGAAAAAAACCTGTAGACTGCACTATGAAAAAAGTAGAGCGCGGCAGAATTTGTAGACCACGGCAGAATTTGTAGACCGCATACTAAAGGAGCACCGTTTTTCTACTTGTTACAAAATTGTATCATAAATCATATTAATTAACCCCCAAGTACTGTAAATGTTTATGGTTTCTTCCATAGGTATAAGCCATTATTTTAAGTTTTTATACTGTTATTAGTCTTAAAATGCCGTAAAAAAATGTATTAATGATATTTTTTTTTAATTATACACATATTTTCGTATTCGACCTGTAGTTTACATTTTGAAGTCTATTCGATTTCCTCTGGCATTGTATAAGTGATCCTTATAGGTTTATATCGTACTGTATTCTAAGTACAATACTATTGAATTGGTATGGAACACAGTGTAGGGAAGGTAATTATAGTTAAATTTTAGTTACTATTACATGGTTGCGGTATTAGAATTATTATTATTATTTCGTCCCCTCTTTGTTTACATTTGAAGGTTTTGTATCACAAAGTATAGTTTTAGTGTCTTTTATACCATGTTATTCTTATCATATGAAATTGTTAAAGCTTAAAGTGTGACCAAGGAGAGCATATTATTGCGCTTTTCGTTTGATATGATTTAAATACGGAACAGCATTATTTTATACTGATCTTTACATATTGGGGAAGGAATTTAGTGCAGTGATTCGTTTTGAGTAAAGTGACTTTAGCAGGATTTTTTTTATTTTGGAATATAAAGCGAATGATAATTCAGTTGCGATATAAAGAGTTTGTTACTTTCTTCGGAATTACGAAAGGTTCAATTCGAGGACAACTAAGTTTGTCTTTGAATTCCTCCAGTGACGTTTAGATGAGAAAGAGAGTGAGCGAGAGAAAAAAAGAAACGGATTGCGCTGCGATTTGGAGATTTGAGTGCAGGACAGTTTCGAGCGAATTTGGTCTACTGGTATTTTCAAACAGTCTTGGTCTCATTGTTTAGATGCTTGGTTTAACGTGCGTCTTACCACTCGGTAGGAAAACCACGAGAGTTTGAACGAGTTTTAAGACTACTGTCCATACAGGTACCGGAATGGGACCATTCGCCGCCAGAGGTTCGCCACCGCCGGTTCGCCGCCGAGGACGGTTCGCCACCGGGTACTTGTTTAACAAGTTACAACTAATTAACTTTAAATTAATTTTAAGCTAAAAAAATTTTAGTTCCATTTTTTAATTTAATCTTATCACATCCCATTTTATTATATGTATTATCTTTTCTGCCCTTGTCAAAATCCACATTTGTATTTGATCTTATTAAATCTTAACCCATCTCAATTTATTACGTGTATTATCTTTTCAGCCCTAGTTAACCCTTCGTTAGTTTACATACGCAGCCTATGCTAGGCTGCAAGCGTAAGGCCATGTAACCTAACCTTCGTTAGTGCGGCCTCAGATGGTACATTTACTGTTGCCAGATGTAAGATAATTCTGTTTAGATATGACACGGAGGGTTAAAGCTTAAGAATCGTCATTCGAGACTCGCCCTTCACAATGGTTACAATTATTTTGAGCAAAAGAGGAAAAGAAAGTTTTTCACAATGGTTATATTTACGTGTTTGACAAATCCTCCAAAACCGATGAAAGTGTTAAATTTTGGCGATGTGAACAGAGGAGTCGTTGTAATGGACGAATTCACACGAGAAATGGCATAGTAATTAATGAAATAAATAACCACACGTATTCTGCTTCTGCTGCAAATACTGAAGTAGCTAAACTAAAGACTACTTTGAAACATCGAGCAGAAAAATCAATGGAAGTACCCAGCATTCTTATTAACCAGTGTGTTGCTAATGTACTTCAGTCGGTCCAGGCATCTTTGCCCACAACATGCAGCATGAAGAAACTAATTCGACGGAGACGAAATGATATAAGTGCTGCACTTCCGAATCCAATTGACCTTGAACATTTAATTATTCCTGATCAATACAAAATATATAAGCCTGAGAACGGGAGAGAAGAAAACTTCCTCTTAGCAGATAGCGGCCCAGGAAGAGATCGAATAATTATTTGGCAGGGAGACCTGGGCAGCATCTAGTATCTTCGATATATCCCCTATTTTATTTTCACACGTATATTGCATTTTAGCCAAAAAGCATGGTGGGGTTCATCCAATATTTTATGCACTTCTACCAAATAAACAGCGTTGCACGTATACACGCATGTTTGAAATGATTAAGTCATTATTGCCAAATGTCAGTCAGTCCACAGTGTATCAATTGTGATTTTGAACAGGCAGCTATCATTGCTATGAGAGAATGTTTTCCTGAAGCTAGGATCAAAGGCTGTTTCTTTCATTTGGCGCAGAGCATGCAAAGACATATTGCTGCAATTGGAGCCATCCAGCAATACAATACCGATTCTGACTTTGCATTAAAAGCAAAAATGGTAATTGCTCTTGCTTTTGTGTCAATTGCTGACATTGATGCCCATGTAGAAGCACTTGCCAATGAATTGCCACAAGAATTGCGACCAATACTGAACTGGTTTGAATTTAATTATATTGGACTCTACAATAGGAGTGGCACCAGCAGAAGAGTCCCCTTGTTCCCCCATGACATGTGGAGTGTATACGAGACAACTATCATTGACGAAGATAGGACAAATAATCACGCCGAAGCTGCACACCCAAAACTTGCCTTTGAACTTGGAGCTCATCATCCCACTATATGGAAGTTTATTGAGTCGTTAGTCAAAGTACACAAAGGTCGTGACTGTATATGGAACAACTTATTGCTGGCCATCACCCGACACTGAAGCTAAAAAAATATCGTGACATGGATGCAAGAATTAAGAAAATCGTGCTGGAGTATGGTGAAAGAGACTGTTTAGAATATTTGCGAGGCTTAGCACATAATTATCAAACGAACTGAAATTTTATTTATCTAATTTTTTTTAAATAACTATTGATTTATTTTCAATAAATATAGTGTTTGCATTTGACATAATTATTAAATTAATTTAAATTTCCTTATTTTACCTCAATTTTTATAAATAACTGTGTTTAATTATTTCATTTCAATATACTGTATAGCTTTTACAAAAATTTGTTTTATTGCCAATTTAAATAAATTGATGGTGGCGAATAGTCCCTGGTGGCGAATAGTCCCCATCGGCGAATTGCTGGAGGCGAACCGGCGGTGGCGAATAGTCCCCAACCCACAGGTACACAATAGGTTCGTTGTGAAAAGGCCTACGGCCAAGCGATCGTTTGATCAATGCCAAGTAGGGAACCTTTCAGCGGTACGTGGGGACAACGATCATTGAAAAGACGAACTCAGGTTGAAATGCGAGTCGGCGACTTTCTTCTTCAACTTCTAGAACTGTAATCACGTCCAATTCCAGTGCGTGGCTCTGCTTTCATTATATCTCCATTTACTCGATCCTTTCTGAATTGGACGGCAAAACCTTCGCCATTACCCTGTGGAGAGAGAACGGAACCGTGACGCGTGCTGAATCCGTTGCATACGCAATGCAAACCTCACATTCTAGAAAAGTGACGAGCGTTGATACAGTTGAAAATTTAAATATCTTCTTTGTCAGTTCTTCACAGACAAAAGGCAGCGGAGTAGTATTAAAAAAAAAATAATAATAAATAAAATAATTTTAAGAGAATTTGAACGATACTGATTATCATTTTGCAAAATTTAAAAAGAATGTCTGAACTGTTGCGATTTTAAGAAATGTTCAATATTCATGAACCCCAACTATTCTATGTACATATACTCGTATATATATATATATATATATATTATATATATATATATATATATATATATATATATATATATATATATATATATATATATATATGAGTATATGTACACACACACACACATATATATATATATATATATATATATATATATATTATATATCTGGTACTGAATTGTGTAATGCATTTGCTTTGTTTTGATTTTCATTGTACATTGTAGAATTTATGTTATCTAATGCCTTCACGTAAATTGAATAGTATTATTATTATTATTATTGTTGGTTGTTGTTATCATCATTATGATTAATGTTCTGACTGGAAGTTGTAAAATTTATGCTCTGAAATGTTCTCATGTACCTGGATTATTATTATTATCATTCTGATTATTATTGTTGTGTTTACAGCAACCATGTAACGGTATAATTTTGAAGAAATTTTCCTGCATTAGTTTTATGGTTGTACTTATTTAATAAGTTTGTTGCTCAAACTTATTTTCTTGCGGTGAGGGCGAGTGTAATGATTTGTAATAAATTTAATAAATGGCACCGAGAGAAATGTTTGTAATGAACATTGTTAATATGTTGCAGTTTTATAAGTACCGTATTTCAAACTAAGCTTTTTAATATAGCGTTTCTTTTTACAGTATATAGTCGTTTTGGAAAGATAAATTTAAGATGTCTGTTAAATGTAACTTCTCAGAGAATGTAACGGTTTTTATATTTTTTGTGGGTGTTTCATTTGGGAATGGGAGACAAGAGCTGCCCTTGGGGGGAGAAGTTGGGGAAAACCCTCTACAAGAGTACCATAAGATCCTACATACCGGGAGTTGAATTCTAGATTTTGTTCAGTCAGGATCACAGTTTTTTGGGACTCTCAAAATTCTGTAAGTATAGCTTGTCAGTTTAGTGTTAATCGCAAATTACCAGAATCTATCTCTCTCGGTGCTGTTTATATATTAACGTTCGCCCTCACCCTAAAGACTCGAAATCCTTAAATAATTTAGTTATTTAATCATAAACTCCATTAAATAAGTTAAAGGCTTGAAATCCTTAAAGAATTTAGTTATTTTAATAAACATAAACTCCGTTAAGTAAATTATTTCGTCAATCCTTAAAGTTGTGTCAGTGGAAAGTCGGCTGGTAAAGCTGGACAGATACTCATTTACATGTTACACTCTTAATATATCGGCCAAATAGGACCTTTAATAAATAAAACACTACAGTACTCCGTACAGGAGTGGACAAGACCCCTGTACAGAGATAGCAACTGAGTGAGGGTGAAGAAACTGCGAAGCCGATACAGCAGAACTAACTTCTTAGAGGCTGTTTTGGAAAGAGAGTATCTGTGATCTTTCCAGAAAAAAACACGAGAAAAGGAAACACCAAGAATGTTAAGAGAAGATGAAAGATTGAGTTATGTATTGTTCAATGTAAGGGGATAGTATTAGAAAGACCAGAGATCAGGTGCGTCATAGCCGTCTCTCGTGAAACATGGAATGACTGTTGAGAGGGACGCTTTGTGAAGCGAATGGAGAAGTGAAGGGGGCAATCATCGGCATACGAGTGGATAGAACAAGAAGTGCGACTTAAAAATGTCAAGTTTATTGAAGAAATTTAATGAAATATTGTTAGACTTTATAAACAGGGCTGAGTGTAATTAGCCCCACATTCTTCTTTAACCCTCATCAGGAACCACGAGGTTAGAACACTGAAAGAAATTATATTATTCGTTAAAAGTTCCTAATATCAAATACAATGTTTCATTCGTGGAATTGTTTCATTACAGACTTTTTATAGCACTATTTTGTAAGATTTTAGGCCAGGGGTCATAAAAACGTAATACACCCAACGGTTCCAACAACGTAACTAAATTGAAGGTTTCTGACGAGAGTTAAGTTCATCAGAGCCAAGTAAATGATAAATGACTAATATAGTGAATAAAGATAAATAGGTAACAATTAATAAAGAAGAATAATGAAGAAAATAAAGAATAAATCCAAAATTACATTAAGATATTAGCTTAAGTTAACATACTACAACTGAATTGAACATATGAACAAGACTAACAAAATCTATAACTCTATAAACTGATCGGTCTACGAGCGACCCAAAAAGTGAAGTTGAAAATTCACGAAGAAAGGCAAGTTCAACGTCATAACCATGAAGTAAATAAAAAATAAATAGATGAAGTAAATAGAAGCGATTAAACACTGAGAGAACATTGATGAAACGAAGTTGAATCTAGGTTGATACCAGATATAAATTATACATTGACATAACAAGGTCTTCGGTACTGATTCTTATAATCGGTATCCAAAGTTGGGAAACTTGTTCTTCAATGCTTTTTGAAGTTACTGCGACAAAGCGATGATTTTTAAGCACTGAATACAATTTGAATATTGAATGGAAATTATTTTTTAGCTTATTTATAACCTTTCTGACACGTGATTGACATAATATTATCAGTCTTTCTCAATGTTATGGTTTGAAAAATCTTATAGAATCTGTCAATATCCATTCAATATTGAGATAATTAGGCTTCAAATTTTTGCATATGCGCATATGCAAATGCATATTTTAAGCAATTTTGAGCGAAAGTGCATATTTCTAGGTTTTTTGTTTAAAATACATATTTGGAAAATAAGTATGAAATTATTAGTTTTTGTTCTAATGTCATGACAATAATTTAATAAAACACGTGGCTCGAGCAAAGCATTGTATAAATAAAGCCTGTAAGTGGTTAGCGTCGCTGACTACGAATCCATCGGCCCCGAGTTCGAGACCCGACGGCAGCCGGCGCGCAGCAAAACCCAGCTGTTCATCCTTCCACACAATAAAGAAAGTGGTTGGTAGATAAATGAGTACCCTAGGTGGCCTAGTGGTTAAGACGCTGGGCTGCTGATGGGGCGTGGTTCGGATTCCACGTTAAACTGTAGGTCTAAGGTGGAGTGAAAAGCTTGACCTTCGTCAGAATGAAACAATTCGGGCGGAAGCTAACCAAAGGTTATATATATATATATATGTTTGTGATATATATATATATATATATATATATATATATATATATATATAGTGTTATTTTGTTTAGAAGAGGGCTTTTCCCCACATTTCGTGTATCTAACTGCATTTTTGCTTTATTTTTCCAATGAATTTCTTTCAAAATATGCATTGTTTTTATCCACAAATGAATAAATGTTATGCATATATTGCATTTTTAATTCATAAAAACGATTAATTGATTATTTAAAAGAACATATTTGCATGTATATTTCGAGCATTTTGGTTGCATATTTAGCAATTTTTAAATGCATACAAATCCGAAGCCTATTGATAATTAATCACTGAAAATCAGGTATGAAATTAATGACATTAAGAATCTATGAAATACAACTTTGAAGTTTCATCATAGAAAAAAATCTTATCAATGCTGATTTATGAAATTGAAATCAATGTATATGTAAGGTTTACATATACTAGAATCCAGAGGTGGGTAGTAGTGAAGTAGATATACTTAAGTACCTGTACTTAAGTGCTTTTTCGAGAATGTATGATATATTCTAGAAAGTACATTTTTTTTGTAATACTTTTACTCTAAATTAAGTACAATCTTGGGAAAAATTTTGTACTTTAACTTAAGTACAATGTTGCGAAAATCTGAAAAGTATGAAGTAACAAAACAGCTGTATGCTTGACAATTTCATTCAAAATTGGTAAACAAATTCGAGAAAAACCCGCTTTCAATCTGTCACCTCTCATTGTCAGGTATTGAGAGGGGGAAGACACTGAAATCGGATTATTCCAGATTTTGTTTACCAAAACATTTGGGTTTCATTAACTAATCAGAAGAGTCATTCAGTACAGTGTTTTAAGGTAGCCAATCGGCCAGGATAGATTGCAAAAACTTTGAAAATCAGCTGTTGTTGAAACTCAATAAGAAATTTTCTGCGTAATGCATACTTATTATAATAAATTATTAGATAATAAATTATAGTTCTTAATCTAATAATTCCTACTTATAATAATCCTAATTCTATATCCTAATAAAGTCTGTTTGCCATAATGATGTTTATTTATATTATTATATATTTGTAGTGTATTTTTTCATTTTGAAAAAGTACTTCTTACTTTTCAGTACTTAAGTCAGAGGCGTGTTTAACTACCGCGGGACCCAGGGCACCAGATGAGTTGTGGAGCCCATTGGTTCCGTGAACACACCTAGAAACCATAACAATATGTGAAAAACTATATAGGGCATTGGGTTGATTGCCTGTTACCCTCATCCGTTGGAAATGTCCAGCAGATTTCAGTGGAGAGTGAACGACAAAAGCCCTATATATTTTCGTTAGAGAGTTATGAATATGTAGGTCTTTAAAGGACCTCTTTATATTAATTGTTTATGGTAATTTAGCGTCGGGATTTTAGACGCCCTAGAATGAAAATGAAAATGAAATTACCCACCTTAATTTGATGGATCTTAGTTTGCTTCGATGTTGGGCGTTACGATCTTTTTCGGTGTAGGGCCGCCATGATGGAGTTACACGACGAATTAACACTTTGTTACTAATATAGGCAATCACTAATTACCCCTGAAGGAATAGGCCTACCTTTATAGTCATTAGGTTTTATATTATAAGGAATTCACACAGAACTTTAGGGAGGACTTTAGACATCCTCCGTGTTTAAAGCGTTTACTGTAACATAAACAGCCCTGAGACTATTCCTTTAATATATCTTCATATTTCTGTATAAATTGCTGATTTTGCAAAGGTTGTTGACTCTTTCTCCCTTGTTTGCATGGGTTAGCGAATGGAAGATTTCGTTTCACGTGAAATAAATGAAGGTTTCACGTGGTTATGCAGACCGACGCCTACATACGGTTTCCATGTATGTATGGCAATCATTTCATTCCCATTAGGCTATGTCAACAATCCCGAGCCAATTTTGTATAGATAATTAATTCAATTAATTAATAATTTATATTTAATTATGAAATAAAGGTATCACATACGATACCATGTTGTGGTTTTTCCATATACTGGGGGGGGGCCGGAGAAAAATTTGTGTTATAGATCAAATTTTTGATAAACTGTGTTTTAAACCATGTGAAATGGATTGAAAAGAATGAAAATAGGAATTTAGGAAGAGAAAGGTTACTCAAGACCTATTTAAATATAAAAGTTCAAGAGGTTAGCTTCTCAAGTTTGGTAAAGTTATTTCAATCAGTTCGGACTCCCCTTAGGTATAGGAAATTATGGAATTAAGTAAAGTTATTAACTTTTGCTCATTATTTATCTGTGTAAATTTTATGTCACCAATTTTTAAATGCTGGTTTACTAATGTTGTTTGGAGTTTCGTCATGTTTTGTTTTGTTAATGATTTATGTTTTAATTAAAATGATTCTACGTTGGTGAGTTAATTGAAATGTACTGTACTTCCATGTTATGTTGTTGGTTGAAAGAGTTTGTACTGTATTCAAACCTCCTACCACTTCAGACTAGTCAATACCGTAGTTTTAGTGGAGTAAATGTTACTCCTCCACAGGTAGATCTGGAGGGCTTGGGGCTTTGAATCCTGTACTGTTTTTATGCTGTTTGGTCTCTGGCCATTAGAGGCCATAAAACCCTTGTAATAGTTTGGGCTGTGGCCAAGGGGAGGCCACAAAACCCTTGTAATAGTTTGGGTTGTGGCCAAGGGGAGGCCACAAAACCCTTAATAGTTTGGTCTGTGGCCATGGAAGGCCACAAGAACCTTGTTATAGTTTGGATTGTGGCCATGGTAGGCCAAAAACCCTAGTAATAGTTTGGGTTGTGGCCAAGGGAGGCCACAAAACCCTTGTAATTGTTGGGCTGTGGCCAAGGGGAGGCACACAAACCCTTGTAATTGTTTGGGTTGTGGCCAAGGTAGGCCACAAAACCCTTGTAATAGTTTGGGTTGTGGCCAAGGGGAGGCCACGAAACCCTTGTAATAGTTTGGTCTGTGGCCATGGAAGGCCACAAAAACAACCTTGTTATAGTTTGGGTTGTGGCCATGGTAGGCCAAAAACCCTTGTAATAGTTTGGGTTGTGGCCAAGGTAGGCCACAAAACCCTTGTAATTGTTTGGGCTGTGGCCAAGGGGAGGCCACAAAACCCTTGTAATGTTTGGGTTGTGGCCAAGGTAGGCCACAAAAACCCTTGTAATTGTTTGGGTTGTGGCCAAGGTAGGCCACAAAACCCTTGTAATAGTTTGGGTTGTGGCCAAGGGGAGGCCACGAAACCCTTGTAATAGTTTGGTCTGTGGCCATGGAAGGCCACAAAAACCTTGTTATAGTTTGGGTTGTGGCCATGGTAGGCCACAAAACCCTTGTAATAGTTTGGTCTGTGGCCATGGAAGGCCACAAGACCTTGTTATAATTTGGGTTGTGGCCATGGTAGGCCAAAAACCCTTGTAATAGTTTGGGTTGTGGCCAAGGTAGGCCACAAAACCCTTGTAATTGTTTGGGTTGTGGCCAAGGTAGGCCACAAAACCCTTGTAATTGTTTGGGCTGTGGCCAAGGGGAGGCCACAAAACCCTTGTAATTGTTTGGGTTGTGGCCAAGGTAGGCCACAAAACCCTTGTAATAGTTTGGTCTGTGGCCAGGAAAGCCACAAGAACCGTGTTATAGTTTGGGTTGTGGCCATGGTAGGCCAAAAACCCTTGTAATAGTTTGGGTTGTGGCCAAGGGAGGCCACAAAACCCTTGTAATTGTTTGGGTTGTGGCCAAGGTAGGCCACAAAACCCTTGTAATTGTTTGGGCTGTGGCCAAGGGGAGGCCACAAAACCCTTGTAATTGTTTGGGTTGTGGCCAAGGTAGGCCACAAAACCTTGTAATAGTTTGGTCTGTGGCCATGGAAGGCCACAAGAACCTTGTTATAGTTTGGGCTGTGGCCAAGGGGAGGCCACAAAACCCTTGTAATCGTTGGGTTGTGGCCAACGGAAGGCCACAAAACCCTTGTAATAGTAATAGTTGAGCTGTGGCCAAGGAAAGGCCACAAAACCCATCTTAGATTACCTATAATTAATTTACGTTTTATTTGTTATTTCATTTTGTTTTTTCCTCACTTTTTAATATAAAAAGTGTAGCATTTTATAAAGACCTCACTCTTTCGAAAATGAAAGGGTGTTGCAATTTAATTTATTTTCCATAGGAAATATTACAATGTTTTGTATATATTTATATACTGTATGTATAATTTTAATTTTGTGATGTTACAGTTCTGCACTTAATTTTTGTAATGTTACAGTCTGCACTTAATTTTTGTGTTACAGTTCTGCACTTAATTTTGTGATGTTACAGTTCTGCACTTAATTTTTGTGATGTTACAGTTCTGCACTTAATTTTTGTGATGTTACAGTTCTGCACTTAATTTTTGTGATGTTACAGTTCTGCACTTAATTTTTGTGATGTTACAGTTCTGCACTTAATTTTTGTGATGTTACAGTTCTGCACTTAATTTTTGTGATGTTACAGTTATGCACTTAATTTTGTGATGTTAATGAGTCTTATAAATTAAATTGCTGAAATAAATTTTATAACCTACACCACAGGTTGAATTATAAATTTAGTGTTTTTAGTTAGAATAGGCCTTGAGTGTAAAGAGTAGGGTCTACTTTGTGAGGTAGGCTTCGTAATTTATTATTATTTATATGTAATGAAAAAGCCAAACATGGAATAAATTCTGTTCAGATGTCAAAATGTTTGATAAGGCGTAATTTTATTATTATTTGTTTGTTTAATTCTGTTTTGTTATTTTATTCAAGGTTAAGGTTTTCACAGCAAATAACCCATCCCCACATACGGACCACCATGTGAAAAACTATATAGGGCATTGGGTTGATTGCAAAGCTGGGCACAAACCGTTAATCCGTTAATCGTTAATTAACGAAGTTAACTTTTTCGTTAACGATTTAACTTTTAAGTTAACTTTGAAAATCATTATCGGACTAATTAACTTCCGTTACATTTAACTTCCGTTAACTCAAGTCCGTTAACCCAAAAAATTCATAAATAAACGTTTAAAAGTTTCTATTATTTTCAGTGCTGAGCAGGTGCGCAGGCATCGACAAAAGGTTTGGGCCCCTTGGAGGATGACGAATGCCAGCTGGCTGCTGCCTTCCATCCCAGGTTTCGCCTCATCTGGTTGGACAAGTATGACAACACCAAGGTCGCCAGGGTGAGGAAAAGCATGGAGGGTACAGTCGAGGAGGCCATGAAGCAGCAGTCCAACGAAGTGGGCAGCAACAGTGGAGGCAGCAACAACGAGGAGGAGGAGGAGGAGGATGACTTCTTCAGTGCTGTCATCCAGACGAAAGAGAGCAGCAGAAGCCACAGGTCACTCAAGGGCAAGGCCCAGAACTGGTCAAGACCTGGCTGGAGACCAACTCCAAGGACTTGCTGACAGATGCTGCCTTCTTGGGTGAGCAAGTGTTGGTGGACTTGTTCATCAAGTTCAACACAGCCATCTCCTCCAGTGCTGCAGTGGAGCGTTTGTTCTCTATGGGCAAGGACATCCTGAGGGCCAAGAGATCATCCCTGTCTGATGAAAACTTTGATATGCTAATTTTCATGAAGGGCAATATGCATCTCATGGACAAAAATGGAGAACGAGAAGAAGAGGGAAAATTAAATTATATATATTTTGTTTTTCATTTTTTTTATAATAAAAGTTAACGTTAACGGTTTATCGGTAACTTCCGTTACATGTTTAACGAATTAACGGATTAACGGTTAACGAAGTTAACTTTTTGGTTAACGGATTAGCGGTTAACGAAGTTAACTTTTTGGTTAACGGTGCCCACCACTGGTTGATTGCCTGTTACCCTCATCCGTTGGAAATGTCCAGCAGATTTCAGTGGAGAGTGAACGACAAAAGCCCTATATATTTTCGTTAGAGAGTTATGAATATGTAGGTCTTTAAAGGACCTCTTTATATTTAATTGTTTATGGTAATTTTAGCGTCGGGATTTTAGACGCCCTAGAATGAAAATGAAAATAAAATTACCTCACCTTAATTTTGATGGATCTTAGTTTGCTTCGATGTTGGGCGTTACGATCTTTTCGGTGTAGGGCCCACGATGGAGTACACGACGAATTAACACTTTGTTACTAATATAGGCAATCACTAATTTACCCCTGAAGGAATAGGCCTACCCTTTTATAGTCATTAGGTTTTATATTATAAGGAATTCACACAGAACTTTAGGGAGGACTTTAGGACATCCTCCGTGTTTAAAGCGTTTACTGTAACATAAACAGCCCTGAGACTATTCCTTTAATATATCTTCATATTTCTGTATAAATTGCTGATTTGCAAAGGTTGTTGACTCTTTCTCCCTTGTTTTTGCATGGGTTAGCGAATGGAAGATTTCGTTTCACGTGAAATAAATGAAGGTTTCACGGGTTATGCAGACCGACGCCTACATACGGTTTCCATGTATGTATGGCAATCATTTCATTCCCATTAGGCTATGTCAACAATCCCGAGCCAATTTTGTATAGATAATTAATTCAATTAATTAATAATTTATATTTAATTATGAAATAAAGGTATCACATACGATACCATGTTGTGGTTTTCCATATACTGGGGGGGGGCCGGAGAAAAAATTTGTGTTATAGATCAAATTTTTGATAAACTGTGTTTTAAACCATGTGAAATGGATTGAAAAGAATGAAATAGGAATTTAGGAAGAGAAAGGTTACTCAAGACCTATTAAATATAAAAGTTCAAGAGGTTAGCTTCTCAAGTTTGGTTAAAGTTATTTCAATCAGTTCGACTCCCTTAGGTATAGGAAATTTATGGAATTTAAGTAAAGTTATTAACTTTTGCTCATTATTTATCTGTGTAAATTTTATGTCACCAATTTTTAAATGCTGGTTTACTAATGTTGTTTTGGAGTTTCGTCATGTTTTGTTTTGTTAATGATTTATGTTTTAATTAAAATGACTTCTACGTTGGTGAGTTAATTGAAATGTACTGTACTTCCATGTTATGTTGTTTGGTTGAAAGAGTTTGTACTGTATTCAAACCTCCTACCACTTCAGACTAGTCAATACCCGTAGTTTAGTGGAGTAAATGTTACTCCTCCACAGGTAGATCTGGAGGGCTTGGGGCTTTGAATCCTGTACTGTTTTTATGCTGTTTGGTCTCTGGCCATTAGAGGCCATAAAACCCTTGTAATAGTTTGGGCTGTGGCCAAGGGGAGGCCACAAAACCTTGTAATAGTTTGGGTTGTGGCCAAGGGGAGGCCACAAAACCCTTAATAGTTTGGTCTGTGGCCATGGAAGGCCACAAGAACCTTGTTATAGTTTGGATTGTGGCCATGGTAGGCCAAAAACCCTAGTAATAGTTTGGGTTGTGGCCAAGGGAGGCCACAAAACCCTTGTAATTGTTTGGGCTGTGGCCAAGGGGAGGCCACAAACCCTTGTAATTGTTTGGGTTGTGGCCAAGGTAGGCCACAAAACCCTGTAAAGTTTGGGTTGTGGCCAAGGGGAGGCCACGAAACCCTTGTAATAGTTTGGTCTGTGGCCATGGAAGGCCACAAAAACCTTGTTATAGTTTGGGTTGTGGCCATGGTAGGCCAAAAACCCTTGTAATAGTTTGGGTTGTGGCCAAGGTAGGCCACAAAACCCTTGTAATTGTTTGGGCTGTGGCCAAGGGGAGGCCACAAAACCCTTGTAATTGTTTGGGTTGTGGCCAAGGTAGGCCACAAAACCCTTGTAATTGTTTGGGTTGTGGCCAAGGTAGGCCACAAAACCCTTGTAATAGTTTGGGTTGTGGCCAAGGGGAGGCCACGAAACCCTTGTAATAGTTGGTCTGTGGCCATGGAAGGCCACAAAAACCTTGTTATAGTTTGGGTTGTGGCCATGGTAGGCCACAAAACCCTTGTAATAGTTTGGTCTGTGGCCATGGAAGGCCACAAGAACCTTGTTATAATTTGGGTTGTGGCCATGGTAGGCCAAAAACCCTTGTAATAGTTTGGGTTGTGGCCAAGGTAGGCCACAAAACCCTTGTAATGTTTGGGTTGTGGCCAAGGTAGGCCACAAAACCCTTGTAATTGTTTGGGCTGTGGCCAAGGGGAGGCCACAAAACCCTTGTAATTGTTTGGGTTGTGGCCAAGGTAGCCACAAAACCCTTGTAATAGTTTGGTCTGTGGCCATGGAAAGCCACAAGAACCGTGTTATAGTTTGGGTTGTGCCATGGTAGGCCAAAAACCCTTGTAATAGTTTGGGTTGTGGCCAAGGGAGGCCACAAAACCCTTGTAATTTTGGGTTGTGGCCAAGGTAGGCCACAAAACCCTTGTAATTGTTTGGGCTGTGGCCAAGGGGAGGCCACAAAACCCTTGTAATTGTTTGGGTTGTGGCCAAAGTAGGCCACAAAACCCTTGTAATAGTTTGGTCTGTGGCCATGGAAGGCCACAAGAACCTTGTTATAGTTTGGGCTGTGGCCAAGGGAGGCCACAAAACCCTTGTAATCGTTTGGGTTGTGGCCAACGGAAGGCCACAAAAACCCTTGTAATAGTAATAGTTGAGCTGTGGCCAAGGAAAGGCCACAAACCCATCTTAGATTACCTATAATTAATTTACGTTTTATTTGTTATTTCATTTTTGTTTTTCCTCACTTTTTAATATAAAAAGTGTAGCATTTTATAAAGACCTCACTCTTTCGAAAATGAAAGGGTGTTGCAATTTAATTTATTTTCCATAGGAAATATTACAATGTTTTGTATATATTTATATACTGTATGTATAATTTTAATTTTGTGATGTACAGTCTGCACTTAATTTTGTAATGTTACAGTTCTGCACTTAATTTTGTGTTACAGTTCTGCACTTAATTTTTGTGATGTTACAGTTCTGCACTTAATTTTGTGATGTTACAGTTCTGCACTTAATTTTTGTGATGTTACAGTTCTGCACTTAATTTTGTGATGTTACAGTTCTGCACTTAATTTTTGTGATGTTACAGTTCTGCACTTAATTTTTGTGATGTTACAGTTATGCACTTAATTTTTGTGATGTTAATGAGTCTTATAAATTAAATTGCTGAAATAAATTTTATAACCTACACCACAGGTTGAATTATAAATTTAGTGTTTGTTAGAATAGGCCTTGAGTGTAAAGAGTAGGGTCTACTTGTGAGGTAGGCTTCGTAATTTATTATTTTTATGTAATGAAAAAGCCAAACATGGAATAAATTCTGTTCAGATGTCAAAATGTTTGATAAGGCGTAATTTATTATTATTTGTTTGTTTTAATTCTGTTTTGTTATTTTATTCAAGGTTAAGGTTTTCACAGCAAATAACCCATCCCCACATACGGACCACCATGTGAAAAACTATATAGGGCATTGGTTTGATTGCAAAGCTGGGCACAAACCGTTAATCCGTTAATCGTTAATTAACGAAGTTAACTTTTTCGTTAACGATTTAACTTTTAAGTTAACTTTGAAAATCATTATCGGACTAATTAACTTCCGTTACATTTAACTTCCGTTAACTCAAGTCCGTTAACCCAAAAAATTCATAAATAAACGTTTAAAAGTTTCTATTATTTTCAGTGCTGAGCAGGTGCGCAGGCATCGACAAAAGGTTTGGGCCCCTTCTGGAGGATGACGAATGCCAGCTGGCTGCTGCCTTCCATCCCAGGTTTCGCCTCATCTGGTTGGACAAGTATGACAACACCAAGGTCGCCAGGGTGAGGAAAAGCATGGAGGGTACAGTCGAGGAGGCCATGAAGCAGCAGTCCAACGAAGTGGGCAGCAACAGTGGAGGCAGCAACAACGAGGAGGAGGAGGAGGAGGATGACTTCTTCAGTGCTGTCATCCAGACGAAAGAGAGCAGCAGAAGCCACAGGTCACAAGGGCAAGGCCCAGAACTTGGTCAAGACCTGGCTGGAGACCAACTCCAAGGACTTGCTGACAGATGCTGCCTTCTTGGGTGAGCAAGTGTTGGTGGACTTGTTCATCAAGTTCAACACAGCCATCTCCTCCAGTGCTGCAGTGGGAGCGTTTGTTCTCTATGGGCAAGGACATCCTGAGGGCCAAGAGATCATCCCTGTCTGATGAAAACTTTGATATGCTAATTTCATGAAGGGCAATATGCATCTCATGGACAAAATGGAGAACGAGAAGAAGAGGGAAAATTAAATATATATATATTGTGTTTTTCATTTTTTTATATAATAAAAGTTAACGTTAACGGTTTATCGGTAACTTCCGTTACATGTTTAACGAATTAACGGATTAACGGTTAACGAAGTTAACTTTTTGGTTAACGGATTAGCGGTTAACGAAGTTAACTTTTTGGTTAACGGTGCCCACCACTGGTTGATTGCCTGTTACCCTCATCCGTTGGAAATGTCCAGCAGATTTCAGTGGAGAGTGAACGACAAAAGGCCTATATATTTTCGTTAGAGAGTTATGAATATGTAGGTCTTTAAAGGACCTCTTTATATTTAATTGTTTATGGTAATTTAGCGTCGGGATTTTAGACGCCCTAGAATGAAAATGAAAATGAAATTACCTCACCTTAATTTGATGGATCTTAGTTTTGCTTCGATGTTGGGCGTTACGATCTTTTTCGGTGTAGGGCCGCCATGATGGAGTTACACGACGAATTAACACTTTGTTACTAATATAGGCAATCACTAATTTACCCCTGAAGGAATAGGCCTACCCTTTTATAGTCATTAGGTTTTATATTATAAGGAATTCACACAGAACTTTAGGGAGGACTTTAGACATCCTCCGTGTTTAAAGCGTTTACTGTAACATAAACAGCCTGAGACTATTCCTTATAATATCTTCATATTTCTGTATAAATTGCTGATTTTGCAAAGGTTGTTGACTCTTTCTCCTTTGTTTTGCATGGGTTAGCGAATGGAAGATTTCGTTTCACGTGAAATAAATGAAGGTTTCACGTGGTTATGCAGACCGACGCCTACATACGGTTTCCATGTATGTATGGCAATCATTTCATTCCCATTAGGCTATGTCAACAATCCCGAGCCAATTTTGTATAGATAATTAATTCAATTAATTAATAATTTATATTTAATTATGAAATAAAGGTATCACATACGATACCATGTTGTGGTTTTTCCATAAATATATGAATATAAATGCACACTACAATTTACAGAGTTAATCATAGCATACAGTGTGGTGGACTCATTGTGTTTTAAATATCTCGTCCCTACAAAAATAAGGTCGACAATATGAAAAATATTTGAAAAAAATTGTAGAATTTGTACTAATAGTACAGTATATATATTTTAGTTACAATAACATGGCAGAATATAAGAAATAGTTGGTAATATGAATAAATGCAAGGTTTCTTGTATCAAACAATTGAAATAATTAGCGATTTATTGCAAAATAATTTACATTTGACAGTTTGACGACAATAATGTCTGAAAATTGTAACACTTACAGTTAAGTAAAAAAAATCAACCTTTTTTTAACAAACATATCAGCAAAACAAAGACGAAAGGCGATCTTGCCATCTTAAAGCACCCAGCGTATGTAGATGTATCATACGTATCAAGCTTTTTATGTTGTCATTCAACAAAAAAAACGCACACACATACAAAATCACTATACGTACGATGTACCTTCCCTCACAGCGACAAATCAAAAATTGAACGCTGGAAGCATTCGGCATTTTTAGACCTACTCTCTTTCTGCGCCAATGTAAATATACAAAAGGCAATAATACTGTACGTTATACGTAAGAAATAGTGTAGAAACTTGAAATGATAATCAAGTAAGGAAAATAAAAAAAAAACATGGAGGAAATCAGTGTAAAGTGTAAAAACAGCAATTCATCATATGTAAAAATAAAAGTGCAATAATAATGTTATTTTCCAACCATTTTCAGTTTTTTCTTGATGTGTTTCCAGTTTCCAAAAACCTACATCTAATAACACAAAATCTGATCTATTTTATATAATAAGCAGAGTCTCTTCTCTAGAGTGCGTGGCCCATAGCAGAGCATTTTTTTAAGCTTTTCCCACTGGGCGACAAAGGTAGATCGGGAAGTTGAGGGGGTGATTAAGGCAGGGATGTGCTGCCAATTTCTTAACAACCGGTTCTGATACAGATAGGGGTGTAAATCGGCGAGCGCCAAAGGCGCGAGTCATTAAGTTAGGGGGTCTGGGGTGAGCGGTAACTCCCCGTGGGCTCCGGGGCGGAGCCCCGGAAGCCAACGCATTTTAGCTTTTCCAAACAGTATTTTGTAACATTTTGGCAGAAATTATTTAACATATTCTTTATACTCACTAATGACATAATTATCTAAAAATAAACTAATTTTTCATCAAAAAATAAATAAATATTGAAACGACCACTGCTTGTGATACTACCTCTATTTTTCTATAAAATCCTAAAAAAAAAAAAAAAAAAAAAAATTAGATATAAATAAATCTCTACTGACTGTTAAATATTTGTTAAAAAAAAAACGGTTCGGTGATCCAATCAAAATTTAACAACCGGTTCGGACGAACCGGACCGAACCGGTCCCAGCACACCCTTGGATTAAGGATACGATGGACCCGGATGTTCTCTAATTAGGCCACCATCCCCGTGTAGTCTGAAATAACACTAGCATTATCTCTATATAAATATTCAATGTAAATTTCATATTTACATTAGGATAAACAGTTCTAACTGTGGCATATGTTCATGTATTATATGTATTTATATGGCTTCCAAGACAACTCCCAAGACAATTCTATTTTTACAAATTTTGAAAATTCCTTGTCGCCCAGTACCCTAAAATTTCATTTACTGGGCGACAAATTTGCTTCACTGGGTGACATTCATGTCGCCCACTCACTAGGTTAAAAAATGCTCTGGCCCATGGCACGTGCCATAAGTGTCCTGCCCTTAACATGCCCCTGACTTAAGTACATTATAAAACACTTACTTTTACTTTTGTACTTCAACTTAAGTACTTTTGATAACGTGTACTTTTACTTTAACTTGAGTACATTTTTTAAAGATTACTTGTACTTTAACTTAAGTAACAAATGAAAGTACTTTACCCACCTCTGCTAGAATCTATATAATTGGAACTGCTATGTAGCAAGTCACCTAATCACGTGTAGTTTCACAGTCCCACACATTATGCTCAATTTTTTTTTTTAATTCTTTCAATTAAACAGTCTACATCCCTCCTACGAAAGAGGACCAATTCAAGGTAAAGTACAATTGGAAACACACCCACGAAGGATGACCCAAAGTTCACAGGGATTGTCCAATTTTGAAACCACAGGTTTTATCACTACCTTACTTTGACTACTTCACCCATTACGAAGGGGACGAATGATCTGATAACTTAGAACAGAGTAAAAACAGAAGTTGAAGAATCGTACGAGTATTTCGCAATGCATTCGATGTGTTTTTAATTTGTGTTCGTAATGCGCGAAATCTTTCTTTCAGAAACTTGGAAGGAGTGGCTTTATTTTTTCTTTCTGTCTTTCACCGTACGAAGCAGAGGACGTTTAGTCCCTCGTTCGTCACTGACGATACGTCAAAAAGAGTTTCATAAAAGAGTATCACCATTTAACAGACTGTTAATAAAAGATAAAAATCACGTCTCCTTTTAACTTTGAAGCAGAGACTGTACAAACTCAAGGTCGCGAAATCAATTTTTTTAAATTCTGTTACAGCGATTCTTTTCCCCATCATAATACTCCGCCCCTTCTCCCAATTCGACTCGAAATGAAAATATTAAATTATATCATCTTAAGTTGAAAAACGAATACTCGCTCTCTCAGGCGAAGCCTTCTTTTACAATTCCAGAAATTGCGTTTTCGCTAGAAATAATTATTTTATATCGCAATATGGCGTTCCAAAGGTAAAAATATAAAAATATTTACGCTTTTTCCACGTTTCATAAATCAAATAATTCTATTCACTTTCCAATATATATATATATATAATATAATTATATATATATATAATATATATATAATACAGGGTGGGCCGTAAGTTTCCATACATAGGAAAAATTAAACGTTTGTTTTTATGTTTCAGATACCTAAGAATATACGTTTGACGTAAGATCTTGTTTACTGATGAAGCAAATTTTTACGGCAAAACATACGTTATTGGAGTAATGCTAATCCTAACTGGCTGAGTCCGACGAAGATGCAAGGTGCCGGTAAAGTGATGGTGTGGGCCGGGATATGGGGTGACAGAATTATTGGACCAATTTTTGTCAGTGGAATCTTAATGCCGAAAGGTATCTTAACATGTTGCAAGAAGAGATTTTCCCATCCCTGCTAACGAGGAAGGTAACTTCCCAGTTTACTTCCAGCAAGATGGAGCTCCACCTCATTATGGTCTTCACGTGCGTCGGTATTTGGATCAGCAGTAGTTTCCGGATGCTTGGATTGGTCGGCGTGGTCCTGTGGAGTGGCCTCCCAGATCCCCAGATCTCACCCCCCTTGATTTCTATCTTTGGGGGCACTTGAAGGCCATGGTGTATCAGGAAAAGATACGAGACATAAATCATCTAAAGGAACGTATCACCAACGCCATTACAAGCATAACGTCAACTGTGCTAATGCGTGTTCATCAACAGTGGGGAACACGTATTGAAATGTGTTTTCAAAACAATGGCAACCATGTAGAGCATATTATATAAATAAAAATGGTTGTCCATAAAAAAATGTTTATTTTTCCTATGTATGGAAACTTACGGCCCACCCTGTACTATATATTGAAACTGAGAAGTTTATTGGCAGAAGAAACCAAAATAACCCCTAATACAGCTAGTAATAATAAAAAAATATGGGTAATGAAAATATGAATATCGATGTTAAGTGGAGCTATAGACAGACGCATTTTCATATCATGAACCTCATAGTTTAGAAGACATAAAACAAGACTGATGAACAGCTTGGGCAACTGGATTATTTGCATTAGACTGTACTGAGAAGGTCTTGCTACCTCCGGGAGGTTCGAGAAATTGTGGTTAGCGAACATTTGCGAAGCTGAGCATCTTGGAGGTTACTTGTGCAGCAGTCTAAAAGATCAGATATAAAGCTAATTTAGGGTTCTGCCAGGAACTTTTTATAATTAGCCCAAAGTTGCTACCCATGTATATTACTGTAGAGTTTTGCTTCGCTTGTACAGAATCTGAAGTTCCTTATAAGCATGTTTGCTTTCGCGCAGAAAGTTTGATATTGTTTTCTTATGTCTGAGTTACTGAAGGAGCTGGTGATAATTTGACCCAGATACTTAAATTCTTGTACTTGCTCTCTTGTTCAGCTTTTATTTTGAAAATAATATTAGCTATTTGATTTAAGCTTTTGGGATGATACTGCATAACCTTAGTTTTTGTAACATTAAAATTAATATCAATGTTCTTTGAATATAATTCGCAAATTTTTTATAACATAATCCAGACCTTTAATAAGGGCTTATTAATACCATATTATGGGCAAAGACCAAGTTATTTACCATTATGTTATCTGTACGACATTCCACATCCCCTCATTAAAAGAAGTAATTAATTCATCAATATACACATTAAACAGCAAAGAAGAGTGAAGGGTTGTCCCCAATTACCTTGTTGTTACACCCGTAAATCTGGGAAATAATAATGAGAACTCTACTTGGATTATATGATTATGAATTTGGTAACGAAAGCCAGCGTAACCTTAAGCCTAGCTGGGTTAGGTCTATCAGCATACGTGGGAATGTTGGTTTAAGCTTGTCTCATACACCACTAATTAAGTTACAAGAGTTTACCACACTCACTGGGAACAATATTGTATGGCAGGTTAGCTCCTTAAGGACGGCTTCGCTAGTCCCACACAATAATTTAAAAAAAAAATGGTTCCTGATCCACTTGTGGTCATTACTTGAACCAACCACGTATAAGTCACAATTTACACAGGTTGTAAAAAATATTATTCAAAACTTAAGTCACAGATATGAAAAAAAATATATATATGTATATATATACACACACAGTGGTGTTCGGTGTCCATGGAAACAATACAAGTATTGCTTCCCTACTTAAATGATTAGAAGCGCTGTTAAACAATATTAATGACGATAAAATTATGATAAATTATCACTAGGCTATACTCCTTTCAAATATTTTTTTAACACAAAAAGCTCGAAATCCAAATCAGTGCATTGAAAAAGGAGGGGGAGAGCAATAATTTTGTTGAGTCGAGACGGGCGTCAGGGGAAGCAACCTTGAGAATTGCTTCTTTTGTTTAACTTACTCTATTCGTTTTATAAAAATTGTATCAATTCACTGATAATTTCACTGCTTATACGATAGTATAAATGTAATAAATGATATACAATAAAATTATTGGTCGCTATGCTTGGGGATGAATTAATATTATGCCTTAAAAGAATAAAAAATATTCACCGATGGAAACACAGATCCATAAGGCATTCATTTCTTTAGACAAAATGTGGATCGTGGAAGCAACTTAGAGAGTTGCTTATTCCTGCTATTATGCTAACGGAATCCTTTTAAAGCGCTAAATTAATGAGCTTATAGCATTAAATTACTAAATAACTAGCAATTATTACCAAATATATTTTTAGAAGAAGACATACAAGCTAATTGTAATTAGAGTTTGCTTAATTATGAGTAAATCAAAGTGAAGTTATGTTGAGGTTAATGTCGTTCGTCAACTGCCCATCTCCTTCCTCCCCCGCCCTCTTCGCGGGGAATAGAGGATAGAGTTGGTGTATAAATAAAAGAAATTTATGTGTGTGTGTGTGTGTGTGTATATATATATATAATAGGCTATGCATGCTTCCCTATACATAATTGTCACCGATCACCACTGATATATATATATATATATATATATATATATATATATATATATATATATATATATATATATATGTGTGTGTGTGTGTGTGTGTGTGTGGCGTACGCAGGATTTTCTTAAGGGGAGGTCTAAATTTTCTTTATATTCTAAAGAAGTTATTTTTTTGGTCGTCTTAACGTACAATTTTTTTTTTATAATAATAATAAATAAATACTTGTGTGTGGCAAAAATAATTTTCCAGTTGCCACATGGTTAAGCTGCCTTACTGAGAAAAACGTTCTATTCGTTTCTTTCGAAATGAAACTTGTCTTACTTCTTAAGGGGAGGTCCAAACCCCATGGACTCCCCCTTGCGTACGCCACTGACTACAGGTATACCCAGCTTAGTGCTCCGGATGCGTTTCTGAAAAGATGCATTCCCCGACAGGTATTTCCGGGGTATGAGGGCTACATCGGGGTATCGTAATACCGCTAACAATAATAAACACGTAATTTATACATAAAAATAATTATTTATTATTAACATAAAAAATATTAATAAAAACATAAAATTACACTGACTAGTGCATTCTCTCGGAGCTTGTGTAATGCTGACCACCGACTGCCGTCGCACCTATTACACTCCTACTCCTACGTAGCAGCGGTAGGAGGCGAGATGGGATGAGCTACTCAAAGGGAGAGGTGACGGGAGCTGGATCGTCGGGATCCCTCGAAGATGGACCTGGCTCTTGCTCTTCTTCCTGCGAAGATGAAGATTTCTTCTTGAAGAAAACCTCAAGCGTTAACTGCATTGCCTTCTTTTCCTTCTCAAGAAGGATTTCTTGATAACAGGAGATGGCATGAAGGACAGTCCTCTTCACGGCAATGCTGCGTTCCCAATCCTGATAATGTTCTGAGAAAAACTCTAATCCCTCCGTGATTTTAGCTATACCCTCAGACAGGATCTTGCTAGTGAGGTTTCTATCAGGTGGAGCATCTTCTGCATCTCGGTATTGGTTCAGTTCGTGCAAAGGCAAAGTAACGTCACAGCTTATGGACAAGGAATGCGGCTAATGTTGAAGTCGAGCAGTGTTGTGAGAGACGGTAAGCTGTTATGTACTGCTGTAATATATACACGCTTCGCTTATTGTGTAGTGCTTAAAACAACCAATCGTTACAGTATGGATCCTTTTTCTTTTTGTTTTTGTTATTTAGTAACATTAAAAAAATTTCGCCCCAGGGCAAAGAGCGCTATAACGAACCAGCGCTGAACGGGGGTTGCGCTAAGCGGGGTGTATATATATATATATATATATATATATATATATATATATATATATATATATATATATATATATATATATATAGTATATATGTGTGTGTGTGTGTGTGTATATATAGTTCCTTTTCTCACGTCTGCAAACATCCGGAAATCATCAGAAATCGAAAAACACGTGATTTTCAAGGAGAGAAAAACAAAAGGATGTTTTGTCTTCTCCCAAAAGACCCGCGAAAAGTTAACGTCTTCCGAGCCTATATAAGCCATAGTTCACTAAACTTGCTCTCGCTTTGCTCGTTACTCCTTCACGTGAATCTCCTCTCTCACGTAGCGCCGTTCGACCTCAGCCGGCCTAGTTCTTCAAGCAACACCTCAACCATACACGAAGCGAATCAACACTTGAGGCGATCTACAATTTCATTCCCACTGGAAACAAACATCACTCTACCGGCGTCATCCTTCTGGCTCTGGCTTCACTCATCCTTCACCACAATTCGATCGGCGCCCGTTCAACAAGTATCTCAACAGGCCCTCAGCACATCCACCTTCACGTAGGCCCTCAACACGTCTTCAGAGTCACCCCACGGCGAAACGCAGGACGTTAAACCTTCACGTAGGCTTCTTCAGTCTCCAGAGGTATCCAGCGCCGCGGTAAGCCTCTTGTCGGCCCTCACTCGGCGTACAGTGTTTGGTTACATCGTGCTTCCACAAACTCAGCCTAATCGCGTAGGCCGTAGGCCCTAGAAAGTGTCTTCAATACCGTTCAAACTAACTCTCCCGTTGAGACCGCAGTAGGCCTATTCAAGTGTTGTACCAATACTGTAGTTTTTGTATCACTTTGTTATTGTGTTCATTCATATAACTTGCTTATTTTGCATCCGATTGTTTATGTGCTCTTTTATGCATTTCATTTGTACCGACCTAATCCATTTACTGTACCATACAGTAATTTCATTATTTCATTGGCTTAATCACTTATTTATTCTCTGTTCACCTCTGCATATCTCATTAGCCTACCTGAATTAGTGTAATTACTTAACAGTTAGACTGTATAACCATTTTCTTAATGCTATAATCAGTCATCTTTAGCATAGTGTAAATACCGTTATAGGATCACCTGAAGACCAGGGTCCCCAGCCTTCTTTAGTTAGCCTTATAAGACTAACTAACGAAAATATCACGACCTAACCTAACCAATCGTTGGGTCAACTATACGCCCTTGACGATTGGTTAGGTTAAGTCGTGATATTTTCGTTAGTTAGCTTTATAAAGCTAACTAAAGAAGGCTGGGGGCCCTGATCTTCAGGTGATCCCCGTTATATAATTGTTAATCACTATAAATACCGTTATTGAATTGTTGATCACTGTGAACAAATAATTGATTTGTTTTCCTAATTAAACACAAAACAACACAGTAATTTCTCTCGCCTTATTAAATATTGTTTGTTTGGCTATCGGCCAAGCTGGTAACCCTAATTATTCATTTCATTTTAATTCAGTAATTATAGTAAGCCTACTTTCTTAGCCACCTCGAATTGGTGATCCGTAGCCCTGTATATATATATAAAAGCAGTCTTAATTAACCGAGATCGAACTGTATTATTAAACTTTTTATGAAAATTTCCGTGCAGCGTCCGGGACCTATTTAATTAATACGCTCCACTCTTCGTTACTATTTTAGGAGTTTTACAAATTACTATCTGTTTTATATTATTTAATTAACTTATTTGACTGACTTGAAAGGATTAAATTATTTAATTATATATATATATATATATATATATATATATATGGTGTTTCATAATACGTGGGACGCACTTTCAGGATGGATTCATGACCTGAAAACAATGAAAAAAGTTTATAGAAGCATATGCTCGAAATCGCTTTGTTTCCGAGTTACAGCCCGTTATGTGTTCCAGCAAGTATCCGCCTTACCTTTAAAGGAAGTGCTCAAAATGACCGCCTTGCGCTTGAATACACACCTGAACATGCCTTGTCATAGACTGCCTGACGCATTCAAACAGTCCAGGTATTGCTC
>JAJOZX010000106.1:980000-1065000 GCA_023014485.1 Bathynomus jamesi | reverse complement strand
ACCTGCAACGACTGGGAAAAGTGTCGAAACTTGGGAAGTGGGTTCCCCATACGTTGTCACCAGACAACTGTAGAGATCGCGTGAACATTTGCTCTTCATTGCATTTTTGGCAACTTCAAGCACCGTTTCTGAATCGACTCATTACTGGGGATGAAAATTGGGTGCTTCATCACAATGTTAAGCGTCATCGGCAGTGGGTCAGCGCTGGGGAATCTGCTACACCACAGCCAAGAGGACATCTGCACCACAGGAAGGTTTTGCTGTGCGTTTAGTGGGATATTCAAGGAGTGGTTCATTTTGAACTGTTGCAGCCCAATCAAACCATTACAGCCGAAGTCTACTGTCAGCAACTTCAAAGACGGAGCATTGCATTGCAAACAAAACGTCCTTCTTTGGCCAATTGCAAGGGTGGTGTGTTTCAACAGGACAGCGCGCATCCCCATACTGCTCAAATCACCACTGCCAAAACTGAACAGCTTGTTTGGGAAAAAATTCCACATCTTCCGTATTCACCAGACCTTGCACCATCAGATTACCACCTATTCAGAAGTTTTCAAAACAACCCTGACCGGAAAGAACTTGAAAGTTTCGAGGCTATCAACATTGCCCTCTCCGAGTTTTTTGCTTCTAAACCGAAGGAATATTATCAATATGGAATTGAAATGCTTGTAGAGAGGTGGCAGAGAGTCATAGAAAGTGAAAGAAAATATAAAATTGATTAAAATTTATTTTGATGGTTTTATTTTCATTTGAAAATAAATGTTAAAAAACGACATTACTTATGGGATGACCTGATATATTCAGTAGAAAATAATTGCTGCTTAGTAAATAATAGAAATTGATAAAATATGAAATTAAAAGTGCTTAATGAAATTAGCATAGTTTAATATTTTAGATAGTTAATTATAAAATGGGAACTTAATTATTACGGTAATAATGGTGGTAGTGAACGTATACATACATCAGTAGGAGCTAATGAAGTACTTTAGTGATTTGGGAAATACATTGTGATGAAGCCTGTCTAATACCTATGGGAATTAGATTCCATACATCTGCTCCTTTGAAAGAGTGTATTTCCTGAAGTTTCCATTGTATGGTTTGGTTTGTGTATAAAGTCTCTGAGGAGTGAAGTGAAAATGATGATGAATTTGATGATGATGATTCCTCTTTCAGTAGGTGATGTATTTTGAACATATTGACAGCAACATTGAATTTGTATAAGTCATTTAATTTTAAAATATTTAACATGTGAAATAAATAAATGATGCACACCTACAAGGGAAAATGAAAAGCGATTCGCATTTAATTTTTTGCTGTGGGTGTGCATCATTATATATATATATATATATATATATATATATATATATATATATAAACGACGTAAGTATAGAGGAGCGTTCTGCACACGAGGAAGAGAAATAACGAACAAATGAAAAATGAGGTAACCGCCCGGGAATCGAACCCAGGATCTTCCGATTGCCGGTCAGATAGCATATCTGACCGGCAATCGGAAGATCCTGGGTTCGATTCCCGGGCGGTTACCTCATTTTTCATTTGTTCGTTATTTCTCTTCCTCGTGTGCAGAACGCTCCTCTATACTTACGTCGTTTCTATACATTAATACTGCGTGGTCATTGCAGTTATATGTGTGTGTATATGTATATATATATATATGATGAATAAAACCACGAAGGAAAGGAAACACAGAGTGGTGCTCAAGCGCTTTCGTCTAATGACATCCTCAGGAACACTGAAGTAAATAAAGAGTTCAAGACTATATATATGATAGGTTACAAAAAAAAAATATATATATAATAAATATAGAAATAAAAATTGTGGGAGGAGCATACAAATTTGTAAGGAAAACTACCAATTTTAGGACTTTGCCCGAATTCAACACTAGATCAAATGGATTGTTTACAACCAATTTTATAAATAATGCCTGAATGATATATAGGTAAAAAAAATAAAAAATAAAAATAAATTGAAAAATAAAAATTGTAAGAGGAGCATACAAATTTATAAGGAAAAATTACCGAAGTTTTAGCACTCTGCCCTTCTTGTCTAAATCCGTTCTGAACGAATTCAAAACAACGGGATGGAGTTGAAAAAGACCTTTGCTCATGTTAAAGTTATTTGTAAGTTGGATAATAGCAGACTCAAGAATATTTCTATTAACAATGTTGCTAGAGTGAAACAAAACTGAAGCATTATTCCAATCAATGCAGTGGGATATAACTGACAAATGGACAAAAGGGGCACTGGACGACTGTCCCGTTCTAATGGAATATTGATGCTGTTTTACACGCGTGTGAAAATCCTTTCCCGTCTGACGAATGTAAAAGGAATCACATTGTTTACAACCAATTTTATAGATAATGCCCGAATTATTGGTAGGGCTATTTTTTATGATATTTTTCACAATATTGTGTTATGAAAATACTACATTAATATCCAAAAGTTTAAGTACATTAGCAATGCCTAAAAAGCCCGGGAAAAATGGAAGTACTAAATATTCTTTGACAAAGTGCGAGTGTTGTTATTACACGATAGAAGGTTCGTTTTGCCTTGTTAAGACAAGATTCCATCAAACGCAGGTGGGTAGCACAGATCACTTCCAATACCGTTGATTTTTTCCAATTCGGCATCGATGTATTCCGGACTGGCGATCCTAAGAGCGCGGAGAAACATTGAAGAAAATATGGCCGCCTTAATGGGGGTGTCATGTCCTGAGTAAAAGTGTGCGTAGGACATTGTTTTTTATTCCGATAGATACTAAACTTAAAACCTGGGCTTTCACTATGTACACGCACATCCAAAAACGGGATTGAGTTGTCTTGTTCCACTTCTAAAGTAAACTTAATGGAGGGGACTTGATCATTTAACTGAAGGAGGAAGTCATCCAGGTCACGATTCATGGGCCAGATACACAAAATATCGTCGACGTACCGCAACCATGGGATGCCAACCCCCAGGATTCTCGGAATGTAAGTATTTCGAAAAACTCCATATAAATATTGGAGAGGAGGGGGGCGACAAGGGTTGCCCAGGCCATCCCAAAAACCTGTTGATAATACTCGCTATCGAAAAGTGAATTTACAGTCTTTGATGCAAAGCTTAATAAATTCCAAAACGATGTGTGCAGGTAGTGGCAGGTCAGACGGGAAAGGATTTGCACACGCGTGTAAAACCATCAATATTCCGTTAGAACGGGACAGTCGTCCAGTGCCCTTTTTGTCCATTTGTCAGAGTTATCCCATTGTATTGATTGGAATAATGCTTCAGTTTTGTTTCACTCTAGCAACATTGTTAATAGAAATATTCTTGAGTCTGCTATTATCCAACTTACAAATAACTTTAACATGAGCAAAGGTCTTTTTCAACTCCATCCCGTTGTTTTGAATTCGTTCAGAACGGATTTAGACAAGAAGGGCAGAGTGCTAAAACTTTCGTAATTTTCCCTTATAAATTTGTATGTTCCTCTTACAATTTTTATTTTTAAATTTATTTTTATTTTTCATTTTTTATTTTTTTGTGACATATATCATTCAGGCATTATCTAAAATTGGTTGTAAACAATCCATTTGATCTTGTGTTGAATTCTGGCAAAGTGCTAAAATTGGTAGTTTTCCTTACAAATTTGTATGCTCCTCCCATAATTTTTTATTTCTATATTTATTATATACAGTATATATTTTTTTTTTTGTAACCTATATAAATCTTGAACTCTTTATTTACTTCAGTGTTCCTGGGGATGTCATTAGACGAAAGCGCTTGAGCACCTCTGTGTTTCCTTTCCTTCGTGGTTTTATTCATCATAAATATTTTTCGTGTTACTTTCGTGAAATAATTTTATATATATATATATATATATATATATATATATAAGTAGTTATTATTTTTATTATGCGTTTAAGTTTCCCTAAATTTTCGCCAAAAGTAGAGTACTAAAATGGACTTTAAAATCGCGAAATGATTTGTATTTTGTTCATTAAACAATTATCAGCTCGGTCTTCATTTTCGTTACCCTGACAAAAACCGAAGATTTGACTCTCCGGCTTACACACACACACACACACACACACACACACACACACACACATATATATATATAATCTGGTACCGTCCTGAGCCAAGCATCTAGTCTTTTGGAGATTTCAACTTTGACCCCCTGTGACGTTCCTGAGGTCCTGTGGAACCTTGTTAAAAACTCTTGGGGCCCTGACAACCAAGCTGCTTTCCTTTAGTGTTGAGGGTGTCCATTGTCGCGCCTTTAGTTTGGAAACCTTTCCTATTTTCTTGTGTTGTTTGGATGTTAATTGGGTTTACTTTGAGGTTAGGTAAGTTT
The DNA here is from genome assembly GCA_023014485.1 of Bathynomus jamesi. Lineage (NCBI taxonomy): Eukaryota > Metazoa > Arthropoda > Malacostraca > Isopoda > Cirolanidae > Bathynomus > Bathynomus jamesi. The sequence goes on along the minus strand of JAJOZX010000106.1, from coordinate 1,060,652 downwards.
TTTTATAATTTTCCGTGTGTAAATTATGGTGTATCTCTGTCCTTCTTTCCAGCGAATATAGATTTAATTTTCGTAGTTCATCAAACTTGGCTGTGAAATTCCTCTCGACTACTACGTTACTTTTTTTTTTTTGTGGGGACGTCAAGACTGAGCAGTATTCAAGTTTTGGTATGATCAGTGTTTTTAGTAGGAGAATCATTAGCTTCTCGTCCCTTCCTTTGAAAATTATCAGTAGCTGTCCCGTAAATCATTTTGCTTTGTTTATCGCTATCTGATTGTGTTTTAAATTTTGCATCATCGGTCATTATTACCCCTAAATCTTTTGCTTTCGTGCTTCTCTGAATTTTTGTGTGTATCTGGGGCATAGTACCTGGCTGTTGAAGTGCTTCATTTCTTCCTTATCTCTAGAACTGAAATTTTTCGTTGTTAAAATTCATGTTTTTGTCTTCTGACCATTTGTATATTCTGTTTGTGTGTTTCGTAGGGCTTCCACCTGTTCTGCATTGCCGATTTTTCTGCTGAAGTTTGTATCGTCAGCAAAGAATGTTGTTATACTATTGTCGTCTACTTCATTTTCTATGTCTGTCAGCATGATAAAGAACAAGAGTGGGGCTAATACTGTTCCTTGTGTAACTGAGCTGCGAACTTCGAATTCTGATGATATACCTCAGATCTTTACGACTTGTTGCCGTTATCTGAGGAAGTTGTAGATCCATTTGCCCACTTTGCCTGCTATTCCGATGCGTTTCATTTTGTCATTATATCATGCTCACACTTATCAAATGCTTTAGTAAAATCCGTGTATGTTACATCGTAGTTATCATTGCTCTCAAGTGTGCGTCTATGATATTGTTATAGTGTTCTATTAGTTGTGATAGGCACGATCTTCCTGATCGGAATCCGTGCTGGTTCTCATTGAATCTTTCCTCTCTCTCCAAAAGCCTTATATTTTCTCCCCTTCCTGACTACTATTTCAAATATTTTTGCGAGATGTGATGTCAGTGATGCTGGTATGTAGTTCTTTGCTTGAGACCTATCTCCCCCTTTTATATATAGGAACAATGTTCGCCCTTTTTAGTATGTTCGGTATTTTCCCATGTCCAGAAATCTTCTCCATATTCAATAAAAGTGTTTAGCTCTTTCATTCTTATAGTTTTTAATCAACAAGGCATTCCATTTGTCCAGGCCTGCAGCTGAATGTGATTTCATTTGTCCTATAGCTTTCGCTATGTATTTTGCGGTCAATTCAAAATCAGTTATACATTCTCCACTCAATTTCGCTTCAAAAAAGGTATTTCTCTCAGGTACTGCTGTCTCTATTTAGGGTACTGAAAGCTGCTTCATATTGAGTTCTGAATATTTCAGATATTTCTTTCAGATCATCGGTGAGTTCATTATTTTCTTTCTTTCCTTAGGGCATGTATTTCCCTGTCCATACTTTCCTATTTTACTTGTATCACGTTTTTGCTGTTGCTGTCTGTGCAGTTAATTAACTTCGTGGCTACTCTCCTTCTCTCGCGGAATAGTGTTCGCTTTTGCTTCTCGGAACATATTTTTCTAAGATTTCCAGCGTCTTTTTTTTCCAAGGTTATTAGCATTTCTTCGGTTGTTTTATCCTCTGAGACTGTTTTCCACTCTATTTATGCTACGGGATCTGATTTCTTCCCAATTTATAGTCTGGTTTAGATAAAAAATTTCAAATTTGCCTCTTTCTTCAGTATGAGTATTTTTTTTTTTTAGTTCTCTCGCCATACTAGCGGATACCTGGTCCAAGATATTTATGCAGCGACTTCTTCCTTGTTCCATCGACACAACCGCGATCAAGATGACGTCACATCACACCTCCAGTCGAACTACTACTCGAGCGACCCTGGCTCCTCAGTCGAGCTGGCACTTCGCACCATTCCATAAGCAATCAAAGGCTTCCCACCACGGGCGCATGGTATTTCATTAAATAACTACCGCGCATCCGTTCTTTTTTGTTATCAACTTTAATCGGTAGTTAAAGCATTTTCTGCGCAAGCAATTCATTAAGCATTATAACGTCATTCACCGCACAGCATTAATGAAACGTTAATGTCACTTTCACCACTCATTGTTTTAATTTAATAGGGAAAAAACACACTATTAATTTCCTTATCAAATCGCATAAATAATGTTATTAATTAAGATCTTGTGACCTCGAGCCTCAAGTAATCATTAACGTAATTAACATTATCATAGTGCCAACGCAAACAAATATACTGTATATAGATATTAAAGGCAGAAAGAAAAATTAAAGGGACGCACAGATTTAGAAGATCCAAGTTTTTAAAAACGGAAACCTTACTTTTTATTCGCAATGATTTCGGCTAACTTGCATATACTGTACTTTGTGCCCCCCCCCCCCCCCCCCCCCCCCCCCCCCCCCCCCCCCCCCCCCCCCCAAATTGTAGATTACTTATAACAGTTGGGGTTGTTTCCCTATGTTACGTAAAAAAAATCTGTATATGTGTATATGTAACAATTGTTCGACTGAAGGGATCAGTATTTTGGATTCATTTGTTTTGCGCAGCGTTGCCCTAACTTTAAAGTGTTTTGTCATAAGGACATCATTGTTTTTATCGAGTATTTGATAAAGAATTCGATTTTAGCGCGCGTGTACTTACCAATAAAGATGAGTTGTGAAGGATTTATTCCAAATTGTCAGAAAGCTAACAGTTTTTGCACCAAAAACGAAGATCCTTTTGATTATACGCTTCTTATATATGATCAATAGGAGGGTGAGAAATCTGTGACGTCATCCCCACCAGCCAGTCAGAGTAGAGCCGGATGACGTCATTACACTTTCCGCCAATGGGAATGCGGTTTTATGACGTCATTTAGAGTTTGACCAATTAGCGGGCAGTGCATTCAAACAAATTCGGGTGTGCTTCTTCAACTCACATCTTTTGCACCGTCTCCCCTGGATCCCACTTTCGAGGTGTGCCACAGTGCCAGTTCACGTTTCGTGATATGGCCTTCATGTGGAACTTGTTTAATCGGGCCTAAAATAAAATTAACTTAGGGATTAATCGGGCTAACAACTAACTTTAAGACACACACACACACACACACACACTGGCCAAAAGTAATTTAATTTAAAATGTAAACTAGAGTGATTAAATAATGAAGAAACAAACTTTTGACGTATTTTAGGATCGTATTAACTCGTACTATTGAATATACAGGGTGTTCAAGAAATAATGGTGCCAAATTTTTTTTTTATTTATTTTTTTTTATTAATCACTATATATTCAATATATATGGTTTACATTTCCAAACTTACCAAATTTAGAACACTTTCACAAAATGACCTTCATTCGTCGCTACAATGCGTATTCGATACTCGATCTTCATTAGATCATTAACAAGATGCTCTTGTGGAATGGATCCAGTCGCCTCTCTTTCTTTGACGGAGTTCTGAGAGACTACTCGGTTTGTCACAATATACACGGTGTTTTAACATATCTCCAGATAAAAATCGAAAGCGGTTAAGTCAGGTGATTGAGATGACGCTGCCGTCGGTGCACCACGGCTTATCCAGCGTCGAGGAAAGGTTGCGTCCAGAAAGTTGCCGTGAACAGCAACGGCATAGTGGGAAGTCACCCCATCTTGTTGAAAGATTACGCTTCTCGTGTGAACTCCAATAGCCCTTAGTTGGGGAAGAATAAATGTAAAAAATATGTTAAATATAGTTACACTCACGATACGATCATCAAAGAAAAATGGGCCGATTATGTAGCACACCGAATGTTAACTTCTGGTGAATCCCATTCATGTTCATGTGTTTCAGTGCTGGATAGGCCACCACTTCCAGCGCCCGACTCGACCTCTCTGGACTTTTATTTATGGGTGATGTTAAAACACTCGTGTATCATGACAAACCCAGGTATCTGGCAGAACTCCGTCAAAGAATCGGAGGTTATTGGAATCATTCCGCAAGAGCATCTTGCTAACGCTCTAATGAACTTTGGATGTCGAATACACACTGCAGCGATAAATGAATGTTACAGTATCATGTGGGAGCGTTCTCAATTTGAAATGTTTGGAAATGTAAACGTACATATTGTGTGTGTGTGTAATTTAAATGAGTAATTAATTATTTTTTATGAATTATTTTCGGACACCGTTTACTTTAATTACCTCGTATCACTAAAATGAATTGGTATTTGCTAATAATAGAATGCTAAGTACAGTAATTACTGTTGCATATTGTGTGTATGTACACTCGTACAGTACAATGTACAGTTAATTTCATTACGGACATTCATTATTAATTGTATATCAATAAGCACTTTAATATACTGTAGCTTATCAAGGTATACTCGGGATTCGTGCCTCTGATTACTACTAACTATTAAAAAGAAGAGCTGAATATACTGTATTAGCTATCCTCGCGGGCAGTATTTCTCATCCTAGGGGTCGCGGGAAGCGCTCAGTGGTTCCTGGTACTCGGCGAAAATTCAACCTAAATCGAGGTTTATTTTTCCAGCGAAAATAAATTATGGAAAATCAGACAGACTTTTTTTATCAATCGAGAAACTTTTAATGTTACAGTTCTACAGTTAAATTTTTTTTTTTGTTAGTCGTAATCTCGATATAATAAAACTGTTGGTCTACGTCTTTCAACGAGAGATACCCGTGCCTGTTTTGCATTTGTTAATCTTATATTCGGCTGAATACGCTAAACGGACTAAAACATAGTCCATTTCATCGTTTTATTTTAATCGAAACCATCGATAAGAAGCCCAATTCGCGTAAGTATGAGGTCGCGAATGGAATTAAAACTTTAATGCTTCAGACACCAGTTCTGAATACTCACTTTTCCGTGCTTGCCAAAATGTACTCCGAGTCTTCTGATGGGAATAACGACGACAGGGTCTTGTCAGAAGAAAGTTCAGTCAATTTATCGTGTAGGTTTCCCCTTGCAAGTTCGGCAGACTCTACCGTCCTTTCACTGAACGGATTAAGTATCTACTTAGAAACTTTTCATCGTCACGTGGGAAATAGTTCGGGAGCTGTCTTTGCAGATCAAGCATGCTGCCTTTTCAGTTAGGGGAATGAGGTTGCGAATATTTTTTTTACGTAATGAGGGGTGTCGCCAGCATAAAAAAGGATTGAAAAACCTCTCTTAGGGCTTAGGCCAAACATTAATTAATAATTAAAAAACTTTTATATTTTTTACACGTATTTTTAATATTTTTCTATATTTTTATAACATTTAGCAGTTATTTTATTGTCTATATACTTATCTATATATTTTGGGGGTCGGAGTGTTGAAATATTAAAAACTGTAAAAGTTAAGCTTATGCTGTAGCCTATAGTCTAAGTTTAACTGAAAGTCTCTCTTTTATTTTTTAAAGGTGTTATTTGTTTTTACAACATAGAAACAGTAATTTATTGAAACGATATATTTATTTTCTAAACGGATTCTCTCTATTTAATAGGGTTTAAAAAAAATTGCAGGTCCCCCCCCCCAACTAATATATATATTTTTTTGTCTTTTATTTTATTTATTACCATACATAAATTTTGATAGCTCGTATGCTACGTAAGATGAATCGTAACTGTGGGTTAAAGAGTTGGTCTTTTATCGGAGGGAGGAAGAGCATCTGTGTAGGTCTCCTAAACTATTTTCATACCATTGATGAAATCCTAAAATGAGAAACATCAAATTGAGAATTGCAACTTTGAAGGATCTTTCTTTACTGAGAAAAAACATTTGTTGTGGATCGTAATTTTCGCTTCGTTTGACCTCGCTTGACTTAACCAGATGTCACGAGTGACTTAACCGGATTTCACGAGTGACTTAACCGGATGGTAATAATAGGACAACAAGCGGGTTGGATAGTAAATTCAGTACGGTAATCCAGATTATTTAGTTTAATTATGTACGGACTCCGCTGTCCATTGATAATGGTGTCATCTTTCATTCAGAAATATGCAATTGAAAATGCTACCGAATTTTACCAAATCTGAAATGATTCGTAATGGGGATGCCGAACACTGAAAAATTTGCACTGCCTCTGGAAAGACCCGTGCCAGATTCTGTTTTTATAATGTTCCGTATTTGGGTCCAAACTAATACGCGGAATCTATTTTGTCTACGAGTTATGCCCCCAATACCCTGCGACCAATCTCTGACCGACGTAATCATTAAAGAGGGTCTCTCGCACGACCAAGTTGTCGAATGTTTCCGCGTTCGTACATAATTTTTCAGAGTGAGTTTGAACCTGGATAATTGAAGATGGAAAAAACAAAAGCTAAACATTATTAGGTATACTAAATTAATTCTTTTGAACAATAAAACAAACTTTGTTTTTAAAAAGTTCTAATTCTCTCTCTCTCTCTCTCTCTCTCTCTCTCTCTCTCTCTCTCTCTCTCTCTCTCTCTCTCTCTCTTTTATTATATATATATATATATAGTTTGCACAAAGCGAAGAAATTACAGAGAACAAAGTTTAACGGGACGTTAATAGTAATTACGGATGGTGAGAATGCCATTGCGAAATGGCCGAAATGGCGACTGTAACAGTAGAAGAGCAGTCGGAATTTATCCGTTTGTTGAGCATTTCTATTAATTCCGGATTTCCACTCTTGGACATCTCTTATTTGTACTGAAAATGGTCCGTTATTTCGTGCGGATGTTTCGCGGGCACAAGTTTAAAATCGGCGATGCGTCTGCGATCGCCCAAGTATTAAACTTTGAAGGCATAAGTTGATGGATATTGTGTATGCGTGTGATTGTAGGTAAAGAAATGGGCTTAATGTCACGCGCTCGTAACGTTTCATTCACGGAATGTTTCATTATGAACAGATTATTTAATGATTCCTTTTTATTTTAAATTAAAAGAATGAAAACAAAATTACAGGAATCAAAAAACGTTTTGACTGAGAAAAAATGTCAAAAGTTGGCGAGTGCGGAAGTCCAGCTAATATGGTATTTTTTAACACGTTCACTTATCCTGGTGGTTTGATTGCGCGGATTATTTTCACCCTGTATCGATCTAGATGGTTGGTTGTCCATCACCACTTGCCTCGGTATCCTTTCATCTGTAGGGTCACTAAAATCACCGTCAGGATTCACGGATTGATTTATGACACGCTTTGCAGTTTATATAAAGTTTCGCTGAAGCATTTCTGGTAGAGCGTATTGCGGACTTCGTGAACCAAACAAAGCGCGCTGTCTAAATCATTCGTATATATAACCCGCTTCTGTTGCCCGAAACGAGGCTGTGGTCTCGTTTGTAAATATCTTTAAATTCTTTATTCAGCGATTTTACTGCGCTGTTAATGAATTGAACTTCTTAAATTTATGTTCTTTCGACTCATTTCATCGATGAATGAAATAAGTAGTATATACCCTCGTCAAAAGATGTGCCATCTGGAAAATTATAATTTAACATGAACTTAGTGTGTGTGTGTGGCAATTTAAATTTCAGATTATCGCTTCCTTTACGCATTATGTTCACATAATTTAATACCATACAGATGAATCACGATCATGACTACGGATATAATTATGACGCATGGAAAAATTCTAGGGGAAATAATTATGAACTGTATACGAGATGAAGAATCGGGAAATGTGTTGCCATGTGCCTCCATCAGTTAAATTGCAGATATCATAAACTAGGGTAACACATTTTTAGATAAGTCTAAAAATTCGCGTATATATATAATATATATATATATATATATATATATATATATATATGAAAATTATTTCATGAAGGTAACACGTGAAAAATATTTATGATGAATAAAACCACGAAGGAAAGGAAACACAAAATGGTGCTCAAGCGCTTTCGTCTAATGACATCCTCAGGAACACTGAAGTATATAAAAAGGTTAAGCCTATATATAGGTTACAGAAAGAAAAAATAAATAACATACACACAAACACACATATATATATATATATACATATCTATATATACAAATACATACATACATACATACATACATATATATACAATAAACAGAGAAGTAAAAATAATAAAAAAATAAAAATTAAAACCTTAAAGGATTACCAATGAGGCGTACAGATTGTAAGGAAAAATATCGATTTTTAGCACAAGATCAAATGGATTATAAAAATACAAATTTATACTGGAACTCTGCCGGTTTTAGCACAATGCTGCCTATGGTCAGGTTTCGATATATAAAAAAAAAAAAAAAAAAAAAATTAAAATGCAAATTAAAAGTTAATCGATTTTTAGCACAAGATCAAATGGATTATAAAAATACAAATTTATACTAGAACTCTGTCCGGGTTTTAACATGTTGCTGCCTATGGTCAGGTTTCGATATATATAAAAAAATAAAATGCAAATTAAAAGTTAATAAAGTAGAAGACAAGTTTACCAAAGATTTAATGTTTTACACTTCTTATCTAAATCTGCTTTAAAGGAATTCAACATAACAGGATCGAGTTGAAAAAGACCTTTGCTTATGTTGAAGTTATTTGAAAGTTGGATAATGGCAGACTCAAGAATATTTCTATTAACAATGTTGCTTGAATGGAATAAAACTGAAGCATTATTCCAATCAATACAGTGGGCTAACTCTGACAAATGGACAAAAAGGGCACTGGACAACTGTCCTGTTCTAACGGAATATTGATGCTGTTTTATACGTGTGTGCAAATCCTTTCCCGTCTGACCTATGTAAAAGGAATCACATTGTTTACAACCAATTTTATAGATAATGCCTGAATTATTGGTAGGGCTATTTTTTACTATGATATTTTTCACAATATTGTTATATGAAAATACTACATTAATATCCAAAAGTTTAAGTACATTAGCAATGCCTAAAAAGCCCGGGAAAAATGGAAGTACTAAAATATTTTTTGACAAAGTACGAGTGTTAATATTGACACGATAGAAAGTTCGTTTTGCCTTGTTGAGACAAGATTCCATAAACGCAGATGGATAACATAGGCAGCAATATGTTAAAACCCGGACAGAGTTCTAGTATAAATTTGTATTTTTATAATCCATTTGATCTTGTGCTAAAAATCGATTAACTTTTAATTTGCATTTAAATTTTATTTTTTTATTTTTTTTTTATTTTTTTTTATATATATATCGAAACCTGACCATAGGCAGCATTGTGCTAAAACCCGGCAGAGTTCCAGTATAAATTTGTATTTTTATAATCCATTTGATCTTGTGCTAAAAATCGATATTTTTCCTTACAATCTGTACGCCTCATTGGTAATCCTTTAAGGTTTTAATTTTTAATTTTTATTATTTTTACTTCTCTGTTTATTGTATATATATATATATGTATGTATGTATGTATTTGTATATATAGATATGTATGTATATATATATATATGTGTGTTGTGTGTGTGTTATTTATTTTTTCTTTTTTTCTTTCTGTAACCTATATATAGGCTTAACCTTTTTATATACTTCAGTGTTCCTGAGGATGTCATTAGACGAAAGCGCTTGAGCACCATTTTGTGTTTCCTTTCCTTCGTGGTTTTATTCATCATATATATATATATATAATATATATATATATATATATATATATATATATATATATATATATATATACAGGGGTTAGACAAAATAATATGAACACCCGCCGATTTCACCGGTTATCTTTACGGACTGCTCAGACACAAAGTAAACGGTCAAATGACTGGCAAACCTATTTAAATGCGTAACAGAGAGTGTATACGTCATGTTATAACCCTCACGTTGTTTTTACAGACCTGAGTGAATTATGAATTAGCAGTTATGAAAGACCTGTCAGACTTCCAAAGAGGGCAAATTGTCGGAGCGCGGATGGCTGGTGCATCGGTGACGAAAACCGCTCAGATGTTCAATGTATCCAGAGGAACTGTCTCTATGGTCATGTCTGCATACCAAAACCATGGAAAGACAAGCACCGACAAATGCAATAGTGGACGCAAGAAGAAGCTGTGTGATCGAGACCGCCGGGTGCTAAAGCGCATTGTGACAAAGAACCATAAGACCACAGCTCCAAAAGTGACTGCAGAGCTTAACCAGCATCTTGCAAGCCCGGTATCGACCAGAACTGTTGTACGTCGCGAGCTCCATGGAGCTGGATACCATGGGAGGGCTGCAATTGCCAAACCCTTCCTTTCGCACATCAACATTGAGCGGCGCAGAAAATGGTGTAATGACCATAAGAATTGGTCAATGGACCGGTGGAAGAATGTAGTCTACTCTGACGAATCCTCCTTTACGCTATTTCCATGTTCCGGTCGAGTTTACGTCTGGAGACAGCCTAAAGATGCTTATGACCCCGACTGCCTGACCCCAACCGTTAAGCATGGAGGCGGATCTGTGATGGTTTGGGCAGCAATATCGTGGAATACTCTTGGCCCAGCTGTAGTACTGCATGGTAGGGTTAACGCCCAGGTCTATCTGTCAATATTGGCTGACCAGGTCCATCCCATGGTCCAAACGCTGTTTCCCAATGGCGGCGCCGTCTTCCAGGATGATAATGCACCAATCCACACCGCTGGGGTCGTTAAAAACTGGTTTGAAGAGCATGTTAGTGAAGTAGAACGCTTGGATTGGCCTCCACAATCCCTGGATCTTAACATTATCGAGCATCTGTGGTGTCAGTTGGAGCAGCAGGTCAGAAGCCGATTCCCACCGCCGGCGTCTTTGGAGGAACTGAAGCAGGGTTTGCTCGAAGAATGGCTCAGGATTCCTCTAGCCACTGTCCAAAAGCTGTATGAATCAATTCCCCGACACATTGCAGCTGTTATTGCTGCTAAAGGAGGACCAACTCCATATTAAGAATAAAAACCGCCATTTATCAAGGTGTTCATATTATTTTGTCTAACCCCTGTATATACACACACACACACACACACACACACACACACACACAGTGTCCCAAAACAATGTTTACACACCATATTAACATATATATCAATAAGCAAAATAGACTTCTTTAATGTTTAAATGTTTGAAATATCAGCCAGCAGCGTCAATACCTTCATGGTTGTACTACTTACTTTAATGTTTGAAATGTTCAAAATGTCCGCCACTAGCATCAATACATTCTTGACAACGGCGCGCAACAGATTGGCATACTGTTCGGAGTGGAATGTTGGCACAGGCTATTTCAATTTCGTGTCTCAAGGCCTGTAGTGTCCTTGGTTTTTCAGCATACAGTGTTCTCAGAGTGCTCCACAAGTAAAAGTCTAAGGGTGTTAAGTCAGGAGATCGTGGTGGATACTCCGTACATCCCCTATGTCCTATCCATCTTCTAGGAAAACAAACATTGAGAAAATTTCTAACGTCATTGTGGTAATGTGGTGGCGCGCTATCCTGTTGAAAGTAACATTCTTCTTCCAAAAAAAGAGCTCTGATTGAAGGTACAATGTTGTCTTGCAGCATTGATAAGTAAGCAGCAGCTGTGACAGTGTCCTCAAAGAAAAATGGCCCTATCAGTCCTCTGGAAGACAGACCACACCACCACACTGACACTCCTGGTTGATTAAGTGCTCGTTCTTCTGTTACGTTTGGATTTTCGGTGGCCCAGTACACACGGTTGTGTCGATTGATAGTACCATTAAGTTTAAAAGTGGCTTCATCGGACCAAACAATGAAATCAGGAAAAGATTGTTTTTCATCACACATGTGCAAAACCACTCGCGAAATTCTTTTCGTCCTCATTCATTGCATGGAGCAGTCAAGGTATGTACGGTTTCCACTTTTCACGTCGCAAAATGCGATGAACGCTGGATTTAGAAACACCAGTCTCACGAGAACATTGCCTTGTAGACTTATTTGGAGAGTTTGTGAAGGCCTGTAACACGGTCTCAACACTTTCATTGTCAGTTGAAGTGCGACGTCTTCCAGATCGGCCTTTGTTGACGTTTTGCACTGTTCCGTCAGTCTCAAACTTATCACGTAATCTTGTAATTATTACGATAACTGCAATGCCGCCATTTCCTGTAACAAAGGGATACTACTGTTATTTAAGTACAATACACCATTACTATACTACTATTACTAAGTACTATAAATATACTAATACATCAGCGCATATTACTATCATCTAAAGTGTGCATATATAATATAATATAATATAAATAAATAAATAAAATATAATGGGAAAGTCGCTAGTGTTACAGCGTCTTAAAAGACTATTTGCATATACCCGAATAAAGTGAGTGGAATACTAGATACACATTGATAGATAGATGACGAAAGAAGAGATAAGAATTAAATTTTAAATTGGTTGAAAAGATAAGACGAAAATAATGCCGTATACGTTAGTTAGTCTGTTCTGAGGAAAATTGGGGTCACGAAGATCGGTAATGTTTGTTCCAATGTTTCGTTTGATTTTGCTTTGTTTCGAAAGATGTTTTCTGGCTAAAGATTTTTTGCGAGAATCCATCGTTCTGTGGTAAATTAAAAGCATTTGGAAGAAAAAAAAAAAGAAACAAGATCACGTCATGCATGAAAATAATGAGACTAACGCAAACATTCTAATCGCCGGTGTGTGGTGGTGAAAAAAAAAAATTAGCTCCACACTATCAATTTCAAACGTGGAAAAGTAAAATATTTTATGCTTTAACTCGTAAAGGTTATATATACACAGTATATATATATATATATATATATATAAGATTTTATATATATTTAAATAAATAACCGAGGGAACGCATAACGCTTTCGCGTCCAGAGATATTTTGTGTATTAACCTTCCCCTTCCCGCACTCGAGGTAATGACCAGCATTTCATTCAAACTATCTGCTGCAACGCTGGGTTCAATAAATGGAATATCATCTTATACTCAGAGTAGTGGGTTTGAATCCTGGTGGGGTGATTTTTTTCACACACACACACACCACACACACACACACACACACACACACACACACACACACACCAGATGTTCCAAAAATGTCCTTATTTCTAAATAAATGTTCTAAACTAAAAAAAGGAATCTAGAGACAAAGACAAACACAATAGGTACGTAAAACATTGGAGTTTATTAACCTTAATTGAACAACATGTTCACTGTAATCGCCACTATTTTCTAACACAATATGCAATCTTACATAAGTTTCACGAAATTTTTGGAAGTAGCTCATCTGGGATGTTGTTTACCTCGTAGACTTTGGTTTGTAGGTCTTCAAGTGTCTTAGGCTTAGTAGAATAGATCCTGTCTTTTATGTAACCCCACAAAAAAAGTCATCGGGTGTGAGGTAGAGGTCTGCACGGGCCAACGTTTTCAGGTCTGGCCCGGCCGGTATCCGTGGGTTTTGGGTCCGGCACAGTCCGCTAGTTATGTTCTTTTTATTTCGAAGCTCCTGTTCAGCCCGGTCCGGCTCTTAAGAATTTTATAAAACGTGTACCCAGCTCGGCCCAGCCCGCATTTGACACTGTCACCGACCTATAACACAATACCATCTATAGTATTATAGGTGTATGGCTATCGAAATCGTGTATTATGACAGTAAGCAAATTTTAGATTCATGTTAGTAACCTATTTCAAAAAATTTACAAATACTTTAAACTTTTTTTTATCATTCGCTACACGTTTGAAAAAAAGTTGAATCCTGTACCCACCCAGGTCCGTAGCCAAACACTATATTTTCAGCCCATACCCGGCCCGTGTCCGTCATGCTTTCAACAAGCCCGCCCTACCCGTGCCAATGCAGACCTCTAGTATGAGGCGAGGCGAGTATGTTCTTCACGCATATTTATGCTGTTTTACCCTAATATCTAACGTTTTACCCGTTTGGCCTAAATATACTGAGTCACATTGTGTACATCCAATCGAATACACACAACCAACCACATTATCGGGCTATCTTTATTAGGCGTGATTTAACAGTATTATTATACTTAAAGACTACATTGATACCAATTGCTTTAAGTAAAGTCGGAAGATATTGAAAATTTACATGGGTAAGGTAGGCTAAGGATGTTTTTACGCTCAAATTTCTTTACAGTTACACTATTATAATACCTATTCTTGGCTTTCCTAAGGCAGTTACCTAAAAATGAAATAGGATAACATAATTTTGTACCAATATTCATGATATTGCATAACTTGGAATCTACAAATTCAGGACTGACAACTCTCAATGCTCTAAGAAACATAGCAGAAAAAATAGAAGATTTAATCGAGGGATGATGGTCAGAATAAAAATGCACATAAAAGTTATTATTAGTAGGCTTACGATGAACTTCAAATTTGAACTGATTAAAGCATCTCCAAATTTTTAGATCCAGAAAAGGTAAGCTTCTATCATTTTCTTTTTCAACCGTGAACTTAATAGATGGGACTAAATTGTTGAGCCTACTAAGAAATATGTCAACATCCAAATTATTAGGCCAAAGGCATAAAATATCATCTATATACTTGTACCAAACAAGGTTAAAATTAACAATAGTAGGCAAAATTCTGCTTTCAAAAAATTCCATATATAAGGTAGCTAATACCGGTGAGGGGGATTTCCCATCGCCAATCCAAACGACATAGCATAAAACTTATTTTCAAACTGAAATTTACAATTTTTGACGCAAAGGTTAATTAACTTAAGAATGTTGTGTTGAACAGGGAAAGAATATTCAGAGATCTTATCTTTTAAAAAAATCAAGTAGGTCATCAACAGGGACTTTCGTGAATAACGAGCATACATCAAAACTTACCAGTTTGAAATTAGGGTCATTACAAAACTTCAGTTTGTCAATAAGATCCATGATATTTGCAATATATGACTTGGAAATAGAGTTTATCGTAAGCCTACTAATAATAACTTGTGTGAATTTTTATTCTGACCATGATCCCTCGATTGAATCTTCTATTATCTCTGCTGTTTCTTAGAGCATTGAGAGTTGTCAGTCCTGAATTTTTAGATTCCGAGTTATGCAATATCATGAATATTGGTACAAAATTGTTATCCTATTTCATTTTTAGATAATTACCTTAGGAAAGCCAAGAATAGGTATTATAATAGTGTAACTGTAAAGAAATTTGAGCGTAAAAATATCCTTAGCCTACCTTACCATGTAAATTTTCAATATCTTCCGACTTTACTTAAAGCAATTGGTATTAATGTAGTCTTTAAGTATAATAATACTGTTAAATCACGTCTAATAAAGAATAGCCCGGATAATGTGGTTGGTTGTGTGTATTCGATCGGATGTACACAATGTGACTCAGTACATATAGGTCAAATGGGTAAAACGTTAGATATTAGGGTAAAACAGCATAAATATGGGTGTAGAACAGCAAATAATTCTAATGCATTGTTTAACCATATGTATAGATGTAATCATAGTATCAGGTGGGATAGCTCTAAAGCGCTCGTTAAAAACAGATATAATTGAAAGGAATATTCTAGAATGTGCATTCATCCATTTTAAAAATAATTTCAATAACAGTGCGGGAATGTATAAAATTGACAATATCCTGTTAAAATACCTTTTGCCTCTAATCAACTCTTGTTAATCATGTGCTAATCTTTTTATTTTTCTGTCCCGTTGTATATATTTTTGTCATCTCAAATTCATTATATATATATATATATATATATATATATATATATATATATATAATAAAACTGCAAACACGCAGTATAATTAACGTAAAGAACGACGCTTGTATAAGAGATATTCCGCGCAAGATGAGAGAGAGAACGAGTGTTCGCTTTATATAATGTAACAGGGAAAGCAACCCGATTCTAAATATTGTATACTTTTGTCAACCCACTCTATATACAGTATTATTTACTTTGAGGATGAAGCTCTCGTAATGTAAATACAAAGAACTAATTCTTGTCTGTGAAAACGCCAGATTATTCGTTCATGAGCATTGTGTAGATCCCCGTTCCTTTATGGCACGTGTGGATTTAGCTCCTGTTATCCATTCTATACAATATTAAAATTCATACCAAAAGAAATGCAGAATGCACGGTCAATAAATATATAAAAATAAGCCCTAAACCTAACCGAATCTGCGTAAATAGAGATAGGGCGGCGATATAACTGACCTCATCACCCTCTTTTAACTCGGTAAATTTGAGTGATTGATTGATTGATTGATTGATTTATTGATTTTCTAGAAAGAAAATGCAATTAAAAGTCTAGATAAAAAAAATACACGATTAGTAAGAAAAATAATATAAATACATGTACTTGGAAAAACAAGTGAACATACTTGGAAGGAATGAAGCAATGGCATGACTTACTGGCTCGCTGCTTTGATGGAACGGTTTGGCGAAACTAGTTCGCAGTGCAGTTCCCTTTGTTAACTAAACTATGATTCAAAATGATGAAACGGCTGGGAAATTGTGGGTGAGAGGGAAATTAGTATACCGTTGTCGTGATTACGCTTTATTACCTTCATTTCCTCTCATATTCCGGACATTTACCACCTCATGTCCGTTCACAGGGTAATTTTAACACCAAACAAAGGTATGTTTAGTAAACTACACTGAGATTGTAAACCTATTCAATGGACGTATTAAACTTTTGTTGTTGCCTCAGCGGACAAATGTTTTCTATAATATTGCATCCAGATGGACATTAAAAACATGCCACTTGTCCAAGCAAGTGCCCAATTGGGCAAGTTTTATTATTAAATTGCTTTTTCCCATGATGGAATTACACAAATGTCAAGATTGACAAGGTAGTGTGTGTGCCTTTCACTTATACTCTTATTATTTAGTAAAATTATGAGTTTTATGTTATAGAATTATCAAAGCAATTTTCTGGTTCTGGTTAGAAATGGCGACTTGTCTATTATTATTATATATCGTTATGGTAGATATACTATATTTACTCAACTATACTCGTCAATGGATGAGTTTTCCTTTCTGGCTATAGTAGGGGTTCCTAAATGGGAGTACGCGTGAAGGTTCCCAGGGATACCTGGCATCTTGCTTTGGAACTAACTTTCACATGGAAAAGTACTCTCAAAAGACGCTGTAGCGGCTACACCGTCTTTTGCACAAATTTGAGTACGGGGCACTTTGCCGAAACCATTGACACCCGTACTAAAATTTGGTTCGCCGACTGTAATCTCCATTATGAAAGATTGAGGTAGCACTAACTATAAATTGATCATGATATCGGCATATAGAGGTTGTAAGCTGCAACTTGTTGGACAGACTCTGTATATCCACTGCTCTGCTTGTACTAAATATGTTGCCTGTTACGGACAGAAAGCAGAACATATATAAATTGGGGTGGTTTCGGAAAAAATTAGTGACAAAATTAGCATTAGCATTAGCGGTGATAACTGTTGAAATGCTTAGCGTTAGCGGAGCTAAATTCTATGGTAGTTAGCGTTAGTGGCACTAACTTTAGGAGTTAGTGGGCACAGCACTGTGTACACACAAATTTACGTGTATATTTCTAAGTCAATTTCGACACACTAAAACATGTTAGATTTGGATCGGTTTTACTTCTAGAATATGTCCATTTCTATGATACACAAAAATGTCCAAAATTTAGCTGAATATATTTGACAAGTTTTGGACAGGTTTTTTTTTTTTTCCTGAAATTAGCCTCCTCCTACCTATACTTGTCCAAGAAAGCTGGTAAATTCAAAGTTTGTCCACCTGGCAACTTTTTAGATTAATTCGACAGATTTCCATTTTCAACGTACCATTGTGTGGAACTCGTGACATTTTAAGACTTTTCACCTTTGCAATGATGCAGTGTCGCATTTTGCATTGCGAGTATGACCTCTTAATGATGTCCCGACAGAGAAAAGTGATACATTTTTTAAATAACAAATACGATAAGTTCGGCTCTTTTTGTTTCCATCAACTAAAACTTTAGTCTGAAGTGGCATGTTATAATATTGTTGAAGTATGTTTTGATGTTAATACTTAAATATACATTAACGAATATAAGAAATGAAGTTCCACCCACTTTTGCGACAGGGTTTCGGTATTTATTTTTGGGGTGCAAACCGAAGAAAATTTATTTAATATTCAGCGTGTAGTTTCACTTTTGAAAAAGAGGTAGCGCGTAAATTTTTGCTTGGTGTTAGCTTCAAGCTCAACGTTTCAGTTCATATAAAATTTAGCCTATTTCCATGAAATTTTGAAAGTTATATCTTAAATTTTATATATATAACCTTGGTTTTACTTCCTCCCGAATTGTTCATTCTGACGAAGGTGAAGTTTGTCACTCCACTTAAACCTACAGTTTAATGTGGAATCCGAACCACGCCCCACCAGTAGCCCAGCGTTTTAACCACTAGGCTACCCAGCTTACCCATTTATCTACCAACCAATTTTCCTTTTTTTTTAATGCGTGGAAGGATGAACAGCTTGGATTTGCTGCGCGCCGCCTGGCGTCACCGGGTCTTGATCCCGGGGCCAATTGATTCGTAGTCAGCGACGCTAACTACTACACCACCCAGGCGTGTGTGTATATAATATATATATATATATATATATACACAGGGCGTCCCAAAAAAATGTATACACACTTTAACAGCTGATAGCTCAATTGATGTTTCTTTCTTTCCAAGTTAAACCCATTAGAATTAATAATGGCAGTCAGACTAAGCTTTGAACAAAGGAAATTCATTCTAAAATGCTACTGGAAGTGTGAAAACGCAGTTGAAGTGCAAAGACAGTTTAGGAGGGAGTTTCAAACAGATCCACCAACGCGACTTACCATCACTCGAATTAGAGATAAGTTTGAAGCCGATGGAACTGTTCAGAATGTCCACAAGAAGCGTTCCGGAAGACCACGGACATCGACAAGCCCCACAAAGCAAGAAAGAGTACTGGAAACGTATCACCAAAGTCCAAGAAAATCTGTGCGGCAAGCGAGTCGTGAGGTAGGAATTTCAGAATCGTCTGTCCAACGCATTTTGAAGCGCTGTCAATGGAAAAGTTACATTCCAAGATTAGTCCATGCTATTAATGAGATGATGATCCGGACCGAAGAGTGGAGTATTGCGAGTGGTACTTGGCACGATGTGGATGTGGATTGGACGAAGGGGTTTCGTAGAATACCCTCCGCGTTCACCAGACCTCACACCACTAGACTTTTTTTATGGGGATACTTAAAAGACAAAGTCTACGCTATAAAACCTGCAACAGTCGCTGAATTGAGAGCAGCCATTGAACGAGAATGCACACAAATACCAAACGAAATGTTTCGTGATGTTTGCGATTCCATTGCTTCGCGTTATCAGCAGTGCCTGGACCAGAACGGACGTCGGTTTGAAAACAGGCGTTGACAAAACAATTAAATAATGTCTGTAGATTCTATTACATTTTGAAAATGAAATGTATTTTAATAAACACTGCCTTTATAATTATTTAAAGTGTGTATACATTTTTTTGGGACGCCCATATATATATATATATATATATATATATATATATATATATATATATATATATATATATATATATATAACACTTAATGCAGTAACAAATCCTATAGCGAACTCTCTACCACTCCCTCTCTGGAGTCGAACTCCACACCGCTTAACACCCTCATTCACGCCCCATTTAAGAGCACCAAATAAACTACTGTTCGGGAAGTTGTGACTTTTGTGAAGAGGTCTGGCTTTGGGAGAGTCGCGGACTCTCCTTCTTAAGAGCGCTCTTGATCTCGATGATAAAGTACCGGAGACGCCTCACCGAATATCTCGCGAGATACCCACCGTAGAGTGGTGTCACGGGCTTTAAGTTTAAATTTTAACCGAACGGGTTTTAATTTTATTTGGTAATTTTAACGCGACAACTTTAGTTTTAATTTCGAAATACAGAAATTTGTTAGTTTTAACGACTGAACTTGTTCTTAATTCGGTTTTATTTCGCTGAAAAATTTAATTGTAGACGGAAGTTACAGTGACTATTGGAAGCGTTTAATGAAAGGCGTTCACTGCAACACTGGGTCGCCGTTTCATTTTGAAGCTGAGCTCGCAACAACCTCCTTGCAACGAATATTGTTTATACATGGACAGATAAATGGATAGATAGATGAATACACAGAATGAGAAAGGAGATAAAAAAGTGTGTGTTGTGTGTTACAAAGAGTTAAAATAAAACAGGAAGCCACAACAACTTCCCAGCCGATTCGAGGTGGTACGCATATCTTTTATACAGTAGCAAACAAACTCGGAAGCAGCAGCACAGAAAAGCAAGAAGACTCTCCCTCCTCCTCATCTCCGATCCCCTTCCTAAAATGGGCACATTTCGAAATGAGGAGAGAAGAATATGCTCATCAATTTGCAAAGGAAAAACTACTGAGAAATTTTATAGAAACAGTTCAGAACTGGAAATACACACAGTCATCATTTATATATATATATAATATATTTATATATATATATATATATATATATATATATATGTATAAATAAACCTTTTGTTAGCTTCTGCCGAATTGTTCATTCTGACGGTCAAGTTTTTCACTCCACCTTAGACCTACAGTTTAACGTGGAATCCGAACCACGCCCCACCGGCAGCCCAGCGTCTTAACCACTAGGCCACCCCCAGGGTACCCATTTATCTACCAACCATTTTCTTAAATGTGTGGAAGGATGAACAGTGGGTTTTACTGCGCGCCGTCTGCCGTCACCGGGTCTCAAACCCGGGGCCGATGGATTTAGAGTCAGCGACGCTAACCACTACATCACCGAGGCGCCATATATATATATATATAATATATATATATATATATATACACACACAGGGTGTCCCATAAGTCCGGCATCATAGGAAAAATAATAAAAAAAGGCAAAACAAAAGCTTTTATTTACAGAACGTGCTCAATATGTCCACCATTGTTTTCAGTACACAAATTCAGACGTGATATCCAGTCAGCAAGCACACGGTGAATGATGTCAGGAGTAATGGTGTTACATGCCCCAATAATGCGCTGCCGCAAATGTTCAACACCTAATTTTCTCTGCGTATACCAGCGCTTTCAAGTGGCCCCAGAGATAAAAATCTAGTGGCGTGAGATCCGTGCTTCTAGCTGGCCATTCCACAGGCCCTCGATGTCCTATCCAATGAGCAGGGAATTGTTGGTACAGGTATTCCCTTAATTGGGTGCTGTAATGTGCAGGAGCGCCGTCTTGCTGGAACCATGTTGGGAAGTTTCCTCCTTCGTTCAAGACACTGGGAAATGCTTCGTTCTTGAGCATACGTAGGTAGGTGCCTCCAGTGACATGTTCATCGAAAAAGGGGGGGCCTATGATGCGATCCTTCCAAATGCCACACCATACCATCACCCGAGATGCACCTTGTTCCTTTGAAGAGGTATACCAGTGAGGGTTGTTTTGAGACCAGTAGGGGTGTTCTGTCGATTTACCTCGCCATTTCCATAAAAAACAGCCTCGTCACTGAACAGAATGGTGGACGGGAAATTGGCATCCCGAGCATATTGTTCCGTAGCCCATTCACAAAATTCCATCCGCCGGTCGGGATCATCATCGCTTAATTTCTGTAGAATCTGAAGTTTATATGGATGCCATTTGTAAGCCTGAAGAATGCGATGGTTGCTACTTTTCGACACTCCTGTCTCGGCGGACAATCGCCGGAGACTTATTGGGTCTTCTGTTAAAATGAGCCAGGATAGCAGTCGCTGTATCATCGTCAGTGACCTCCTTGAAGGTCCACTGCGTGGTTTATCTTCTATGGATCCTGTTTCCTTAAACTTTGCAACAAGTCTGCTAACACAACTCTGTGTTATTGGCTCGCGTCTGGATGCAGTCTGTTAAAATCAGCAGCGGCCTCTCTCTGACTCCGATTTCCTATGAGTAGAATTATCTGGATTCGTTCTTCCTTGCTCACAGATATTATGGCCTGTAGAAATAGAAAAAATATGAATTTCTCCTATGATGCCGGACTTATGGGACACCCTGTATATAATACACACACACACACACACACACACACACACACACACACACACACACACACACACACACACACAGACATGAACAGAATCTACAAGTGGACGGAAGACGACAATATGAAGGGATAGGAATGTAATGATTCCTCAACTGAAAACACTGATCATACCCAAATTGGAATACTGCTCGGTCCTAACATCCCCATATAAAAAAGGAGACATAGACATCTGGAAGGGATTCAGAGAAGCTTCACAGCCAAGATCAATGGGTGCAAAGAACTAAATTACTGGGAAAGGTTACGCGAACTAGACCTATATTCATTGGAAAGGAGAAGAGAGAGAGAGAGAGAGAAAGAGCATTATTTACACTTGGAAAATAATGGAGAAACTGGTCCCTAATCTTACTCTGAACCCTATAACTCCCCAAACAACGGTGGAAAATAGAAAAGGAAGACTGTGTCGTGTTCCCAAATTAAAGGCGAGACAGGGAACACCCTTAACCCTGAAAGAAAATAGTTTTGTTGTGAGAGGAACAAAACTGTTTAATCACTTGCCCAAAGACCTAAGGAACACGAATGGTGTTGCAGTGGACATCTTCAAAAGAAGATTAGACGCCTGGCTCAGAACAATCCTCGATGAGCCTGGCTATGTGAGGAGGAGAGTACAAGAAACCAACTCATACTTCACCAGGCCAACTCGAGAGGAGGGACGACAAACTTGACCTTCGTGAAATGAGGAATAATCGCACAGAACCTTTGAAAGGTAGATATATATATATATATGTGGGATTGAACTCAGAATGGTCCCCTGAGGTGTTTTTCATGATACACACAGACCGTGCATGGAACAAGGAACTCTTCTGGGAAAATTAAATCCACTATAGTTCGAATAAGTAATAGTAAATGACAAACACTATAGTTTTTTCTTTTTCATGATGTTAGCCCGACGTGGGCAACGGGTCACTCGCAAAGAGGCCCGAAAAATGTAGCTTCCCTCACCAGCTATCTGCAAAGCAGATAGGATCCAGCTTTGGGACGGGGTCTAGGCTTTAAAGCATCCCAGCCCAACTATATTCAGAATCTCAATATAAGCAAAAGACTCGTTGCATTTATGTCGGATTGAATACATCAAAGAAAAAGGGGTAACTATTGTATTTTTAACCAAAACTTAAACCTCAACTGGCAAAATTGAGCGTCCACTTTTCAAGGCACATAACATGTCCGTTTCATGATGGGATTGAACTCGGAATGGTCCCTTGAGTCCCCTATAGTCCCCAAACATTATAGTGTTGTCATTTACCATTACTTATTCGAACTACAGTATAGTGGATTTAATTTCCCAGAAGAGTTCCTTGTTCCATGCACGGTCTGTGTACACACACACACACACACACACACACACACACAACACACACACGGGTACCGACTTTTTAAATTCATATATTTAAAAAACTAATTCATCATTATCAGCCATTGTCAATCCACCGTTGGATGTCGCCTTCCCCAAGCTGTCCCATACAAGCCGGTCCTTTGCATCGTTGACCAAGCGTTTCCCAATTCTTTCTGTATGTCATCTCTCCATCTTGTTTTTTGTCTACCACCATCTCTTTTTTGGTTCCTGGGCATCCATTCGCTTGTTTTTTTTTTGTCCATCTATTGTTTTGTATCATTATGTGACCTGCCCATCTCCATTTAAGTTTTTAACTGCAACAGTGATGTCTTTGATATTTGTTTGCTCTCTCATCCATTCTGCCGTCCGGCGATCCTCCATGTTATGCCCAGCATAATTCGTTCATGTGCTCGCTGCGCCGTTCTGAGTTTGAGGGTTAAATGTTTTGTTAGGTTCCACGTTTTTCTGCTACCGTAGGTCATCGTAGGGAGGATACATTGGTCATAGACTAATTAACCAAACCTAATTTAACGTAACTTAACTTTAGTGCCATCGAACGAGAATAGTTTCGTATGCAATTGAAGGCTCTATCGATATTTTCCGTTAGTCCTTAATAGCGAGGTACTCGCTAATGAAGCCTAACCTAACCAGACCTAAAGTAACCTAACCTAATCAGAACTAGCTTATCCTTTTTCCGACAATAAAATTATTTCTCGATTTTTTTTATTTTTTTAATGTTTCGAGGTACCTTAAAAAAAAAAAAAAATATATATATATATATACATTTGGTTAACCTTGGTTTTGCTTCCGCCCGAATTGTTCATGTTGACAAAGATCAAGCTTGTCACTCCACCTTAGACCTACAGTTTAACGTGGAATCCGAACCACTCCCCACCAGCAGCCTAGCGTCTCAACTACTTGGCTACCAAGTGTGTCCATTTACCAACCAATATTTTTTTTTGTGTGGAATGATGAACAGCTTCGGTTTGCTGCGCGCAGCCTGCCATCACCGGGTCTCTATACCGGAGCCGATTGATTCGTAGTCAGCGACGCTAAACACTTCACCACCGAGGCGCATTATATATATATATATGAATAGAAACGACATAAGTGTTAAGGAACGTTTCTGCACACGAGGAGGAGAGATAACGAATAATGAAAAATGAGGCGAGCGAACCGCCCGGGAATCGAACCCAGGGCCTTCCAATTGCCGGTTGGACGCTCTACCATTATGCTACGGACCTCACTCAATCACAAATCGAAATTCTCCCACATAGGGCAGAAACCAATGCCCTGAGAGGGCACCCTCGCAAATCGTGAATATGCGCATATAACTGCAATGACGCGCAGTATATAAATGAATAGAAACGAAAGTGTTAAGGAACGTTTCTGCACACGAGGAGGAGAGATAACGAATAATGAAAAATGAGGCGGTTCGCCTCATTTTTCATTATTCGTTATCTCTCTCCTCGTGTGCAGAAACGTTCCTTAACACTTATGTCGTTTCTATTCATTTATATACTGCGCGGTCATTGCAGTTATATGCATATATATATATATATATATATATATTATATATATATAATATTAATATATTATATACATATATTATATACTATATTATATACACACACACGCGCCGAACTACACTGTCACACACACGACGTTACTTATACACACACACACACGTACGTACGTGTCTCTAGTGAACGTGAGCGAGAGAGCGGACGCACGGTCCCCATCGGTGTGCGTGGCGCGGAAGCCCTTTGACCTTTGAAAGGCGTTTCGACAATATATTACCTTTAAGTTTGAGCACGAGCCTATCTCCGAATTTTCCTTTCTTATTTTTAGCTTCTTCGCGCATTTTACATGCAAACTTTAAGTAAAAATATCACCAATGAATTAATAAGTTTTTATTTATTCAAATGGTAACCCCCATATATATATATATACAGTATATATATATAAAACAAGCCAAGTCGTTGAACGAACAATTTATTCTTAACAAAGCTTTCGGTGAGGCTCTTACTATCTATCAGTGCAGAACTGGGAAAAATACAGTTACAAAATATATATTGAAGACTATAATTGAGGGGCTGCAAGTTCAAATATTAGACCATTAAACAATTACAAAGGTTTACATTATAATATAAAAATCATTTAAAAGTAATTCACTAATTAATAATAAACATTACAGAATATGCAAATAAAATATAAACTAAAATCATAACAGAGAACATGGTGCTGTTGGTGGTTGGTGCATTCTCAAAATAGAACGAAAAATAACTAAAAATTCAGAACTGGTGGTGGTTATGTATTTTTATTTAGTTTGTTGATTATCAGTATATAAAAGTGAATTAAATGAATTCAGCTTACTTAATGTGGGTATAGAATAGAATAACCTTTATTAATAATAATAAAATAAATATTTTTTCAATTTACAATGACATCAATAGTGGTGAATTTGTTGTGAATTTAAAAAATAAAAATAGATTCTAAAAGGCATAAATCTAATTTGTTACCCCTTCAAATAATGGAAAAAGTATTAGTTCAAATGTTTAAATTCATAAGAATTATTTCTAATGCTAGAGAACGAAGGACAAGCAAGTTTATTTCCAGAACGGGTACTCGCATCCCTCTGCTCATCCATACGTAATCGAAGTTGACGTATAGTTTCCCCAACATAGTACGAAGTGCATTGGTTACATGTACTAGGGGCACTCAATATATTTTGCCCCACCCTTTTTTCTTATCTAAATAACAGGCCATGGGGCTGAAATGTCTTTTGGGCCGTAAATTTGAACTTTCTGCGCTTCACATAACCGGATTTTTTTGAACCTCCCCTCCTTGTATAAAACCGCTTTTAAACGCCCTTATATAAAACCGATGGTTAACGCAGTTTCGAAAATGGCGTCTGACAGTGATGTGCGTCGTAAACAGAGCTGTTATCGAGTTCTTAACCGCAGAGAAGGAAACAGTTGGAAATATTCACAAACGTCTACAAAACGTTTACGGAGATGCTGTTGTTGATCGAAGCACAGATGGACGCTGGTCTAAACGTGCGAATCATCGGAGAGAGGAAGAGCCAGCCTCGATGATGAGCCACGCAGCGATCTGCTGTCACATCTCTCACTGTGCAACGTGCTAACAGCATCATTCGATCAAATCGGCGCGTCACATACAAGGAGCTATCACTGTAGCTACGAATTAGTGAAGGAAGTGTGAATACTATAATTCAGCAACTGGGATACTCAAAAGTGAGGTTCACGATTTGTTCCTCGCGAACTGACTGAAGATAAAAAAGGCCAAGAAAAGAAATTGCTTCCGAGTCGTTGGTTCGATACGAGACAGAAGGGGATGAGACTTGGGTACACCACTTTGAACCTGAAACAAAACGCCAATCCATGGAGTGGCATCACACAGACTCTCCACGCAATAAAAAGTTCAAAATGGCTCCCTCTGCAGGAAAGGTTATGGCCACCATCTTCTGGGACATGAAAGGGGTGATTATGGTGGACATTATGAAGAAAGGACAAACAATGAACTCAGAAGCATATATTGCTACCCTACAGAGACTCCAGAGACGTATAAAGCGAGTTCGACAGGAGAGAAAACTGGAAGACGTCCTTCTATTGTAGGTTACGTCGTAGTCAATGTCGTAACATCGCTTCATGTTGATCAGCAAAGTTAAGCGACATTGGGTCTGGGTAGTAGTTGGATGGGAGACCGTCCGCTGCGTCCAGACTATGTAGCGACCCGTGGTTCGGATCCCACGTGAAGCTGTAGGTCCTCACCGTCATATGACCTTAGATATTGCGAAGGAGGTTAAACAAAACCAATAATTATTATTATCCTTCTTTTGCACTATAACACAAGACCACACAACAGTCTGCAAAAAAGAGAGGCCATCACAAAAATGCCCTTGATTGTTACCCCACCATCCATACAGCCCGGATCTGGCACCTTCAGACTTCCATTTGTTTGGGCCAATGAAGGATGCTATTCATGGAAGAAAGTTTCAGTGACGATAAGGTTGTTGAGAAGGTTAAGAAGTGGATCCAGCGGAAACCAGCGGACTTTTACCAGCAAGGAATAAAGGCCCTTGTTTCGAGGTGGAGGAAAGCCGTAGAAAAGGATGGAGACTATGTGGAAAAATAAAAACTTGTAAAAAAGGTATGTAACTACTTGTGTAAAAAAATTTCTGGAACTTACTTGGAAAGAAAAAAAAAAGGTGGGGCAAAATATATTGAGTGGCCCTCTTATATTTATAAACAAGAGAAGAACGCAGGTTGCTTGGAATTTTATCCCTTATTTTAGAAAACGGGCCCAATCTCCGGATAAAACTATCATGACCATAGTATGGCAATTTAAAATAGAGTATTTTCTCAGCAACTCCGCTACCAACCACTTCCAGCTTTTGGGGAATGATGTGAGTAGGGGTAATTGGGTGGGGGATGGGGGTGAAGGAAAAGGGGGAAAAAGAGGGGAAAAGGGAAAAGAGCAAAATTTTAATATCTGGTCCACAACTATGTAAACATAATCTCTTAAAGAGCGGCGGCGGGTGATAAGGTGGATGGGGAATGGTGATAAGAGAGTTGGGGGAGTGGGGGATGATGATAAGAGGGTTGGGGATCTCCCTGGCCCACAGCTGTGTAAACATATAATATCACAGAGGAGTGGGGAGGGGGATGGTAATAAGAGAAAAAAATAAGTTAGTAGCTACCGATACCGATATTTTTTTTGTTTCTAAGAATAAAAAACTCATGTGTAAGCTTGACCTGTCACTTCGTTGGCCCAAACTTCGTGCGCAAAAACATCATGTTGAATGTCTGTCTTCAACGAGGATCATATAGCAAAAAATTTCCTCCAAAATTCAAGAAATGATTCAAAGTTGGGGATTGTCCGAAGAAGACACTTTTAGAATCATGAGAGATAATGCAGCTAACATGCGAGCCGCTTTCAGACAAACAGGAATGGATAGTTTCGGTTGTTTGGCTCATACACTCCAACTGGTAATAAAAGATGGCTGCTTGAACCTCCCGAGTGTGGCTAATCTTTTGACAATGGCTCGGAAAATCGTCGGTCATTTTCGCCTCTCTCCGCAATCGACGCAGCGCCTACATCACATTCAAAGAAGACTTAACTTGCCTCAACTGAAGCTGATTCAAGATGTGCCAACCAGATGGAATTACACGCTGGAAATGTTGCAGCGACTCCTTTCTCAAAAGCAAGCTATCATTGAATATGACGTCGAATGGCCCCTGGAAAATACGTTGACTTCAACGCAATGGAAGCTTATGGTCAAGCTTATTGACGTGCTTGCTGTCTTCAAAACTGCAACGCTCAAAATCAGTGAAGAAAACTCGCTTTTAGCAGAAGTTTTACCTACAGTCAAAGCTCTGTCAAAAGGAATCTGTGCAGCGTGCTCAGTGAATGATGCTGGTGTCAAGATTCTGAAGAGCCAGCTGGGCGATTCTCTCGAACGGAGATTTCGAGAGCATAATTCAAATGAGAATCTGCTGCTAGCCACAGCGGTTGATCCTCGATTCAAAGGAGCTGGGCTGATAAACGACGACATGCGAGAAAAGGCCAAGGAATTGTTGAGACAAGAGATGCGCAGTCACATGGAGGGGGCCCAACGAAAACGTATTGGAGGTGCAATTGCCGTGAAACGCCGCCGAAGTGGTCCGGTTTCTCCGTCCAAGAAAATCGCTCTTTGGGAAAACCTTTCGGATTCAGAAGGTAGCGATCTCGACGATCACGTTCGTCCTATTCTAGTTGAAGAACCCCAAACGAGGGATACAGACACGAGGTTCACTGTCCCAGACGCACGAGTGGAAGTAGCCCTGGACGCCTATTGGTCGCATCCTCGGATCGCTGGGGATCGGGATCCATTTATTTTCTGGCGAGAACATTCTGCTGATTTCCCGGAGATTGCCAAAGTTGCTGAGAAGTGCATGAGCTGCCCCCTCTGAATCAGTTGACTCTGAACGGCTTTTCTCAACGGCTGGAGAATGGAGATGTTATTAATGCGAAACGAGCCAATATCACCTCAATCAACGCTGAGGAACAAATCATCATCCTCCAGAAATCTGAAGTTCCTCAATTTTGATTGTTGAGTGAACTGTTATATTGAGTTACACTTTTTGAATTACAATTTTTGAATTACATATTGTTTCCATTACATGACTTTTATTTTGTGAATTCCATTTCTTCAAATATATGTTTTGAATTACAGTACATGTGTCGAATTACACTCTTTGAATCCTATTTTGGACAGATATCGGTATCGGCTGATACTTTGCTCTATCGGTATCGGGACCGATACTTTGGTAATACTATCGGTCGGCCCCTAATATATATATACAGTATGTGTATATATATATATATATATATATATATATATATATATATATATATATATACAGTATATATATATATATATATATATATATATATATATATATATATATATATATATATATATATTTATTGTGTGCGCGCGCGCGCGTGCGCTTGATGCCATATCCACTATTGGATGGTGAGAATGGAGATTGTGATAAGAGAAAAAAAATATATGTGCGTGACGTCATACTATAAACTTTAGCGAAATTTGTTATCAAATAAGCAAACAAACGCGGGCGGACTTGGACGGGGCTCGCGACGGCGGCGGCGTGTGCGTTTTGATTGGACTGACAACCCCTACCCACCCAGAGATTACCTCTCCAACCAGCTAACATAATTGCGGGCGGAGTCTAAATCACGCTACCCAAAGATAAAACTAACATAACACGTGAATAAATATATATATATATATATATATATATATATATATATATAATATATATATATATATATATATATATATATATATATGGTAACTAACGATGAGTAACACAAGTACCCTCTGAAGGTACCCCCGTCTTCTCTTTTTTTCAATAGCTGTGCAAACCTAAAGCTTGCCCAGATACGAGTATATGCCTTCACACACACACACACACACACACACACACACACACACACACACACACACACACACCACTGACAAACAGAGATCACTTGATAGATATTATTATTCTATTCGCCATCGTGTGTGTGCGTGTGTACTTAAAATATGACTACGATGTGGCGAGTCTTCAGACTTATTACTTTAAAATTACTCTCTTGCTAGTAATTATATACCTGTTGAGTTTGAGATTATATATCATACCTCTTGTCGAAATGAGTATGCGAACATTCTTGCCAGCATTCTCCCACCTGTTTCTCACCATCTTAATGTGAAAAATAGAAGACTTGCTGGATCATCGAGAGAATAAATATTTTGGTCAAATTAACACCAATTCTTTGTTTAATGATCTGTCAGTAACTTCAACATGGATGGGTGTAAAGGACAAAATTTAGATGCTTTCATGACTGAAAGAGAGGGATTGTGAATTCTGGAAATAATGTATATTTTAGCAAAGACTAAAGTATAACTATAGTATTTTTGTAAATAGTTTAATGATAATCGGGCAACTTGAAATGATATTTTGCAAAATTCAATCTCAAATTATAGCTTTATATACCATTTATGACTTGAATAACCATGATTAGGCCCCCCCCCCCCAAGTGGTTTCATGTTATCCAAATTGAGACAAGACTCGTACATCGTAGCTAAATTTAATTTGCTTTATTGTGGTTTCCAGCCTCTATTAAAATGAAAGCTTTGAAATTGCCATAGTGTATTAAAATTATGTTCAGATGGTGAGGCTTTGGTTCACTCCTATTTGTTGGATCCGGGTTGGGCTGAGTTGCCCACTTATCCTTTTAACCCTCTGACAAAAGATGATCCTTGGGTTGCACTCACTCTCACATTGTGAGGAAATGAGCTTCCTGCCTTTTTTACCTGTAAAAATCTGATTTTCTTTTCTTATTTTTTTCTGTCAGTCAGAAATTAAGCAACCTGCCAGTTTTGATGTGCAGAAATAAGGTTCATATATTTAGTGTGGTATGAAAGTAATTATCAGCGATGTTAAAGTATTAAACAGTGCGAGAATGATTAATACTCACAACTGTTGCTAACATTGGTATGGCCTGCATGATGACGACCCGATAATGTGTTTCTTGGGTCAACTAATTGTGAAATAAATTTAAATGTAGTACGGTTTTAAAAGGTTCCCACTCAACTCATCTATGTATTGAAGAAAATTATATTTAAATACACTGGTAGAAATTCAGTTGTAGTTGTTTCTTGGATATAAACATAGCATATGATGGAGTGAACCACAATATTTTATTTAAACTAAAGGGCAGGAAAGCTTCTTTGTAGATATTAAACATATTGAATTTTGGTATATGTACCAATCTTTTACAGTTAGGTGAGGTACTGCTTTCTTCAGTTTTAGGATGATTGATTTTTGCAATGACTCGTCAACTACAGTGGTGAATGGTGGTACTTTGGATAGTTTTAAGAAAGAACTTTATAAATTTATTAATCAGAGAGAAATTGTGTAAATAGTAGAAAAGTTAATTTTAGTCGAGCGTAACACAATCCAATGGATGGAGCTATTGATGACTAGTATAAAAAGGGGATTCTGGTTAATAGCTGGGGTTCTTACATATGAATGATATAATCTTATGGATCTAAGATTAATATGAGGCTCTTCTCTAATAGAGTAGAATACTGCATTATGTATTTGGGCTGGGTTGGTTCTTTGAACAGGAATAAGCTGAGAGGCCTGCATTGCTTTGACTTATTCTTGTGCTCCTGATGTTCTTGTAGACTGAGCTGTGTCTGAATGTATTGCGGATAATATAAAAAGGAGTTTACCTGGATGCGTCTATAGTAAGTTCTTTTATAAGTAGAAATTATGATAACATTGTTTTAACTATTTAGATTCTATAACATCAGGTATTCACTGATTTTAAGTGAATTTGGGTTTGGATAGCACCTGTATGTTAGAGTGCGCTCAGTGAAAAGTGTGTGTGTGTGTGTGAGTGTGTGTGTGAGAGAGAGGAGGAAGCCTCAAGGACCTTCCGGTCCACTCTGGGAGGTTCCTGTTATTAAACAAGTTTATTTTTCTTTCAACTATCCTAGCAGTAGTAGAAGGCTCTCTCCCCACTCTCCGCTCCCTCCCTGCCAGAGGCAGGTACGGAAAAAGGTTGAAGAAAAAACCTTGACCCTGGAAAAGTAGCCAAGGAAATTTTACAGGAAAGTGGAGAATATATAAATAACTATATTTAGCATGTTCACAGAGACACCGTGCAAGCGAACTCCTGCAGAGTTATGTTATGTTTTAGTCTTAAACTATGAGAATATTCAGTACTTTGTCTAGCCTATTTTTAAACACATTTACACTTTGACTGGAAACAACCTCTGAGGGAAGTTGGTTCCAGATATTAACTATTTTATAGGAAAAGAAATTCCCGCAGACAGAGGTCCTAAATGTCTTTAGTTCCAGTTTAAACCCATTATTTCTTGTCGGATTGGCATTAAGTGAGAATAAGTTTCTGTAATCTACCCTCTATTCCATTGAACATCTTGAAGACTTGAACAAGCTGACCGCGCAACCTCCTCGTCTCTAAGGTAAACAGATTTAGGCGCTCCAATCTCCGTTGGTAGCTTTGCATTCTCATTGAAGGGATCAATTTTGTAGCCCTTGCTTGTACTCTTTCTAAGCTTTCTATGTCCTTCCTGAGGGATGGAGACCAAAACTGTGCACAGTATTCCAGTTGAGGTCTGACTAGTGAATTATAAAGAGACATTACAGTCTCCTTGTTCCGAAACTGGAACTGTCTTTTAATATAACCTAATATTTTTAAGGCCCTCTTTTCAACTTCTTTACAGTGCTTCGACGGTTTCAGATCGTTGCTAATGTAGACTCCTAAGTCTTTCTCTAGATCGGTCTCAGTCAAGTTCCTTCCCAAGAGAGAGTAATCGGTCTTCGGGTTTTTATAACCTATGTGCATTACCTTACATTTGTCCAAGTTGAATGGCATCTGCCAAGTAGCAGACCATTCGCTCAACCTGTCAAGATCGTTCTGAAGCGTTCTTACGCCCTCCTCAGTACCTACACTACTTTCTAATTTCGTATCGTCTGCAAATTTGGAGATTGTACTTAGAAGCCCGACGTCTATATCGTTAATATAGATGATAAAAAGTAAAGGACCCAGAACGGAACCCTGTGGAACACCAATGGTGACGGGCGCCCACTCCGAAGCCACTCCATTTATTACCACTCTCTGCTTTCTATCTTTTTAACCAATCCTCGATCCAGTTGGAAACGAGCCCGATGATTCCTAGTCCTTTGACGAGAGAGAGTTACAAGGAGTTACGAGGAAAAGAAGTACATCAAAAGGCCTTGCGGCCCATACCGAGGAGGTAACAATGGCAACGGGTGCGAGGGAAAGTTTTCTACACCCTCAAATAGTGTGCAAGATTTGGCCTAACCTTTTCTTGAAATGATCCACAGAGGAACTGTTCACAACTTCTGAAGGTAAACTGTTCCACGTGTCACAGATCTTATACATAAAGTAATTCCCACACCACTAGTCCTAAACCGTTTCAAATCCAACTTCCAACCATTGTCGCGAGTTGGGTTGTCATTTAAACTAAACATGCTTCTAAAATCGATATCGTTGAACCCGCGTAAGAGCTTGAAAACCTCGATCAGTTGACCGCGCAGCCTCCGAGTTTCCAGCGAAAACAAGTTCAGGGCGCGTAAGCGTCGATTGTAGCCCATATTCCTAACGGAAGGGATTAACTTTGTGGCCCTCGCCTGCACTCGCTCCAGCCTCTCGATATCTTTCCTGAGGGTGGGCGACCAGAACTGCACAGCATACTCGAGGTGCGGCCGAACAAGGGAATTGTACAGAGCACAATCTCCTTGTTCCGAAACTGAAATTGCTTCCTGATATAACCCAACAGCTTCTGGGCTTTCTTTTCTACCTCTACGCACTGTTTGGTAAACTTAAGGTCGCTGCTAATTAGCACACCCAAGTCCTTTTCCAAATCAGTCGCCTCGATATTACTCCCCAACATCGAGTAGTCCGACTTGGGATTGGCGTAGCCAATGTGCATCACTTTGCATTTACCCAAGTTAAACGGCATTTGCCATTTTTCGGACCACACTCCTATCCTACCTAGGTCCGCACGCAGTTGCTCGATCGCTTCGGGCGTCCCAACATTGGCCCCAAGCTTGGTGTCATCAGCGAATTTGGCGATCCGACTGACGATGCCACCGTCGATATCATTTATGTAAATGATAAACAACAGTGGCCCCAAAATGGAACCTTGAGGAACCCCACTAGTGACCGAGGCCCAACCTGAACGAACCCCTTTAATTAAACCCTCTGCCACCTATTCTTTGGCCAGTTTTCAATCCACCTACCTACTTCCCCACCGATACCCAGCGCGCGCACTTTGGCCATTAGCCGGCGGTGAGGTACCTTATCAAAGGCTTTCTAAAAGTCGCGATAAAGTATATGAATCGCCCTACTCTTATCATACTCACCCAACAAGACGTGGAAAAACTCGAGGAAGTTGGTGAGACACGACCTATGCCGTTTAAACCCATGTTGGGAGTCCCCAAGCAGCTTGTAGGAATCCAAATGGTGAACGATCCTATCCGCTATTATCCCCTCTAATAATTTACCTACAACTGAAGTGAGACTAATGGGACGATAGTTCCCTGGACTTTCGTGATCCCCTTTCTTAAAGATAGGGGTCACGTTGGCTTCCCTCCAGTCACCAGGCACCTGGCCCGTCTCCAACAATTTGTTGAAGACTTTAGCCAGGTGGGGAGCCACCTGGTCGCGCATCTCCCGCAACACACTGGGGAGAAACTGGTCTGGCCCAGGAGCCTTAAACACGCTCAGTTTGTCTATTCTATCAGCAACGACTTTCGCGGTACATCGAACACTATCCAGGCCAGCACCTTCGTGCCTGACGCCTGGCTCGGGGATGACGCGGGTGTCCTCCCTGGTGAACAATCGCGCAAAGTACTCATTAAGCACAGCGATGTCGGCGTCGGAGGTCCGCAGAACGCCGCTTCGGTCCTTTAACGGCCCTATCATGCTTCTAATGGGCTTTCTACTATTAACATAACTGAAGAACTCCTTAGGGTTCCCCTTGCAGAGGCTTGCCACCCGTAGTTCTTCGTTACGTTTCGCGAGCCTAACCTTCGCCTTCACTTCCCTACACAGGCGGACATACACTTCAGTGTTCTCATGGGAACGATTGGCCTTCGCCCTCCTATACGCTACTTTCCTATTTCGGATTGCCGAAGCGATGTCACGATTGAACCACTTAGGCTGCGTTGAAGCAGGGGTGACCGGTTTTGAGGGTATGGCAGCAGACTGCAGCACCATAAACTCGTCCCGGAATGCACTCCACACTCCCTCAACATCGCCGCCGACCTCTAACCCCATCTCACCTACGCTATTCCGGAGGCTAACAAAGTCTGCCCGCCGTAGATCGAGCTTACTGCCTCTCGAGTTACTACGCTTCACCCGAGGGACGCGCGCACGGAACCTAATCAGACCGTGATCACTCCCGCCCAACGATTCGTCAACGGTGAGGCCAGTGACGAGGTTGTCTTCTGTCGTGAATACTAAGTCTAGAACGCTTTCGCCTCGTGTAGGCTCATTGACCCACTGAGTGAGGAAGTTCTCATCAGCAAAGTCAACTAGCTTCCTCCCTTCAGCATCAGCAGTCTTGTCCTCCCACTTTATGCCGCGACAGTTGAAGTCTCCTAAAACTACACACACCCTATCATCTAGCAGGCTACGGAGTTCGGTGTACAGGGCTGTATCGAGATGCGGAGGTCTGTACATCAAGATTAACCTATAGTTCGTCCCTCCCACGTTCAGATCAACGCCAAGCAGCTCCCGTTCCGACCGCAACTGGCAGTCAACCAGACTCAACGTGTCCCTCACGTATATTAGTACCCCTCCCCCCTCCCCACGGGTGCTGTCTTTGCGAAACATTCTATACCCGGGAATTTCGAACTCCCCAACGTAGTCCCTACCATCAGTATGAATCCAGGACTCGGTGATAGCAACGATATCCTGGTATTCTGATGCTAAGAGCGCCCGTAGCTCGCAAAACTTATTCCTAATCGACCTAGCATTAAAAAGCATTGCACGAAGGGAGCCTTCCCTATTCTGACCGCCCCGTAGCACGACCCGTTTCCCGAACAGCCAGGGTTGTCGGGAGTTGAAGAACCCCTCACCAACGGAGAGAGAGCTAGCTAGCTAGCTCGTATCTGGCAAGCTAAGCTTTGTTTTCACAGCTGTTGAAAAAGATGAGGAGGGACAGCTTCAGAGGGTACTTGCATGTCTCATCATTGGTTATCATAGTATATACTGTATACATATAAGTGTGTTAGGTTAATTTATTCTTGGAGTAGCGTGGTTTAGGCCCCGCCCACAGTTGTGTTAGCTGGTTGGAGAGGTAATCTCTGGTTCGGTGGGGGTTGTCATTCCCATCCCGGCGTGCACACGCCGCCGCTGTCCCGCGCCCTGTACAAGCTCACCTGCGTTTGTTTGATAACACTAAATTTTGCTGAAGTTCATAGGGTGACGTCATGCACATATATTTATTTTATTTTTTCCATAGTGACCATTCTTCTTCCACGCCCCTTTCCCCTTATCACCACCCAACAGTGGGTACGATATTACACACATATATATATATATGTATATATATATATATATATATATATATATATGTATATATATGTATATGTATATATATATATATGTATGTATGTATGTATATATATATGTATATATGTATATATGTATATATGTATATATGTATATATATATGTATATATATATATATATTTTGTGTATATATACATGTATATATTGTGTGTATGTATATATAATATATATATATGTATATATATATATATATATGTATGTATGTATGTGTATATATATATATATATACACTATATGATCAAAAGTATTCAGACACCGCATGGTTTTGGGAAAAATGGTTTTATTATGGCATTTAGTAACCAGTAGGTCCACCCTTTGCTTTTATTACAGCGTCAACACGTCGAGTCTGTGCAGGAATGGCTCGCCATTCCTCTTGCAGAGCTGATGCAAGAGATGCAAGTGAAGCCGGGCGTGGTGTGCGGTTTCGTATCCGTCGCTCCAGTTCGTCCCACATGTGCTCGATTGGGTTGAGATCGGGGCTCTGAGCAGGCCAGTCTAACAAATCCACCTTATTTTCACGAAACCAGTCCTGCACACGCCTTGCAGTATGGCAGGGAGCTCGATCCTGTTGAAACAAACAATGGCCATCTCCGTAGTATTGCCACAGTGTAGGGAGGGCCGAATTGTCCAGAACGTCGAGATAAACGTCAGCGTTCATGGTAGTGTGTATAACAACCAACGGGCCGAGCCCTAGCCAGGAAAAACAACCCCATACCATGATGGACCCTCCACCGAACTTCACCGTTGGACGTACACAGTCAGGAAGAAGCCGTTCTCTGGGCTGTCGCCACACCCAAACACGCCCATCAGACGAAGAGTGAATACCGCGACTCGTCGCTCCAAAGAACAGTTTTCCAGTCCTCCACGGTCCAGGAACGACGGGAGACACACCAGGCCAAACGACGCGTGGCATTAACTTTTGTAATCAGTGGCTTGTGTACAGCTGCTCTACCATAATAACCGAGTCTGTGCATCTCTCTGCGGATAGTTACAGTACTAACGGAGGTACCGGATGCTCTTCCTACCTCCTCAGCGATGGAAGCGGCAGAGGACGTGCGGGACTTCTTGACATGTCGTACCAGACTACTTCTATCACGTTCCGTCAGTTTGCGTGGTCGTCCGGAACGTTTTTTCGCGTTAGTTGCGCCGTCGTGCTTCCATCTCATGATAACATCCGCTACAG
Source organism: Bathynomus jamesi (assembly GCA_023014485.1). Classification (NCBI taxonomy): domain Eukaryota; kingdom Metazoa; phylum Arthropoda; class Malacostraca; order Isopoda; family Cirolanidae; genus Bathynomus; species Bathynomus jamesi. The sequence goes on along the minus strand of JAJOZX010000106.1, from coordinate 1,022,496 downwards.
TCGACTTTGGTATATCCTGTTTGGCTGCAATGTTTCGTTTAGAAACGTTACTTAAATAACATCCGATGACGAGTCCACGTTGGAACTCGGAGAGTTCACGTCCGCGCGGCATGGCTTCACAACAGTTACTGATAACTTAACAGAACACCTCAGCATTATAGTTTCGCACGCTTTTTCCCAGCATACCTTTCGGCGAAGGTGATATTTGCAGAAATGCGGATTTTCCGGGGTGTCCGAATACTTTTGATCATTTAGTGTATATATCAGGTCATCCCATAAGTAATGTCGTTTTTACGATAGATTAAGTTTAAACTAGTCCTACTCGGTTTAAGCATAAATTTTCCGAAGGTTATATCTAAGAGGAGATCTATCGTGTTTCGCTACATACTTTACAGACCTTGACCAGTGAAGACGTGTGTTTTGCTTTATGTGAACCCCTCATAAGCATGGCGGTATCAGAAGAGCATATCAGGCATATAATGCTTTACGAGTTCAAAAAAGGGAATAGTGCTACTGAAGCAACGCGATACATTCAGGACGTTTATGGCAACGATATTCTGCATGTGAGGAAATGTCAAAGATGGTTTCAAAAGTTTAGGAATGGTGACTGCTGTTTGACAGATGCAGCACGCTCTGGACGCCCTGCTGAGTTTGATGATGACCTGCTGTTAGCCGCACTTGAAGAAGACTGTTCAACAACTGTCGAAGAATTTTGCCCAGAAACTCAATTCATCCCCGTCCACCATCCATCGACATTTGCAACAACTCGGGAAAGTGCCTATGTTAGGAAAATGGGTGCCACATGAATTGTCGGTCGACAATCTGAGGGTGCGAGTAAACATTAGCACAGCTCTTCATTCCCGTGAACTCCAAGATCCGTTTTTGTACCGTTTAGTGACTGGTGATGAAAAGTGGATACTGTACCAGAATGTTAAGCGCCGTCGACAGTGGGTTTGTGCTCGAGAACCAGCGACACCACAGCCAAAACCAAATCTTCACCCTCGGAAGGTGTTGCTTAGTGTTTGGTGGGATAAAGGTGGTGTAATACACTGAAACCTTACCACACAACCAAACAATCACCGCTCAAGTCTACTGTCAACAACTGGATCGATTGAACACTGCACTAAAAGAAGAGACCTTCTTTGGTTAATCGGAAAGGAATCGTGTTCCACCACGACAACGCACGTCCTCATACCGCTCGGATCACTTCTGCAAAAATTGAAGAGCTTGGGTGGAAAAACTTCCACATCCTCCATATTCTCCAGACCTTGCGCCTTCAGATTATCATCTCTTCAGGAGTCTGCAAAACTATCTTGACGAGAAACAGTATACTTCTTTAGATGACCTGCACACCAGTCTTTGTACGTTTTTTGCCTCAAAACCGCCTGAATTTTATAAACATGGCATTGAAAAGCTTGTAGGACGTTGGCAGTGTCATTGATTCCGATGGAAAATATATACTAGATTAAAAAGTTTTTTTTTTTTTCCTTCAAATTCCGATCTGAAAAACATTATTTATGGGATGACCTGATATATATATATATATATATATATAATATATATATATATATATATATATATATATATATATATAATATATATAATATATATATATATATATATATATATATTATATATTTCCCCTTATAATCCCCCTCACCCCCCCCTTCAGAGACTATATTTACACAGCTGTGGACCAGAGAAATCTCCCATCCCCCTTATCACCATCCCCCACACCTCCATCCCCCACCCTCCATCCCCCACACCTCCATCCCCCACACCTCCATCCCCCACACCTCCATCCCCCACACCTCCATCCCCCTTATCACCATTGCCTTATCACCTTCCGCCGCTCTTTAAAAGATTATATGTTTACACAGCTGTGAACCAGAGATAAAAAATTTTGCTTTTTCCTCTTTTTTTCCCTTTCACTCGCTCCCAGTCCCTCATCCCCCACTACCCCCACCCCACCCCCTCTCACCGTTTTCTCACATACTACTGAGTCCCCTTTCAATTTGAAAGAAAAGGGAAAAAAAAAACCCAGCGTATCTAGACATCTACTTTAATGTATACTGTAACTTAGATTATAGAATGGGAATACACAGTACAAATAAATTACAGCAAATTACCAGAAACTTCAAAGACATGCCAGTATTTAATATGAATGTAATATGATGGATCCATATCTCGAAGGTATCGAATCAACTAGAACGTGTATCCTTTCCGTAGGAATTTGCTCTAATTTCGAATGGAAAGTACACCAGACGTCTTGTAGTCTTGTTCGATTTACTTTTGAGGAATTTTTTTAGTTGTTTCAACAAACACTCGCCGCGGTTTAGATTAGGACTTTGTGGTGAAAACTTCGGCACATAGACTCTCACAATCTGCTTCTGCTTCTCCAAGTTGGGCTCATTGAATATTATCGTATGTTTTGGGTGTCGTCTCGCTGGGAGATAAATGCTCACGTAATTACTGTAAACGAACTCCACTTGGCATTATACGCTGAATCAGAATTCTGTGGTAGTGGATCTTATTCATATTTCCACTGAGTTTTACGAGATTACTCCCCCAAAGTAAACTGAAGCAATCCAACATCATGTTTTAGTCTTACTGATGCAGTTAGACTGAAACTTTTCATTGGTACGTTGTCTCACAAACCTACATTGAAGCCTCTTTTTATTTATGTATTTAATACGAGGCTTTCTGACACCAACTTTCCCTTGTAGCCAACGTTCTTGAGGCCTTCTTTTCAGAGTGGATGTAGTTACATCAGTTCCGTGGTGCTCCTGAATGATTGTCAATATTTCTGGAGTTTTCCAAAAGCGATTTTTAAGACTTTATTGAATGATACGCTCTTGTCTTGCCGTGTCTAGGGCGGTTAACCTTGTTTGGTATGAGTAGCCAAACTGACATTTTCTGCACTCACTATAGAGTCGTTTGAATTGCTTCTTGCCTATTTTGAGCGCCATTGCATTTGGGGGGGGGGGCGGCTCTTGTACTATTTAGGAGAAGTTAGTATTTAAGATCTTAACGTGTTGAACTCTCTTCTCTTCGAGTCGCGGAGGATTATCAGACATATTCGTAGAATATCTGAAAAAGATAAAAGAATCCTAAACGAATCGATCTTTCCTTATCTTTTAACGCATATAGAATAGAATAAGTATTGACACGAAGTAGGAGTAATAAACTTCACGAAGAAAATGTAACGATCTTACCAAACCTACCCACTTTCTAAAACTTGTTTGCCCCCACATACGCTACTTACACTTGACCACGCTGCTCCGCACCATATGAATGTTAATGCAGTTAATAACTACTTTATTGGGTATGGAAGATTTTTGCTCAAATGTTTATTATAATGTATGTAATCGTTTATATTCAGGTTGTTTCTTCCATTTGTACCTGCTATGTAGGATACATTAAATTTTTATCCAAGTAAAAAGAGACTGGACTCATATATTCGATCGATATATACAGGGCGTCCCAAAAAAATGTATACACACTTTAACAGCTAATAGCTCAATTGATGTTTCTTTCTTTCCAAGTTAAACCCATTAGAATTAATAATGGCAGTCAGACTAAGCTTTGAACAAAGGAAATTCATTCTAAAATGCTACTGGAAGTGTGAAAACGCAGTTGAAGTGCAAAGACAGTTTAGGAGGGAGTTTCAAACAGATCCACCAACGCGACTTACCATCACTCGAATTAGAGATAAGTTTGAAGCCGATGGAACTGTTCAGAATGTCCACAAGAAGCGTTCCGGAAGACCACGGACATCGACAAGCCCCACAAAGCAAGAAAGAGTACTGGAAACGTATCACCAAAGTCCAAGAAAATCTGTGCGGCAAGCGAGTCGTGAGGTAGGAATTTCAGAATCGTCTGTCCAACGCATTTTGAAGCGCTGTCAATGGAAAAGTTACATTCCAAGATTAGTCCATGCTATTAATGAAGATGATCCGGACCGAAGAGTGGAGTATTGCGAGTGGTACTTGGCACGATGTGGATGTGGATTGGACGAAGGGTTTCGTAGAATACCCTCCGCGTTCACCAGACCTCACACCACTAGACTTTTTTTTATGGGGATACTTAAAAGACAAAGTCTACGCTATAAAACCTGCAACAGTCGCTGAATTGAGAGCAGCCATTGAACGAGAATGCACACAAATACCAAACGAAATGTTTCGTGATGTTTGCGATTCCAATGCTTCGCGTTATCAGCAGTGCCTGGACCAGAACGGACGTCAGTTTGAAAACAGGCGTTGACAAAACAATTAAATAATGTCTGTAGATTCTATTACATTTTGAAAATGAAATGTATTTTAATAAACACTGCCTTTATAAGTATTTAAAGTGTGTATACATTTTTTTGGGACGCCCTGTATATGTATGTAGGGTGTCCTAAAAGCGTCTACCAATGGGAATTAAATTACTTAGTGTAATTATTTAATTAATTAAATTAATTAACATGCTTTGAAGTTAATGGGGAGTAATTTGAACATTTATGATATAGTTTCATAAATGTATTTCCCATTCGGTAGAAACGTTTGTGTATATATAATAATAATAAGGTTTATTGGCTGGACAAATCCCATAAAAAAGCGCAATATTCATCAAGGTAATAAACGATACGAGTAATTAAACATTTAAAAAAAAAACAAGAAAAAGGAATACGGTAATGAAGAAATAACCACCAATACACGTAATGAAACTAGTATTAATAAAATTAATAATGGCTACCCTAACCTAATAACTACTAAAAAATAAGAAAGTACACGTAATGGAAAAATCAATACGGGTGTTAAGTGGAGTTATATACAATTGCGGAGGAAAGTTTCCTCCCGAAAGTTAAATAAAAGAATATATGTCAAGAAATGTCTTCGCTCTTTTCTGATCAATTACGAAATATTGTGGTTTTCCGAGACTTTTTTGCCTTTCCTTAAGAAAAAGGGAGTTACCTCGTTTCCCATTCGTATGGAAAGTAAGGTACAATTTATATTTAAAATTTAACGCGTGTCATTCGAAATAAAAGTGGAAATTTAATTTGTTTTCAATCAACCTTTGATTGCGCGCGCGCGCGCTTTTACTCGTGAAAAAAAATAGTTCATAGGGTGTATAGTAACGCTTTGACTGACTAGTGATGTAGGTCACATCCGCACATTTTCTCGCATCCGCACTTTGGTCAAGCAGCGATGACGAGACCTACGCGATGTCAAAAGATGTAGTAAAAATGATCGAGAGCTATCACCAAGAAAAACGCCTGGCTGCATGTGACAATCCTATTAGTTGGTGGAAAATACGCAGAATATCTATCCATACTTGAGTAAACTTGCAAGGAACATTTAGCACGTCCTCCAACAAGCGTACCAAGCGAGAGATTATTTAGCAGTGCTGGATTAATATATGATGAAAAGAGAAACAGACTGGCAGCAGAAAAGGCAGAAAAATTAATGTTCCTTAAGCATAACCTTCCTATAATTAAGTTTGAATATTAAACGATGAACATCTTAGTTTACTTTATTTTAATTACTCATTTATAAATATGCCTAATAAAACTTTAAACTTAATATAAATAGTTATCAAGCTAATTAAAGATCTCTTTCTATAAGGGTGGAGGTTGGGGAAAGAGGTCGGTAACACAATTATGGTTTCTAATTGTGGCTGAAACTCAACAAAATATAACGAATTTATTTGCAGACGAATTCACTAATTGATTTCTATATTAGTTAGATGCTTGCTATTATTTTATATGTTCAGGGAAAAGTACAGCAATTTTTGTACAATTAATCAATTATACTACATTATAGCTACAGCTCTCTCTATATAATAACTTATTATATACGTTAAACACAACAAATCTCGAATATATCCTAAAAAATAACGAAAATGTAGACATCCGCATCCGCGGATGTGAAAAAAATGACATCCGCTACATCACTATTTGACTCCATATCTCTCGCCATGACTCTACACACACACACACACACACACACACACACACACACACACACACACACACACACACACACACACACACACACACCAAAATTAAAGTCCCCACATAGATCAATGCTTTTCTAAACTGTTTGTATTGAGAGTTATACAAATATTCTTTACAGCAGAGTCCAAAGTTTACAGTGTGATCAGCTATGCGTAACAAAATACAGCTTCTTTGAAAGGATATATTATTATATATATATATATATATATATATAATATATATATATATATATATATGTGTGTGTGTGTGTGTGTAAGAAGCAAGCATTATTGCTATGCATTTACTATTAGTTAATAAATTTTACTTTCTACATTGTGTTGTGCATTTCTATATTGCCTCATGAATTCAGTGAAAATAATTATGAAAGACAAGTAAAAGTCCTTATTGGTGTTCTTTAACTTGGATCACCATATTTTCAAAGTGTGTTGATCAAACAAATACGAAACAATATAAAAACATACCGAAATATTTCGTATTTTAACGAAACCTTTAGAAATGTTATGCGTCTTCATTGCTCAAAACGAGGAAAACACGGAAATTTTTAAATTAAGGAAGGCAAAATACCAATTTTTCTAAAGTGTAGGCCTATACATCATCAAACTTTTCTTATGCGCTGCTATTTTAGCGTGTAATATTTTCATTAAGTATTTTTTTCTATTGCAATTCTACAATAGTTGAACCTTTTACGAAAACTTCGTAGTTTGTCATAGCTTCACAACATTGATAATAAACCTAATATGTTTACTCACACTTAAAAGAAAAGTACAGGGTGATTCACTCGCTGGTAGCCCCCGCTGATATACTAACAATATTCTAAGGGGCAACCAGCGAGTGAATCACCCTATGTAAGACTAATTATTACAGTATTACCACTACTCTGCTATAAAGAATATTTGTGTAACTACATACAAGCAGTTTACAAAAGCACTGATTTGTCTGGGGACTCTTCAGTGTTGAAGGGTGCGTACAGGTTCGTGATGAGAGATGAGTGAACTTTTTTGTCACATGAACAAAATGTGTGAATCTTATAGGTTTTTTACCACATAGTTAAAAAATGACCAAAATTTGTCTATCCCTCACCAATATTGAGTGCATTGAAAATGAAATTTGGACTAATTTATAGACGTAATAGCAATATCAAAGTAGAAAATGCATATTGAACTCGCCTAAAATGTTCACTGAGCGAAATCAAGTGAGTAACTGACAAATATAAATCAGCAGTGACGTGCAGCAACTTATAAGCAGAGGAGGAGCGAGGGGCAGACCCCGCCCCCTTCCTATTCTGACTCAAATCCTAAGTAATGTAAATTCGTGTATCACTCTAAAACTGCGAGTGATAGAAAAATTCTGTTTTCATTTCCGTAATCAACGTAAAAAATTACATATAGTTCAAGTAAAAATATGTCTGTGACAAATGCTTTGTTGGTCAGTGAATTATTTTTGTTCGTTAGTAAAAGCAAACGCGCAATTCGAGATTTATTAAGAAGGTTGAAGCCTATTATTTTTATTTTGCTGAATACACGCGTAATTACTATAGATTAATTCTAATTTACATTCCCTGGAAGCCTGGAAGTGACGAATAAGGCATAACTATTTTTCTTTCCATTTTAGTTGCATGCGTACTTTTTGCCTTAAGAAACGGCGATGTCTTGGGGAAAAACCACAATATTTCGAAGCCAGTAAAAGAAAAGAGAGTGGAGACGTGACATTAGGATAGATAGTTCTTGACCAAGGAATTTTTTGGGTTTCTAAAATTTTATTTTTTCGGCTAACTTTTTCCTCGGCTATTTATTCACTATGTTGAAAAAAATATATATATATATTAGTGATGTAGGTCACATCCGCATCCGCGGAACATCCGCACATTTTCTCGCACCCGCATCCGCACTTTGGACTGCGGATGTCGTGCGGATGTGGACCGTTGAGATAAAATGTCATTAATAAGCGGAAATTATCAAATTCTACTATATTAATAGAACTAGTTCATTGTGCGCAAAAGTGATGCAAGCGACAAGACGAGAGGCTGTTCTTGTATGAAGCTACTCTCTTGCAACCTACTTAGATCCACGTTACAAAGCTAAGTTATTTTCACCTAGTACATTAGAACGAGTTAAATCATCACTTGGCAAAGCAGTTGAAGAGCTTCAATCTCTTGAATCTGTCGCTTCGCCACCCACCAAAAGAATAAAAGTTTCAGTGACAGAACCAACACCTTCAACAAGCAAATCTATCACAGAATCTGTCTCTCAGTTTCTTGAGTCAAGCAGCAATGACGAGACCTACGCGATGTCAAAAGATGTAGTAAAAATGATCGAGAGCTATCACCAAGAAAAACGCCTGGCTGCATGTGACAATCCTATTAGTTGGTGGAAAAATACGCAGAATATCTATCCATACTTGAGTAAACTTGCAAGGAAACATTTAGCCTGTCCTCCAACAAACGTACCAAGCGAGAGATTATTTAGCAGTGCTGGATTAATATATGATGAAAAGAGAAACAGACTGGCAGCAGAAAAGGCAGAAAAATTAATGTTCCTTAAGCATAACCTTCCTATAATTAAGTTTGAACATTAAACGATGAACATCTTAGTTTACTTTATTTTAATTACTCATTTATAAATATGCCTAATGAAACTTTAAACTTAATATAAATAGTTATCAAGCTAATTAAAGATCTCTTTCTATAAGGGTGGAGGAGGAGGTTGGGGAAAGAGGTCGGTGGGGTGCATTTGAGTTGGGTTCACGTCCCGCATCCTGGTAACACAATTATGGTTTCTAATTGTGGCTGAAACTCAACAAAATATAACGAATTTATTTGCAGACGAATTCACTAATTGATTTCTATATTAGTTAGATGCTTGCTATTATTTTATATGTTCAGGGAAAAGTACAGCAATTTTTGTACAATTAATCAATTATACTACATTATAGCTACAGCTCTCTCTATATAATAACTTATTATATACGTTAAACACAACAAATCTCAAATATATCCTAAAAAATAACGAAAATGTAGACATCCGCATCCGCGGATGTTTAAATCAAACATCCTCATCCGTATCCGCGGATGTGAAAAAAATGACATCCGCTACATCACTAATATATATATATATATATATAAAATAATTTTTTTGGGGATTGTACAACTACGTAAAAGTTATTCGTTAAAGATAAGTTTAAAGAAAATCCCCGAAATAACTAATTATCAGTAATTTTCAACGTTTTTAAAGTTCTTGTGCGATATATATATATATATATATATATATATATATATATATATATATATATTATATATATATATATATATATATATATATTATCGTGAGAGATTGATTGATTTGATTTTTTCATTAAAAATTGCTGTTAATATCGAAATGAGTGTTAATTGAATGTTTTTCTTCTTTTTTCAGAAGTTTCCAAGATTATTTCTCCTGTGTTTTAGTGTTCTTGAAAACAATTCTACTGTACAATGAGCAACTTGGTAAGTATTCCTACCTTGCACATACAGATTACCAGTATTTTGATATACTATGTACCTCAGAATGAATTTGAAAAGTTTTGGAGTCTTTATTCTTATCTGTATATATATATATATATATATATATATATATATATATATATTATAACAATTCAGTTTTGATTGGAGTACATACAGCTGCGTCTTGTAGTCTTCAGGTTCTGCGCTAGTTTCAAAAATGCTTATTTGGCTCTAAAAAACTCGAAAGTTCGGTTCCTTAGTTTTTTTTCGCAACACCGTGATGTCGAACACCCGCTCGTAGTTGATGAAAATTACTGCCACGAATTGAAGTAGGAGCAATGATATCAAAATCTATAAAACACATTCCGTCATCTTACACAGTTTCATTCGTAAATATTCATACTTATGACGAAGAATTTTATTGCGTCGATACATCGCCATTTAACACCAGAAATTTGAATTCACACTTAATTTTTTTTAACCCCCCCCCAGGACCGTTAATGACTCCGAGTCATGGTTGTTGAGAAAAGAATGTGTGATTTTATTTCTTGGTTTTTGTTTTGAAGTAAAGTATTTGATTTTAGATTAAAGATCTAAAAGTAAGATTTGTAACATTATTTACTAATAATATTATTAATGCTCTAAAATGCAGTTATATTATTTGAGTTTACCATAAATTTTGATTTTTTTTTCATTTTCTATTAATATTTTGTATTCACACTTCTTAATCGGGTGTCAATAAGCTCCGCTCACTATCCTAACCTTTCATACCAATGTTATGAAATAACGGTAAACCACTATAACATAATCTTAGTAAATTATAACAGTTGTATATTTTACCGGGTTATGTAATAAGAGTTAAGTGACTGTGTTTTGTAGATTTGGGTTAGAGTCCAGGGGTCCCCAACCTTTTTGTGCCGAAGAGCACATTCAAGACTACCGGTAGTGCGGCGGGCACCATTTACTTTTTCAAGGCAAATTTATAGTTGGACTTAAATGTTTTTTTTTTGTGTATTATGTTCATTATTAAGTCCTATGTAAAATAATGAACATAATACACAAAAAACATTTAATTCCTCTGTAAAATAATGAACATAATACACAAAAGAAAACAAGGATGGGTTAACTAAGAATCTTAGAAAAATTATCAAAACGATAACTTAATTTATTTATAAAGAAATAATTATTTTCAAATAAATGAGCATCTGTTTCTGTAATTAACTACTAAATTTAATAAAATGTTAAGTATGTTACATATTTTAAATATTTAGTAACTAAATATTTAAAATATGTAACATACTTAACATTTTATTAACTTTAAATAAAAACTTATCAATCGTAGTCAGTCAGTGGCGGGCACACGCAAAAGGGTCGGCGGGCACCATGGTGCTCGCAGGCACAGGGTTGGGGACCCCTGGGTTAGACCATGGAAGAGTATTTACGTGTTAATAAAAGTATTTTGATTGATTGATTTTGATAGACGTTCTGTCTTGTAATTTCATTAAATGTGAGTATATACAATATATTTAAGAGTTGAAATGAAGGCATTTTTATTTCAATTAAAGAGTTATTAAAAAAAAAAAAGTTAAAAATAGTTAAAACTCGTTTTGGTACGCTTAACAAGTTGTTAATTATTATTGTAAATATTTGGAAACCAATCCGGGACTACTAAAGTATGTAATTAACTCGTAAAATGCAAAAACATTTCTACAGTTAGCGCCGCTTACGCTAACGCTAATTTTGTCGCTAATTTTTTCTGAAACACCCCAATTTATATATGTTCTGCCTTCCGCGCACACCTTGATGTAATTGGTTGCTAAGGTACAAAAATGTGACGTTATAGTTTACGAAAATGAAATTTTTTTACGTAGGAGTCGAGTTCCTTTCGTATATATATTAATAGGGAAAACAAACCAGCGGAAGAATAAATTCTTTTCAATTTATACAAGTGCTTTTGAAAAAATTAGCGATTTGCGGTTAGCGATTGACTTTCTCCAAAAACTTAGCGCCACTACCTGTTTCGCTAGCAATTTAGAAAATTAGTGCGCTAACAGTATCGCTAATAATTAGTTAGCGGCGCTAATTAGCGTCGCTAATTCCAGCCTTGGTAGTGGGTCATTTCGCGCTGTAAACCAATGAGGAGGGAAACTAGGTTGTAGTAAAAACTACCAAAAAAAAAGTTAATTACTGCGCTGATAATCCACGTTCAGGACGGTACATCTCAATTTTGCGTTGCGAACTGCAGTAAAACGAACATTGTGTCAAAGTCCTTGAGTTTTAGAAAAATTCATTTTATTTTGTTGGAGAAACTACTACATCTCTCAGATAGGAACACACACACACACACACACACACGCTCGATACATAATGTAATAGAAGAGAAGGATGTTCTTTTGCGGTTGAAATCCTTGGTGATCGGAAAGCCAGATAAACTCACTGATGGACGCTTCGCAAAATGGTTGTTAATTCAATGTTCTATGTAAGCTCTTTGTTGGTTTTTTAGCCGGGCCTCTTATCATGGCTCCTGCATAAATCTTCCCACATTTAGTTAACTCAGAATGATAACCCCTCTCTTTACACACACACACACACTCTGTATATAATATTAAATGTCACTGAATGTATAATATATAAACTAATATTTTATAATTACGATTATATACTTTTCTCTTTTCATGCTGCTTTTCTCGGGATGGACGCGACATTGCTTGAATACTCATTACCGCAACCGCACCCCTTTGATTTTCCTCTCCCGTTCTATCCCCGCGACCCCCTTGACTTTCGCTGACGCCACGTTGGTCTCGGCTCCGAAGCGGTTCCGCCACTCATGTGCGGTCGTGGCGCTTCGCTTGGGCGGTCTGAGGGCCGCATGAGGGTCTCTGTGGGCGCCCACGCCACGCGGGCTTCCAACGCTTCTCCCACCCCGCCCACCGACCACTCGCCCCTCCCCTTAGAGGGTGCCGATCCTTATTATTCTTGCCTCACGGCCGCTCATCAAGGCGAGCCCGCCTCGCGCCCTTTCAGCCCCGCCGCCTTCGTGTCACCTTTGTCGGCCTCGGCTTTGGAGGGCGGCGTCCTCCCGCCCCCTTCGCCCCCTTGCTGCGCCCACGGCTGCAACTGCGCGCCCTCCTCCGGCAGCGCCTCTTCTGTGGGCGCGTGTCGCGTGCACGAGCGCGTGTTCGCGTGCCCCCCACCGCCGCTCCCCGTCACGAGTGGGTCGACGGACCACGCCCACTTCTTCGCGGGCGGGGATGGTGAGGTAGCGGTGGCGGGCGGCGATGAGGAGGAGGTGTGGGCGGCGAGAGACGACACATCGGAAGACCTTAAAGAAGAAAGCGTCAAGGAACTCCTCTTGAGGTGCGTCCCGCCCATTCAAGGTCGCGCCCACGATGACGCAACGTGGGCGTCAAACTTCCGTCACCTCCATGTGCTTATTGCGTCACTCAAGGAGTGTGGGCGGGCTGGAGAGAAGAACTCATGCCCAAAGTCCCATTTTAAGAGATGCGCCCCATTTTCATCCGTGCCCGCCCTCATTTTCAACTCTTCTCACGCCCTCACGCCCGCACGCCTTGAAAATGGGTTCCGCTTCGATCGTCTCAAAGTTGGAAGTCATTTGAGCTCGCGCAGTCTGGTCCCGGCCCAGGAATTTGAACGAAGTTGATCGCCGATCAAAGGAGAGAGGAATCATTACAAATTTATAGTTTTTCGTTCAAAAAGAAAATTTAACTTCAGTTTAATTTTTTTTTTATATATTTATTTATTTATTTATTTTTATGATTTTGAATGATTTTTAAAATTCGGTATCACGAGGTCATTCTTTTCTTTTGAGATTATAACACGTAGATAATAATAATAATTTATTATTATTATTATTATTATTATTATTATTATTATTTTATTTATTATTATTATTTTTTTAAATAATTGCTGAGCCATTGGATTTTTCTATATATATATATATATATATATACAGTAAAATCACAAAATAACACGTGATCTTATTAATAAGCAAACAACCACAGGGAAAAAGGAAAAAAAGAAACACGAATTCCGAGCGCTTTCGTGATATATTCACATTTTGAAGGACAAGAGAGAAATAGGAATTCGCTCGGAATTAGTGTTTCTTTTTTCCTTTTTCCCTGTGGTTGTTTGCTTATTTCATATATATATATATATATATATATATATATATATATATATATATATATACATACATACATACATTATAACTGCAAACACGCAGTATAATTAACGTAAAGAACGACGCTTTGTATAGGAGAATTATCCACGCAAGATGAGAGCGAAAGAACGAAACAAATTAGAAAATGAGGTACCCACCCGGGAATCGAACCCGGGATCTTCCGATTGCCGGTCAGATATGATAACCACTACACCACAGGCCTCACCCAAACAAATGTTGTAATTCCTCTACATACGCGCAGAAACGGCATGCGGGAGGTGCCCCTTTGGGGCATTGGTTTCTGCGTGTATGTAGAGGAATTATGACTTTTGTTTGGGTGAGGCCTGTGGTGTAGTGGTTATCATATCTGACCGGCAATCGGAAGATCCCGGGTTCGATTCCCGGGTGGGTACCTCATTTTTTCATTTGTTTCGTTCTTTCGCTCTCATCTTGCGCGGATAATTCTCCTATACAAAGCGTCGTTCTTTACGTTGATATATATATATATATATATATATATATATATATATATATATATCATCCTTTAAAATAAGGCAAGTGAATTTTCGCTCAGTTACTTCGTGAAATCATTTGACACTAAGATTGAAATCTGAGAATGAGTCGCAAGGTAAGTGCAGGATTTTTCTTCCTCTTTGCGTGGGTTCATCGCTTCTCCCTTAATTATTACAGATAGATATAGATTAACATTAGGCTCGCTGAGAGTCACACGGAACCCCTCTAATTGAGATAGAGGTCATCGTCAGGCCGTGTGGGAGGCCCCCCAAGTTGGGGGTGTAGTGTTTTTATATAGTAGTAACCCCTTGCAGACGAGTTATTCCTTTCAAAGGTTTTGAACCTATGTGAAGCGGAAGACTTTATTTTTTTTGTTCCAAGCTGGTTCGACTGGTTCATTAAGATGTTCTGTATGATTCCGTCAAATAAGTCATTTATATACAGTATATATATATATATTTTTTTTTTTTTCCTAGCAACAGCTACATCGGGAACTTTGTTTCGTATTTTTTACGGACGAAAATGTCTTAGTGGAATCGTGCGTTTCCTTTATTTGTTTCTGTAGAGTTGTGTGAGATAGAGCAAACGTTCGTTCTATACCGTAGTGTCGCGTCTCGTGTGTGGACGGTTATTATTATTTGTGTTTTTGATTGAGAAAATGGTTTTGGTTTAAGATGAGCGAATGAAGCGCTTCCATCTCCGCATGAAAGGTGGCGAAACTGAACCAGGTTGAGAGAGAGAGAGAGAGAGTGAGTTTAAGGAAAAGTGGAAGCCACAACAGTTTTACGGCTGACTCGAGGTGGCACCCATAACTTTCATACAACCGCAAACAAACTCGTAGAGAGGAGCAGCAGTACAGAAAAGCAAGAAGGCTCTCCTCTCTTCTCCTTATCCTCCACCCCAAAATGGCCACGTTTGGAAATAAGAAAGAAAAAAAAAGTACTCATCAATTTACAAAGGAAAAACTGCCGAGAAATTTTATAGAACAGTTGGAAACTGGAAATAGACACAGTCGTCATATATATATATATATATATATATATATATATATATATATATATATATATATATATATATATATATAAAATGAACACCACGTTTTTCTTCGGCTTGCTCCGTTTTCTCATATATATATATATATAATATTTCAGTTCACTCGGGGACGTTTCTGTCATTAAACTGGTTCATTTTAACCTATTCTAGAAGTTGTAGAAAAATGAATAGAGAGCATAAGGCTCTCTCCCCACCCTCCACACACACACACACTCTCCGCCAGAGGCGGGTACGAGAAAAGGTTGAAGAAATAGCTTGACGCTGGAAAAGTAGTCGAGGAAATTTTGCAGAAAAGAGGAGAATATGCAGAGATCGTACACTAGATGGCACCGCTGTATAAACTCACCGATTGCGCATCAATCACTTGGTATCGTCACAAAACCCTCGAACATATGGTCCAATTTCTTTAGAATCTCGGGACCGGAAGGGCTGTCACACCACAAGTATAAAGTTCACAACAACAGAAGGAATGTGCATAACCTTTATAACCCCTGCGGGGATCTTTATACCCCTCTGCTGAGAGGGGGAGAGAGAGACCTTCAAGCAGTAGGATGACCTGTGCGAATAGTTCAGGAGGAGATTCTCAAGAGGGGCCGAGAAAATTGAAAACGTAACACACCCAGTATTCAAAAGGTTTAACTTCATATTCTGCCAGAACGATGTCTTGGGGGGTATTATTGGCCCTATTGTTCCAAAGAATTGTAGTATCACTAAAATTTAATGAACATTTTGTTTTTAACCAAGGTAAGGTAAATTTTGCGTGATTTTTTTTTTGCCAGTTTTCGAGTATGGTATATTTTAAAACTGTCATTGCTCCATCAAAAAGCATCATTTTTTCACCAAATTTAATACGTATAATAATACTATACTAAAACACAATACAATTTTTTTTTTTTTTTTTTTTTTTTTTTTTTTAAATATGTATATTTCATGGAAAATGTTGTAAATGTTTGTTTACACTTGTTAACAATTTGATAAATGAAAACAGAAACTTTTCTCTTCACATTTGAAACAAATTTCAATTAAGAAGGGATATTGAAAGATTAAATGAATATTTAAGTCAGAAATTGTGAGGTAAATATACGATATTGATGCAAATAAACTTGTTTTTAACATTTGTTTTCGTAACTACACTGCGTATCAAATTATTAGCCACTTTGCGCTCATCCATTGAATTCGTCAAGGTCACTCACAGTCATTGAATGTCACGACACTGAATGATGGCGACACCTATCTGCGTATACAGTATTAAAATCATTTCGTTCTGCGCAAACGTAAACAAACGGCGGTCATTTGTATGAATTAGCAACGACTTTGGTGTCTCAAATTATTAGCCAGGTGCCAAATAAGTGTGTGATTATGGGTCGCAAAGGTGATTTAACCTCTGCTGAGAAGTCCACCATCGTCTCTGAGCTGGCAAAGGGGAAGACAACCCTGGAAATATAAAAAATCCTGGGAAGATATCACCGCACAGTGAAGAGTTTCGTCGAGGCTCATGGTGCTGTCCGTTCGAGGGCTGACAAAGGTGTGTCGAGGACAGTTTCTCGACGTACCTTGTCTCGTATCAAGCGTGAAGCTGTGATAAACCCGTGCCTGACCAGTGATGAACTTTTCAAACGTTGTGGCAAGGAAAAAGTGTCGAAAGCTATCAGATGTCGCATCCTGAAGAAGGTAGCCAAGCACGTCAAGCCTGTTACAAGGCCTCCTCTGAAGGTAGTTCATAAGCAGAATCGACTGAAATGGGTAGAGGACTACATGAAAATTGATTTTTCAAAAGTCCTCTTCACTGACGAATGCTGTGCTACCCTCGACGGACCAGATGGATGGAGCAAGGGTTGGGTAACAATTGGAGGGAACCGTCCTCATCGTTTGAGACACCAGCAAGGGGGAGGTGGCATCATGTTTTGGGCAGGCATTGTTGGAGGTATGATGGTTGGGCCATGGAGAGTTCCAGACGGCGTTAAGATGACTGCCAATGCCTACGTTGCCTTCTTAAAGGAAAACCTTCTACCGTGGTTCAAGAAGCAGAGGGTCACATTCAAGAGAACGCTGGTGTTTATGCAGGACAATGCACCCTCACACTCGGCTAAGAAAACTACGGAATATCTGCAGCAATTAGGCTTCTCTGGCTCTCGATTAATGAAGTGGTCAGCGTGTTCCCCCGATCTCAACCCGATTGAAAACATGTGAGTCTCCTGAAGAGGCGAGTTTATCGAGATGGACGGCAGTTTTCGAGTAAGGATACACTCTGGGAGGCTGTTGTGGATGCTGCTCGTACCATTTCATCAGATGAGATCCTCACCTTGACGAATTCAATGGATGAGCGCCTCAGGAAAGTTCTTTCAAGTGGAGGATCGTACATCCATTATTAACAACCTTATGAGGTCATTTTGATATTATTATGTTCATTATTTCCATATTTATGATGATTTCTTTCTTTGTACATTGAATATCCAATTAAAAACACTTTAATGTTTGTTTAAATGTGTTTTCATTATACCTGGCTATTAATGTGAGACGCTGTATTTCAGCTTAAATTATTTAAATTGTTGCCATATCCATACTTATGAACATAACTCCATAAAATGTACACAGACAACGTTGATACACATGAGCAATATATATTCAGGATCGTACAAGGTTTGATTGCGCGATTTCTCAGAAATTTCAAAATTTGCAAAGTGGCTAATAATTTGATACCCAGTGTAGTTGTAAAAATGAAGTGATAAAATTAATTCACAAAAAGATTGTATTGATTAAAGATAGTAATATTATCTTAAGCATCCGACTAGCTATGATAAAATGCACGATTATTACTTAAAAAAAATAAATGTAATTTGCCCTTAACATGGTGATCTAAAATAACGAAGAATGTCAAACTTTAGAAAAATGTATTCGGGTCGTATCTATGACGTGTATAATATTGTTTAATCACCCCTGTCTGAATCCGAATCAATGTCATCACTATCAGTAACTCCTTGAATATTTTCACATAGTTCACCAGCCATGCGGATGCATGCTTCCGTACATGCAAGATTATTGGCTTGGCACTGACACAAATCAACGCGTTTGTAGTCTCACATTTTACATCTGCGGGACGTTAGTTCCACAAG
The DNA here is from genome assembly GCA_023014485.1 of Bathynomus jamesi. Lineage (NCBI taxonomy): Eukaryota > Metazoa > Arthropoda > Malacostraca > Isopoda > Cirolanidae > Bathynomus > Bathynomus jamesi. The sequence goes on along the minus strand of JAJOZX010000106.1, from coordinate 1,004,161 downwards.
TCCGCTAGGAACAGGTTTATTTGACATCAAAAGGGGGATAAGCTGCCTGTCATCAATCTTCCATCCGTGACCCAGATGGCATGTTCTGCTGTGCCTCCAGTGATCTTTTCCAGCCTAACGACTGAAAGTTGACCCTTTCCAGATGATGAGTTAAACAATTAGATGTAGGGGAAGGTTTTCAATCCTTTGTCCCTTTTGACAGAACATCCAGTAACGTGTGCTGTCGACTGAGGTGTCTCCTTTCTTGGTATTATACAACGCACAAACAAGCTTCTCGCAGTTTACCACAATATCTGCGGACAATTTAATACTTTCTCCGAGTTGGGACAAAGTTTCTTGGTAGTCTGCTGACGCTCTTACCATTTTTAGGTATTTCTTCTTTCCAATACCATAGAATTAACTTGTGCTATCACACCCAGTGAAAGCGTGCAATATTGGAAGAACAGAACACGTACTTGGTCCAAAGCTACTTGCAATATCGTGGATAGGAATGTATCTAAGTTTATCTTTTGTTCCAGTGTCTGGGGACTGGATTATAACCCCTGAGTGATCGTCAGAAGCATTAAGAACATGAAACATCATCCGAGCGTTGGCCTCTTCATGGTCACATCGAAGTTCCTCAGCAAGACGAGCAGAATCGTTCAGTAGAATTATGCATCCATTCCATTCTTAAATCCACCGGCAGGATTACCTTCTGACCAAGTGGCAAACTACTAGGACCCTTTTCACACCACGTTTCACTTAGATATGCAGTAAGGTTGGCTTTGTTTACTGGGTTGCTGATATATTTGTTCCACTGCTTTGGTACAGGTGTGTTATCTCCACATTTTCACCCCTAATGAAGTAGAGCATCCTCATCGTGTACGTTCTCCAGCCTTGACGGAATCATTATTGTCGGAGCAGTCGAAGATAACGTCGATTCTGTTGTAGTCCCGTTGGTGAATTGGTTGTACAAGAAGTTCCCTATATATTAACGATTTAGATGTCGGCCTAGTCAGTACAGTTTCAAAGTTTGCGGATGACACGAAGTTGGGTGGTAGGGCGATTAATGACGAAGATAGGGGTAAAATCCAGGAAGATCTGAATAAAATCGTTGATTGGTCAGTCACATGACAAATGAGATTTAACGTCGATAAGTGCAAAATTTTACATATAGGTTCGCGTAACGGTAATTTTGCGTATAGTATGTCAGGGAAGGGAGTTAACAAGCGTAGAGCAGGAAAAAGATTTAGGAGTTAGTCACTGGTGATTTAAAAGTAGCGAAACAAAGTACAGCAGCGGTCAATAAAGCGAACAAAGTGTTAGGGTTTTATAGCTCGAAATTTTGAGTGCAAATCGCGCGATATTATAGTTCCTCTTTATAAATCATTAGTTAGACTCCATTTGGAATACGCGATCCAATTTTGGAATCCGCATATGCGAAAAGATATAGACAAACTCGAAAGAGTTCAAAGACGAGCAACTAAGATGATTCCGTCGCTTAGGTCGAAGTCGTACGAGGATAGGCTTAAGGAGTTAAAATTGACTGCACTCGAGACTAGGAGGCTAAGGGGTGATCTAATCCAGGTTTTCAAAATTATGAATGGGTTCGATAACGTAGAGATAGCTTTTTCGAAATATCTCAATATAATAGGACTAGAAATAACGGGTGTAAGTTGACAAGTAGAAGGTTCGAGACCAGTTGCGAAAAACTTTTTTACGCATAGAATAGTAAATAGCTGGAATAATTTGCCGGTAGAAGTAATTAGTAGCACGTCTATAAACATGTATAAAAATCGATTAGACGCATATGTTCTACAGAAGCTAAGGCTAACAAAGACCCTAAGATCCACTCTAAGGTCAGCCCGAGAGAAAGGAAAGAGTAGGGGGTTAAGAGAAGAGAGTAAGGGGTTAAGTAAGTAGCAACACCTATCACTCGTGGGTTAACATTCATTCAGAAAAAGAGAAAAAAGACTCATCATCCGCCGGCGACTGCCGACAAGTCAGAAAAATAGTCGAATAGAATAGGAGAGGGGTGAAAGATGAAAAGAAGTAAAATAAGAACGCTTACAAACCATGCAAACAGTCTTAACTCACTGTCATACCATGCAAACTACAGACATGCAAGTAAGGAGGAAAAAAAAAAAAAAAAAAAGAGGTAAAGTAAAACAAAAAGTGGGTTAGTTTACACTACGAGCTACATCTACGTTCGTGTTAGTCTAATTTTTTTTTTTAATAATAATTTCATTGCTGGCATCACACGCTGGCATATGTCAAGCTGGCATTAGACGCCAACAGACCCATCCTCGACCACCACCCGCAGAGCTCCTGTTGTTAATTTTTTTTTATTTTAAACAACCTTAATATTTTTAAAATGCCTATATAGACGGTTCTTAAACATATTAACGCTGGTAGAGTTCACGACGGGCGCGGGAAGATTATTCCATTTATCAATTACTTTAAACGTAAAGAAGTTTTTAGCGATATTAGTAATGAAACGTCTGCCACGCAACTTAAATCCGTTATTACGAGTATTGCTATTATCGAAAGTGAAGTTTGTCAAAATTTATGTTATCAATGTTATTAACGATTTTGAAAACTTCAATAAGCTCCCCCCTTAATCTCCTAGTTTCGAGTGAATGCAAGTCTAACACTTTAATCCTATCTTCATAAGGCTTGTTGTGCAATGACGGAATTAGTTTCGTGGCACGACGCTGAATCCTTTCTAACCTATCAATATCCTCGCGCAAATACGGGCACCAAAACTGAACGGCATATTCTAAATGAGGCCTGACTAGGGACTTGTAAAGGGGCAATATAATATCCTTCGATTTAAATTCGAAATTACGCGCTATGAAGCCTAACATCCTATTAGCTTTTGCGCAAGACTCCAGGCACTGGTTCCTAACCTTTAAATCCTTAGATACGCGTACGCCTAAATCTACTTCCTCGTCAACGCTCGCTAACTCTCTACCATCCATCGTGTACGTGTAATTATTGTTACGAGAACCTATATGCAAAACTTTACATTTGTCTACGTTAAATTGCATCTGCCACTTATCCGTCCACTCCATAATCCTATTTACATCGTCTTGGAGCCTATTTCTATCGTCCTCGTTAACAACCTTACCGCCTATTTTAGTATCGTCCGCGAATTTTGACACGTTACTAGTCAATCCTACATCTATGTCGTTAATGTAAATTACGAATAGCAATGGGCGTAACATTGAACCCTGTGGGACACCGCTACCTACATCCAACCACCCCGATTCACTACCATTAACAGCGACCCACCCTCTGTCTCCTAGCACGAAGCCATTCCTCTAACCAGTTAGCTACCTGACCGCGTATACCGTGCGCTTTAACCTTCGCAATTAATCTTCTATGCGGAACTGTATCGAACGCCTTTTTAAAATCTAAATAAATAACGTCAGCCGCTCTATGCCTATCGTATTCGCGCACTATTTCGTTATAAAATTCTAACAAATTAGTTAAACAAGATCTATGGCGTCGAAACCCATGCTGACTACTATTAATCAAACCTCTACTTTGTAAGTGATCGATGATACGATCCCTAACTACAGATTCCAAAAGTTTACCGACAATTGACGTTAAGCTAATGGGCCTATAATTGCATGTTTTAAAAATAGGCGTAACGTTAGCTAATTTGAAGTCTTCAGGAATAATCCCCGTTTCGAGTGACTGATTAAAAATCTTCGTTAAGGGGCCTACAATAACGTCTTCAAATCTTTTAAATGTCTGGGATAAAAAGCGTCAGGGCCTGGAGCCTTGCTAACTTTTAGCCTATCGATATAATGCGCAATCTCACCCTCGTAAACAGTTATTTCATCCAAAATAGTCTCGCTACTAAATGGAACGATATCGTCCACGTCAGGGACATTATTTACGTCTTCTATGGTAAAAACTGCCGCAAAAAAGTTGTTGAAAATACCCGCCATCGCCTGAGCGTCAGAAACCAAAGCGCCGTTAACATCCACTAGAGGGCCTATGTTAGCTTTTATCAGCTTACGATTATTGACGTATTCAAAAATTTTTGGATTATGTTTACTATCCGCAGCTATAAGTATCTCTAAATTACGCTTAGCATTCCTAACTGATCTTTTAACCTGACGGCTAAGCTCGATATATCTCTTAAAGTTAGCTGCCGTGCCATTGCGCTTATTAAGTCTATACGCTTTGTTACGCTCGTTTATGAACTCGCCTATTTCCCTAGTCCACCATTTGGGCCTACCATGATTTCTAGCGCGCTTGGCCCTACGAGGAATAAACTCCCATTCAATATTCATAAAACTTGCATTGGGAGGCGTTTAAAACGCCTCCCAATGCAAATTTGTGTCATTACCCATAAATAAGTTATTCAAGTCCACTACTCTCATCCTATCCGCAAAACTATCAAAATTAGCCCTACGAAAATCAGGGACTTCTATTACGGTACTATCCTTAGTGTTTTCTATCAATAACTTAAACCTAAGAATTTGATGATCACTACTTCCTAAACTCTCGCCTACTTCTAAACCTTCGACTATATTTTCGCCGTTCGTCATCACCACGTCTAAAATATTGTCACCGCGCGTTGGTTCGGTAACCATCTGTCGTAAAAAATTATCTTCCATGAACTCAATCAATCTCAAACCCTCCTTATTACCAGTAAAATTCTTGTAATTAACATTAGGGCAGTTAAAGTCTCCTACAATTATACTATTCCGATTGTCAATAAAGTTACCAAGAAGTGAGTAAAATCTAGTATCGGTATCGAGGGGTTGAACGGGAGGTCTATAAAAAAAAAAAAAAATTAAAACTAACACTACGCCCCCTAACTTCAACGCATATCGCATTAATTGCTGTCGCAAAATCTATCTTAACCTCGATAGCCCTAAGGGAATGACGAATGTACAGCAAAACGCCGCCACCAATCCTATGTAACCTATCATTAGTAAAGTGTTTAAAACCCAGTATATCAAGTTCCCCCAACAAGTCCCGAGTCACGGTATTTAACCACGTTTCAGCGATAGCAACTATATCGTAGTTCCCGGAATAAATTATCGCCTTAAATTCGTTTAATTTATTTCTAATACTACGCGCGTTACAATAAAAGACGTTTAAGTTATTTTTTATCACGGGCCGGCGTTTTAAACTATTTTTCACGACGGGCCCGCGTTCCCCGGACCCACAACGTTTAAAGAAGGCTTCGACCTATACAGCTTTCGTACGTTTTCGTCAATTAACCTACCTAGCGTAGCATTACCTCTTTCGTTAAAATGCACCCCCATCTTTTATAAAAAGGCTAGGATCACTGAATTCGGACCACAGCTTTACGACGGGTACATTTTCCTCAGCACAAATCTCTTCTAATTTATTATTAAAAAATATTGTTTTTGGCGTAATCCTAAGACCCAAACCGTGCCTCGGGGTAATACCTAGAACTAAAGACCTATCTGACCTCGCCTTCAGGGACCTAATTAACCCCCTATATCTCCAGTTTAAGGTAGTAAAATTAAGGCTTTGTGGTTCGGAACCCACGTAAAATTGTAGGTCCCCTCCGCCACCACGGAGGACATGCACAATACACAATTACGAACACAGTTAGGTAGACCAGCTATGAGTGGATCCTAGGGTCTTTGTTGGTCTGAAACATTATAACATTATAACATTCTTATCAGCTAATGCTCCAAGACTGCAGCCGTTTGTATAAAGACGTTAGGGGGTAATATTTGTAAGAATCACAACACCGTTGTTTTCAGACTGTGCAATAACTTCAAGTGAAAGACTTGTATCCACCTCTTCTCTGTCATCATAAGAGGCACAGTGTCCCATGTGGTTAAGAATGGTGACTGCGTGTTTTGAACCTGTAACATTGTTCATTGTCAAAGCAAGACTTGTGTGCTTGGGTATTTTCTTTCTCGCATGTGATGCACTGTTTACAATATCTTGACTAATCATAATCACGTGGCACTCATCCACTTTATTGGCACATTTTGAATTGATATCTCCATACTGGTGACTGAGATCTGTGTAGGAATCAACCATCTGAGAAACCAATGAAGACTTTGTGGAGCAATTTCTTTAGACCTTTGCAAGTTTAAATCATCAATATCTAGTGCTCCTATGCTGATTCCTTCTGCCTTTGTCAAATCTGCCTGTATTATCTGTGCTGCATGGAAGGGAACTTGTGTTGGGCTCATGCTGTCACTCTTCAGCTTATTGTATTTGATACCTTGTAATCTTTTACTTGATGCTGCATTTAGGACATTTTGCAAAGATATGTCACTAGAGTAAATCAGTTCTGGTTTGGAAGGATTTGAAGACTGATGGAAAACAGTGGTATCTTGATAGTGTTTTTGGAGCCTGATCTTTAGCCTTTTGGATCGATAGTTGTCTACTGGTACATTAGGGTGTGTCAATTTTAGGGAGCTAAGTGAAATCTTTAGATTTTCAAAGACTACTAGTGACCAAATGATGCATTCTTATGTGCTAAATCGAAATATGGCTTTAAAATCCAGATTTGACCACTCTTAGCCGCTTATATTTGAAGTTGAAATTTACGAAAAATCAGCAATTTTTGCAAGTATTTTTTTTTATTGTATATAACTACATTTTACATACATTACATACAATTAAAGACATTTTGATTGTATTTCATTATTAAAACTTAGAAATATAGATAGGTTTCTTGAACTTTGCCAAGGATGCCATGTCTGCCTTGCTCTTGTTCCTGGACATGAGCTCCCTACTGGCCACCTGGCCACTAATGTACACCTCCCTCCTCTCTTGTGAGTAAACATGTGCTGCTTCAGTTGTCATCCTTACACACCTCTCTACTGACTGTGTTTGTGAGGGCCATGCAGGAACTTCCATTGGTCTATCCAGAAGCTCCTTCATTGCAGCAGTGGTGAGGGAGCAGGTCAGAGGAGGCTCAGTCACGCCAGAGTTCCAGTCAATAAGCTCTGAGAGTTTGGTGGCATCTGGTTTGATGTCAGGAGTCTTCCTGGGTCTGACACTGCAGTCTCCTATCTCTGTGTCCTCATCTCCTTCACCTCTGATTTCCAGTATCCTCTTCACTGCCTCCCTCCTCTCCTCCTCCACCTCGCTGCACAGCATGGCCTGGAGCACAGCCTCAGAGTGTGCATACCAGGCTGATCTCTTCACTGTAGGCATCACTATTCCTATCACCACCTTCTGACTTCTGAGCCGCTCCAGCTGGTACAGTATATGCCTGGGACCCTCCACCCAGCTGTGATTTAACTTGATGTTGAACCAGTTTGGCATGTAGACTCCCACTATGAATTCCACAATTATCCTCAAATTCTTCAGGTTCCTACCCTTCAGCCCATGTTTGGAAATCCACAATCTGCAGAACCTTAGAGCCGTGGTGAGCCACCTACTGTGACAGACTGGCCCAATCTCTAGGAGAGCTAGACTGAGGTACCTCTCCCGATCTGATGGCAGTGATGATTCTGTAGCCATATGATTGGTCTGTGCTGAAGTCCTTGACTACCTCCTGACTGAGATGGGGTAGAGGAGGACCAACAGTGATCCTCGTGAAGTTTGGGTTGATCTCCAGCTCAGTGGCAGAGTCTAACATCTTTCCTAGGGGCCCAGACCACTTGTTGCTCAATGTCTTGCCATCCAGTGCAGTCACCAGGTGTCTGAGACTCAGCTCCCAAGTGTGCAAGTCACAGACAATCCACACCAACTTCCTGCTAAGCTTGGCCTCCACATAATGCATTACTTCTCCCTCCCAGCCAGTATTCACATTAGTACTGTCACCTATGGCCAAAAGGGTTTGGTCTGCTCCTCGCTCTCTTAGCCAGTTCACCAGATGATCAGCAATGACCTCAGCATGACTTCTCTCCTCTGCAGCTTCCTCTGGTACAAAACGATACAAAATATTTCCCACCTGGTTCATTGCACACTGTGTAGTGTTCTTCCTTAATGAGGCCAGGAAACTGCCTGTCACTGCCCTCAGCTTCCAATCATCACTTTGGTGTCATCTCTTTTCCCATCAAAGAAGATACAGATGATGCCATTTTCCCTAATCTCTCCACCAAACTTCTTGACCAGCTCCTTAGTCAGTCTCTCCTGAGCCCTCCTCACCTTGTTGTGGTCAATCACCAGTGCTGTGTCAAACTCTGATAAGAGCAGCATCAATCGAGGCAGCAGTGGCAATCTCTGCACTCTCTCTCAGCCCAGTGTGATGTCTCAAGCTAGCCAGAGCTATGTTGGTGATATCTTCAGTGTTGTATTTCTTCTTAGCCACAGGCAAGGAAGAAGTCGCAGCCTCTGGTATGAAGTCTCTGTCCTCCTCTCTCCTCCCTGCCTCTTCCAGTATATCTCCAGTCTCCTCCAACTCCATCTCTAGCAGTGACTCCTCCCTCAACTTATCTTCTTTCTTGGCTGACTCCTCTGCCTTCCTCCTCTTCTCGACCTTCCTTCTCTGCTCCTGTCTCTGCAGTACTGCTTCCTGTCTCCTGGTCTCAGGGTGATCAGCTAGACCCATCTGGTGTGCCCCCACACTTCCCACCTTTTCTCTCTCACCTTTAATGAAGGCAAGCTCCTGCACTCGTATCTTCTGCTCGCTCCTGCAGCTGCAATCAATGTGAACGTCACTGTTGCAGACAGGGTTGCACCCAAGCTCACTGCAGCTCCTGATCACACAGTGACAGGTCAGGATGTCCACCAATTTGTTCAGTTTCATCATGAACCTATCTTTGACCTCTAGCTTCACATTGCCAATGGACACCTTCACTGCATCATCCCACAGTGCCTTCACTTTAGCCCTGATCCTGACCTCAGTGTTGATTACAGGTCCTGTGAATAGAGCGTTGGCCTTTCTCCACTGAGCCAGTAGCCCTGGAACAATGCCGTTGTTAATCAGGTCATTAACTGGGTAATTCCTCCTGTCTTCCTCACTCATCTCTCTCCTCAACAAACCATAACTCAGCAGATCTCTGGCTGTAGGCAGCTCAGCAGGGGCAAGTTCCCTCCTAGTCCACACCAAATGACTTGGGTGACAACTTGATTTGCTTCGGGTTCCGATTTCTTTCTGACTCATTCTGTGGACCTGTGAACAAAAGAAATGTCATTGAAATTTGGATAGGTCTACTGATTATGATTACGTAAAATTAAGTTAATTGAAATTCTTAATATCTTCCTATAAGCTCCGATAAAAGGTTGTGTTGTTATAGGTACAAGACTTAATTATTCAAAGTAATGACAATTTCATATATCTATCATATCAAAATATACAGAAAGTTTGGGTCACACACAACATTTCGAATAATTTGAATTACACAATATTTACATTACAAAGTAATCATAATTGTCAAAAAGGAGGGAAAACACACGCATTCACAATCAAAACTCCAGCATTTGTGACTGTGAAACTTAGAAACCATATTGCACACCAGAAATAACGAAAGTTGACCACACATATCAATGGCACATTGATATACGATGCTAGTCATAATTAGGTTATATTTCAAACCTTTATGGTCAAATATAAGTAGGTAAATGGCTTTTTTAAACAACACTAAAGATATTTCTAAGTTTGCTAGATAATATGACATCATTTGAGCATTAGTAGCTTTTGAGTTGTTGACTTTACTAAAATTGACACACCCTACTGGTACATCTCTTTTCTCTAGATAATATTTGTACCGTGTTAACAGGAAAATCATAGCATACACTTTATTGTCCAGTACTCTGCTACCATATCTTGGAATGCTTTAGAGAACAGATCTTCATTTTCTGGTTCTTTTTATGACTTGAACTCTACATTTCTTCTCGCAACACACTGAGCTTTGCACACACGGTGGTACTTGGCTTCTGCAGCTATTAGGTATTGTATTCTGGTCAGCATAGTAAAGCCATTTTTTTCCATTGCTGCCTCTAGGATTGTATTGCAAGCTGAGAATGTTGCAACTGAAAAGAGCTTTTTGACTTTTTTATGAGTAACCTTCTTGCAAAACATGCACAACGACCAGTCAGCGTTTGGTACGAATGACTTTGAAGATCTTGGTGTTGTGAATTCATCCTCTTTTCTACTTTCATCCTCCATAGGAACTGGAGATGGTCATGAATCCCCTAGCGTGAACTTTTGTATTTGGCATAACAATTTCTGTGCCAAACATTGCATAGCTTGGTGAGATTGTCTAACTCTTGTCTTAGTCTTGTGTACACTTCATCTTGTGTTTTATAGCTTCAGTAAATATTGATATACCAGTTTCAGATGATCTGCTTACAGTTTCATTAGTGTCGGCTTGTCATAATAAATACTTATTCCAGTCTGTTCTCTTTGTTCGTTTTTCAGATAATAGATGAAAAGTGGCCTCCTGTCACTGTCCATTTTTATCCGAAATATTTAAATAGATGTATTAATTGTATGTGTAAATAAAGTCTGCATACGCAATAAAAACTTATTATTTATATATATCAGTAGCTTGTCCATAAATGTGACAAATATGATGGAGATGGATGAATTATTAAAGGAGTTATGATGTGTTAATTAAACCCTATCCCTTAAATACAATGCTCTCATTTGACACCGTAGTATGTAATACAAGTCTTCTTGTGCAAAATTATCTATACTATAATTCTTGAGTACAACAGGGCTGAAATAGTTCCTAAGACACCTAAGAAGCATGTCCAAGTGCTACGTCAACTTTTTTCCATGGATCTTCTCCTGGACTAGAGTAGAAGAACGATGTTCTTTCCAGCAAGAAAGAAAGCGTTTCGGACTTTACACATTCTCCAACTTTTGTTAGGCCTAAGAGGAGATGAATTAGGGAGGATTCATAACAAAGCCCGAGTGAAAGTGGTGTTTTAGTCTGCTTTGTGTATTTAGAACATGTATGTAATGAGTGTGTGCTTGTGCGTGTTGCGCAGGAACTTTCATCGTTGATGGAAGCTTGATCGTGGCTGTGAATTGGATGTTGCTCTTTCAGAGGCCATGGGGCGCGGGCCCCTCCCCCTCAAGAAACCCTCGTGCAAATGAAGGTATCGAGATCAGAAGTGACGAATTATCTGGTAACTAAATTTGGTCACGGTCTGAGGGCTCTGAACTCTGAATACAATTTAGTTGTGTGTGTGTAGATAAAAATGTGACCGACTTTTTCGTAAATTTTTTTAATTTATCTACTTTTTGTCAGAAGTTTATATATATTATATAATTTAGTAAATTCATAAAACATTTTAATTTAAAAAACCCTTTTAAGTTAGATAGTTACCCCTTTAAAACTGTCGCTAAATCGAGACCTTTAAAACTTAGAAATTCCGTTTTCTTTTGAAGTTTCCCGCCTCCCTTCATATTTAATCTAACTCTAATTGGCTGGACTGGCAGTTTTTCGTGTCTTTGGTAGAGTATCTATTAGATATACTTTACTTTACCTTTAAATTTCAGGTAAAAAAAAAATATTATATATATATATATAAATAATTTTAGTTTTGGAATGTTACTTTTGTACCATATTTAGTCTTTTTATTTTAATAAATGTTTTTAGATAAGTCGGTTATCCGCACTGAGAAGTTTGATGTTTTGGTGCGTCACTCTTTAAGCTAAATATTAGTTTCATATTTGGTGGGGCCACTTTTTAGATTAGAGTGGGTATTTGCGCCACTTTTTCCTCTCTTTTTTAATGATTTGGAGTCAGTCTTTATATTTTGGAGTCGCTTCATTCCTCCTTTTAGAATATGTGCATCATCTTTACCAAACTTCTCATACTGATCAGTTATTAATTGTAGATTTGTGAATTTTTACTTATTTATTGTAATAATAAGAAACTTTTACAAGTATTTTTACTCTAATTAGATTCAACCAAAGCCGTTAAAACAGTGTCAGGATTCGAATTTTAAAATAGTATGTATATACAAAAGGTACAGTTAAAAATGTTATGTGATGATCGATTATTTCCAGCCTTTTTTTTTTTAAGACCCCCATCGCATTCCAGCAACTGACAGAAATGAATATAGAAAATGAGGGAATCCGTAAAAGAAGACGAATAAATAAGGGGTGACTCTTTAATAATAAAAGTGCAAGACAAACTAAACTAACACACACTCTTTTACGTTTCAGGAGCTCCGTTAACGAGCTCGGTTGCTGGTAATTATTTTGAAAGATTTTTATTATTAATTAAATTTAGTTCCTCCTTAATTTTTTTTGAGGACTCAAAAAAAAAAAGTTAGTATTAATCCTTAAACTTGACGTACGTATCATGATTCTTTCACAAAAAGTTTACACGCTTGGAAGAGAATATTTACTTATAATTAAAGTTTGAACAAAGCCCTTCATTATTTTTGTCGGTTGGAACAGTATTCTGTATTCATTTAACATTTAATTAAAAGGCGTTGATTCATGGTTCGTTCATGTTTCGGAAATGCCAACATTTTGACGTTATTTTTCAAGAAAATAATTTAATACACTTAAATACTTTAAACACCGTTATGATACTTGGTTGTAAGCAGGGGCGGATTGACAGCAACCTGGGCCCTCGGGCATAATGAGGTCCTGGGTCCCTTGAAATCCGATGTTTTTTATATTACAGTTCGATTAGACACTCGACCCAATTGAGATTACCAAATAGACATTATGATGATTGCGGGCCGGGGCCGCCGGGCCCCCCTAAATGGTCCGGGCTCTGGGTCCATGCCCGATTGCCCGACCGCTCAGTCCACCCCTGGTTCTAAGACTCATATTATTTAGTTCAGTTGCGCCATTTTTATATTATTTAGTTCATTTGCGACATTTTACAGTATATTTGAACAATTGTCATCTTTAATATTATGTAAATATTCTTGTCGTACGTTTACTGTTGCGCATTACTATATATCAGGTTTTGTATTTTGGACAAAATAGAGTGAAAGTTGATAATTTGAAACGTGCATGTATTTTCAGAGGATTGATTTGCTCCTTCAAAGTTCATTGTATTTATGTCCAACCTTACGTACAAAACTGATGTATAAATGCATCAATATTTACTCTTTTTAACGCGGTTTCCTAAACATGTCATTATGTCATTTTCTATAAAGGATTATTACTAAGTTGTCAAAATTATATATATGTAAGCTTTTCACTTATTTAGAAGCACATTTAATATTATGCCTTTACACAGATATATATATATATAAATAAGTATAAATAAATAAAAGCGTGGAGTCCCTTTTCGAATGTGAAAGCGTTTGAGTCCCTGACAAAATGGTGATGACGCTCTAAATGATGCTTTTCTAGACGTGTCAGACTTATCTATATGCACTGAACGAATACTTCCCGATTAAAGAATTTAGCATACTGAGTTTTGGGCGTGTTTGTACAGTATAATGAGAGAGTGAATGTTGTAGCGTTGGATATTGTATACCATAGTTATACGTCTCATGGTACACACAATTAGCCGCCTGTAGATAGCGAATGCTGCTAACTGTTGCGCGGTGAACATTATATGGCTTCCAAATGTGTGTCTATCGGCGGGCGCATGAGCGGATGAGCCTTTTTTGTACCCCTTTGCATAATGTATCGAGAAACGTTTCGAGAGGAAAGGAATGCCAAGGAAACGGCGAGCAGGGAATTTCGCGTTGGGAGTACTTGCAGCCACTGTTGGACGTGACGCGGAGTGCCCCTAAATAAGAAATGAACTCCCCCTAGCCAGTCTCCCCGCCCCCTGTCCCTCCCTTTTCCTCAAGACACACGTAGACACTTTCTCTATCGTACTTCACTACGTAGTTGCATTCCCTTTTATAATTGTGTGTGTGTGTGTGTGTAGTGTGTGTGTAGTGTAGAATAGTGTAAACGAATTTTATATTTAAAAATATAGACAGTCTATTGAAAATATTTCATGACTTAAAATTTAGTTTAGATTAGAAAACTTTATCCTCATGATGACGATGGTAATTATAACGATGATAATAAAGGAGTTATTGATATCAGTGACTTTGTGGACCCTTTCGGCTACAATTTGGCATAACTCAGCCGTTTATAGATATACAACAGAGCATTATGCTGGCAGGAAACCGAACTTCAGTACACTGCGGGAGATGAGCTTCTAGTGAGCGGAGGAATTAAACAGGCTCGCGCGTTGCCCATGATAAGAAATGCCTACGTAATATGGTGCCCACCATCCCGAAGAAAGTATCCGTTTTTACTGATGTCTGAAACCCTCGTGTTGCGAGCCTAAAGCGTTCGCATTCATCGAATTATCCGCAGGATGATCCTTCAGGAAGTCAATTGCTTCGCGTGGAGTGTCAATTTCTTAAGAATTTGATCAGTTGTCGTTACGGTCTTCGTTTTAAGGATAACGTTGGTGCAGTGTACTTTATAGGGAACTAACAGTTACTAAAATCGTTTCTAGTATAATTTATTGCCATATGTGCGGAAGAGAGGCAAACATTTTCGTTTGAATATCTACTTCCTTACGAACGGGGATTGACAGAAAGATTACAAACTTTGTTCTCTTTTCACAGAGGCTGGAATAGCGTAGCTGATACGAAAATCCACATTAATATATTTGTTTGCGTTGCTCGTGAAAGAAGTTGGAAAGAACCTCGGAACAAAAGTGTTAGATCAGGACGCTTCACTCGAGCCAAATGATTCATAATTTGGACAAACTTTCGCGACGGTTCGTATAGCTAATAAAATGGGAATTCCATTTCACCTGAAATGTGGCATTCATTCTCACGGAAGAAGGGACGAGAATGGAATTTGTAAGGAACTCTGCGTACGAAAACATGCTGAAAGAAGAAGAAAGATAAGGAATATGCAGTCGAAAGAGTAACTCTGCAATAATTGCGGCGAAGAAGAAAACTTTGTTATTCACGAGCGAAACGGATGAAAGAGAAGAGAGGAAACGCTCGAAGTCATTGCTGGAAACCAAACTACTATCCTCTTTCTCGGCAAACCAAGCACCACAAAGAAAAAGAGCTCACTCTTAAAATGCTGTCGATAATATTCTTTCCGAACGCTGATAAAATAGTAAAAATCGACACGAACACAAATTTTAAAGGGAAACCCCTAGAAACAAAATGCGCCACAAATACAATTTTCGAAGATATAAAAAAGCTTATTCCGCGTTAGTATTCGGGATTGTGGCGCGCTCACGAATACTACTACTGTAAAGTACAAAATATTCCCACGTGAAACGTCGAACAAGTAGTTTCTGAAGGCATAACAGAAACGTACCACATTTTAATAAGTAAACTTATAAAAAAGGCATTGATAGCTATAACGTACCGTAGAGTTGATTACAAAAAAGTCCGATACGTGGATCTCGACTTTTGTAATTGATTGTATACAATTTACACTACAGTATACAGAAATGATAAAAAACGCTTAATAAATGCAAATGATTTAGTTTCACTCTGATGGCATTAATTTAGCGTAAAGCTCCATTGGGAAGAATGACAGTCGGGTTCATAAAAGAGAACAGAAGAACTATTTAGGGATTTTTGACCTTGAAAGTATCTTCTGTCTAAAATAGTTATGTTTCATTAAGAGAAGTTATTATATCATCTAACGAGAAACTTTGATACCCAAAAGAAGAAAAAACTTCCCCTAGAATGAATGCACCCTCAGAAAGAAGTTAGAAGTTAGTCGTAAATTTAGAAAGTTTTATTTTGAGTGAACACTGATTCTGATAGGAAGGGCGGAACAAACCTTATTAGATGTTTGATCGTACATTGTGCGTGTCCTATTTTAGTTGAATTTCAAATGTATAATTCAATGCACATTCATTAGTGGAGTGGTCATACGCTTCATCTGAAACGTATGACTAAACTCATAATGATGGTGCATGAATTATACATTTAAATGCTAATTAAAATTGGACATAGAATGTATAATGAAACACCGAATAGGGTTTAGGGTGTAAGAGCTTCTCAGCTTCAAAAACACTCTTGCACGAATAACTGATACGGAAATGTACATATCCGAAAGGGAATCAGAACTGGCTTAGAATTATTCAGATCAAGTTGGACACCTCTTGTTGGTGGTGTTGGCAGAAGAGGAGCAAGTAGCGAGTGTGCGCTGACTTTATGTATCGCTAACAAAGAATGGATGGGATAGATTTGTCAGTGAATAAACTGCTATATAATTAGCTCCACAATCGGAGTTCAGAATGGTGGTTAAAATGCGTTGGATACTAAGGTAAATTGAAACCCCATAAGAGAGGGCACCGAATAAAAAGTCTATAGTATAGAAGCGTGTCTGTCCTTTTAACTGGTGTATAGAGTAAGCATGTGATACCCTTATAGCTATGCGAATCTTTTACAATTAGTTTAGCAAAAGCTGCTGTGTGGAATTGTGTCGTCTTATTTTTTTATACTTCTTATTTAACAGATGCGATATCACTTGAAAATTAACCTAAATAACGGTTCCAGCATTGAATTCGTATACCACTCACTGATTTTGGCTTCTAGTTACCTCAAAAAAAAAAAATATATATATAATATCACACTTTTTTGATGTTTCCACTTTTCTCCTTTCGTTAGAAACGAATGGGAGACATTTTATCTTCCTTATACCCCATCGTTAAGTGTCCTGCCCTCTTCCCACCTCTCTCTCCCCTCTTTTCTCCTTTCTCCTCTTTCTTTATCGTATCTTCCTATTGCTAAAGTTTATGCAGGGAAATCTCGGTATAACTTCTGATTTGTTATAGTCCTAGTTAAAAATGAGCCCGTTACGTGCGTTCCATCCTTTGGGACTGAAAATGCTCGTGTGTGTGTGTGTGTGTGGTGTGTCACGGTTGTTCGTGTCCGTTATTAAAACACATATTTAAAGGTTATTTTTCGGTGTATGTATGTACGTATGTATGTGCAAGAATTTGTGTACATACGGTTTTTATATATATAGAAAATGAGATTAGATTGAAGTTTCCTTGCGCGCATGTGCGGGTGTGCAATGTTTTTAAATGATATCTACGATTTAAATGGATATGCTCATATGTGTGTGCTTGTGGTGGTGGTGGAACTTAATATAGGGATTTAATATAGGTTGAATGTTAAGGGTGAATCAATAACTTTCCTTCCTTTACACCGATTGAACTGACACAGACCATTCGAACGGTGTGTTAAGTTAACTTAATGAGTAATTGAACAATATGCAGGGCAGCCACAAAGTCTGGAATCAGTGTGAAATGTAGGATTAGTTTATAAATGTTTGAAAAAAAAAATTAAATATATATATATATATATCCAGACGTGGTCTCACACACACACACACACACACACACACACACACACACACACACACACACACACTGAAGCACCCGATGAAAATAAACTATTTAAATGTGGACGTATAAAGTGACCAGTTGAAAAGTAAGTTAAGTTATTGTAGAGATTTAGCGCTGTTACGTGGGGTTCGATTAAGCATTCACTAAATGGAGGCATGGCTGATTTTTGTTGCAATTTTTCCTTTTTTTTTCTTTTCCACAATATCGAACCTTACGTAAGTCGTTGTTTTGGAGATGCGTTTTTGCTTTGCCCACACCTGATAGTAAATTGAATTCTCAAGGTCCACTCGTCTATAGAAGAGAGGAATCTACCTATTTTTCTTATATGTTAACCTATTACTGGAAGGGGTTAGTCGTTAATGTAATGATAAACTTATTGAGAAGTTTTAATTGAGTGAAGTACGCTGGATTTTCTTCGTGTATAACGAGGATGGAGTTAAATAGCTCAGAATTAAGTGTAATGTAGGAAATAATAAAAAAAATATTTTCTATTATTATTATCATTATTATTATTACTTGTTTTTATATAATATTTTTTAAAGATACTCTAGTTTTCTAGGTGTTTCTCTGTTATTGAAATTTTATCGAGACAATTTCTAGAATAAATGAACACTACTTGCTCGTTTCGTTTGAGCACTTCAGATATTGTCAAGTAAACATTTTTTCTTTTTAATTATGCAAAGTGCAAAAGTTAAAATAAAAATAAAAGATGGAGAAAGATATTTAAGTAAAGTATTATGTCCAACTTCTCCAAGAGAGATTATTTAAAAAAAAACACCTTTAGGATGGAGCCTACATGATTACTTTATATTAAAAAGGACTAAGGAAGTGTATCATTTCCTCGTATTTACTTGCTTAATAATAATAATGACGATTTGTGATCTTGTCTTCTTAATATTCCGTTGTTTACAGACTTTATTGATTTGTTTCCTGTAAAATTTCATAAATATCGCAAAGTTGTTTTAGGAAATTACGAAAAGCTTTAATAATAATAATAATGATGATAATCTTTTTTCTTATTTATATAAAAAATACTAATATATGATCTACAAATTTAAAGTAAAATTTTTTTATAACAGATTTTCTTTTAGTCTACAGAAACAAGTTTCCATCATGAGTCTAAACTTAGGTGCCAAAATTGATGAAATTCAGTGCCACCAGCATGCGGATACGAGTGCTGCTCTTCACGCTATAAGGTGCGTCTTTTCACGCTCTTATTGAAAATTGTGCCTACAAGCGTTTTTTAGTACTAAACTCGTACATACACGCGCGTACGTATATGTGGGTTTCGTGTGTGTGATTGTTGTAGCTGTACGTTTAGCTAAAATGTAGCGTCGGAAAAAAATTCGCCTAAAAACAGAATTTCTAAAAAAAAAATCATAAAAAAATTAGTAATTTGTGACGTTTTTCTTTGGCTATTTTATTCTTTTTTTGGTGACAAATATATTTTGTTTCTAGACGAACTTTTTTCCAAAACTACATGCATGTAGATAAACACGTTTATATTTTTAGTTTTGAGAAACACACACACACACACACACACACACACACACACACACACACACACACTATGCGTTTTTCCATTTTAGGTTTAAAATTTTCTCCGTTTATGATGGTTTTGCGTTGGTTTTGCTTTTCAGTTTTAATCATCTTTACCACTTCATTGAATCCTCTTTGAAGCCATTAGCCATTTCTACACTGATTTCACTTAAGTGGATATCGGTTTGTGCGTAGGTCTTATTGTAGTATTGCTCTAAAACAGCACTTGAAAGCCGATGAGGAGTCGTGTGGTCATTTAAACTAAAATCATCCAGTGCCATTTTATCAAGTACACAAATAGTAAGAAATGGAAGTTATGGCTTCATTTGGGCTCACAGAACACCGGTTTTCAACCCTGTCTCCACCGCGTACCTTTTTCAAAAGTCAACATGTTTTCATATACTCCCATACAATATATACACACACACAGTCCAGTCGATATATATATATATATATATATATATATATAATATCAACTTGCATTGTTGAAATGTTTAAAAAAAAATGTATTTACAGAATAAAAGAAATTGAAAAAACCTCGGATATTTTGTCAATTCACTGTGTACCCCTAAAAAATGTAATATGTACCCGTACGTGTACGTGTATCCCTGGTTGAAAACCCTTGTCATATAAGAATTTCTACTGTGTGTGTGTGTGTGTGTGTGTGTGTGTGTGTGTGTGTGTGTATCGATAACCTATTGATTTAGCGTGAAACTTTTTGTTGTCACATATTTTCGAAAATATCTTTTCTGGGGTGATCGACCCGGCGTTAGGGGGGAACAAAAAAAAATATATATATATATATATATTGTATTGATGGTAGTTCTCCGATCACGAATAATGATGGCTTTTAAAATGCAAGTTTTTCATTTCCATTATTTTTTTCCTCCGAAATGTTAAAAGTTTGCGGTCCAGAATTGCGGAAAAGAAGGAAAGCATAAAATAAAATTAATTGTGAAGTTAAAACCTCAAAATCGTCGGACTTTAATCCCTCCCCCCTCATTTTACACCCCTAAACTAGTGGAATCTCCAAGGGGGTCTCCCGCTCTTTGCCCCTCTCACCCCCTTTTTATATTTTGTAGCTGAACAACTTATCCCCCATTAATACTCTCTCTCTCTCTCTCTCTCTCTCGAGAGAGAGAGAGAGAGAGAGAGAGAGAGAGAGAGAGAAGGGGGGGGCGTTTTTCGCTAAACTGTTCCTTCCCTTTTGACTGCAACACAAAAGGAACGTTGGTGAATAGCGGGGAATAAGGAATGAATTTTTTATGCGTTTTTAATGATCGCTCCTCTGCCTCGTGTGCGCAGACATAGGTCAGATCAGCATGCGATTAACTAATCGCCTTTTCCCGTGTAAACACGCCATCATCTAATAGTAGAGACGGATGCACGAAGCGTGGCCAACGGAGATGTAAAGGCGACCTTTCAAATGCCCCAAGAGCTTTCTACTCTATATCATTGGCGCACCCCCCCCTACTCTCTCTCTCTCTCTCTCGTACACACACACACACACACACACACACACACACACACACACACACACACACAAGGGTTGGACAGAATAATGGAAACACACGCATTTTCGATGCTATATTTTGTGGTATCATTAATGGCATTATGTACTTCATTAAATTAATATGTAACTGCATATAATATTGAGAACAACTTCTATTTTAATATGTTCATATTGGTTTTTCATGTTGTAGAATAAATAAAAATATGGCGCTTGGAAAAAATGTTACCGACTGTGAAAGGGGCATGATAGTAGGAGCCCGTTTGGTTGGTGTTTCAATATTAAAAGTCGCGTGATTGTCCCTGCACCGTGAGGAACAGTCCCCATAGTTATGAATACATGGAAAGAAATTAAAAAAAGACTACACCACATAAGCACAGAATTGTTCCCATTATTCTCCCCAACTCCAAATTGATTAGAACTTTGGTACTGGTTGGTGTTAAAATAGGCTTTACTACAGTTCCCATAACATAGTTATGACTGACACTGGTCTTTGCGGACTATTGTTAAATTTTGAACAAAAAAGTTTTGATGCAACAGTCTTTGATTCTTCACAGCTCATAATTATCATATAAGGTTCTTCTGTCGCATTCTGTCAGTGTCGCTTTACGCTCACTATATTCTTATTTGATGTTCTTTTTTTTATTATTTTTGCATGTATTCATAAACTTGAGGACTGTTCCTCGAGATACAGGAGCAATTATGTGACTTTTATTACTGAAACACTAACCAAACGGGCTGCTACTATCATGCCCCCTTTCATAGGCAGTAACATCTTTTCCAAGCGCTATATTTTTATTTTAAAAGAACGTGAAAAACCAATATGAACATATTAAAATAGATGATGTTCTCAATATTATATAAATATAGATTTTGATTTGTAATTAAAATTTTAAAATTTCAAAGAATCGGTTAAATTTGGCCGATACCGATGGTAAAAAAAATGGTCGATTCTGCCGGTACCGATGCCGATTAATTGGGACACCACTTATATATATATATATATATATATATATATATATATATATATATGTTAGTCAAAGTGTGTAACCAGCCATTTCGTGTAATGGCTGAAACTTTGTCATTTCGCGAAATGACTAAAATCTTCAGCCATTACACGAAATGGCTAAAATGACTTTTGTCATGAATTCATAGAAATAACAAACATCACAATAAAATTGGAAACCTTTATTTAACTAACTAAATCTGCTAAAACATACATACATCCGCAGGTCTGTTCAAATAAGTGAGAAACATTCTTCAAATACACATTTGAACATTTGAACACGTTTAAATTTGAATTTTCAATATAGAGGTTTTCAAATACTAACCGGGCCTTCAATGTTATTCCGATGTCCGCCATTGAAGGCCCGGTTAGGTCAACTGTATGCCCTTGACATTTGGTTAGGTTAAGTCGTGTTATTTTCGTTAAAACTAACGAAAATAACACAACTTAACCTAACTAATTGTCAGGAGCATACAGTTGACCCTAACCGGGCAAATGATCTTGTACAAAGTGACCAAGGTGGAACTTCAGCCATTTCTCGTAATGGCTGAAGATTTTACGTAGTCATTTCGCGAAATGACTAAAAGTTTCCGCCATTACGCGAAATGGCTGGTTACACGCTTTGACTGTAACATATAGAAGCACGCATTTTTGAAGAGACGAACCTAAAATCTTTTCATATGAACATTTTTCTTCTTTTTCATCTTTTTATTACTAAACGTTTGACATCTCTTCATCATCGGTGGTTATTTTTAATTAAAAATTATTATGAAGTTGAAATTCATTGAATAAATTTCTTAATTTAAATTAATTAAATTTAAAACTTTTTCGAAAATGTTTGGTTTTTCTGTATATCTCTATCTGGTCATCTGGTCACTATAAAAGTGTATCTGGTCACTACGTATGCTCCCGATTATGGGTTCTATATACAGTATATTGTAAAATGATTGCAAAAATTATTTCGTCCTTCGCAGTTTTAAAGTAAGGTCCGATCGTGACTTTGATTTGTAGAATTAGTTTTTAGAAATCGCGTCAACACTAAATTATTACCCAAGAAAATAGTGGGAAAATTGTGTAAAAATGTTACTAATTTGATTCCCTAAATGCGTCATTACGCAACTTCCATCGTGAGTTAAAATTAATAGGTAATTATTATTGCTGTGACGCCAATGTCTTACGAAATTGCTTGGAATTAGAGTGCTTTGTTTTGTCATCATTTTGGTTTACTTCGATCATAACGAAAGTCTGTTTTGTATACTTGCCTAGGACGCAACTGCAAGACCTGACGAAGAGTGTGGAGAGCTGCCAGAGCGAAGTGGTGGAAGTGAAGAGAGATATGGTTGAAATCAAACATGAAATAGATACGCTGCAAGCTGCTAAGGAAGAAATCGAAGAGCTAAGAAATGCTGTCGATCAGCTGGAGGAGCAGCATAGGAGGAGGAAATTACGATTGATAGAGCAGGTAGGCGGACTTTGTCACCATCTACTTTCATATACAGTAGTCAAAGTAGTTCAGTGTGTATCTGTAAGGTTATTGTGTATTTCTTTTATGCAAATAAGCAAATGGAATTAAAAATAAAAGTCGGTTTTGTATGTGATTGGTATCTTTACGTGAAGTATAAAATACAATCTTTAGATCATCGTAGTTCGAGAGATAGGTTTCAAGAGGTAATGCTGTGATATTGTACAGACTAAGCATCAATTCTTTGAAATTTTAATGAGAAAACTTGAGAAACCTTTAGCTTTGCAATGCTAACTTTATAAACTACAATATTTAAAATGAATTGCTTAAAATTAGGTAATGCGCGACAACTGTTATATTTGACATACTTGCTCGTTAGGAGTGTGTTATTGTTAACACCAGTGGCCATTAAACAGAAATATTTATGCTAAATTTCGTTCGTGCTATAGCGTTTACGCCAAAATTTTACTTATTCACCAAAATGTGTTCGTTTCCTATTGCTTCATTTGTCAAAATGTACGTTTCACTCGCGCTAATTATTTCATGCTCTTATATGTATAAATGTACCTGCGAGTTTAACTAACGTAACGTAACGTAACGTAACGTAACCTAACCTAACCTAACCTAATTTAGAAACTAAACAATATAAAACAAACACATTTTTAGTTCATAGGTTAAATTTTGGTGCAAACGCTATATCCCAAAATTATAAAAGGGAGTAAAAATGTGTGGGAAGTAATAAATTAATTTAGTAGTTTTATTATAATTTAGGAACTGTATTTACGCAAAATCACAATAAAACCTGTTACTTCTCAGTATTCTTGATTAATTATGAAGTTCCGTGTTTTCAAAAATACTTTTTCTTTTAAATAATTTAGTTATGTATTGTCTTTAAGATTTCGTTTTCTTTTAAGTTTAAAGAAAATGGCATTTTATTGAGTAACTAAAGTAATTTCTTCGTGCGGTAAAGTATTTTTCTGTATTTCCTTTCTTAGGTTAACATTATTTCTCATTCAATTATCATTTAGTTCATGTATTTGTAATATGATTATTTTAATTTTTCTATTTTTTTTGTTTTGTAATTCTTGTATATTTATTTATCCAATAAATGAGAATTTTTTATTTTCTTTAATTTTCACCCCCATTTTTCCTGATTTTTATTTTTTTTTAAATATATAAAATACACGTACAATATTTATTCGCGTAAGCCGAGCAAGTATATTTGCTACTGTTAAAAATGGGGCGCATTTCTTAGTCGTAGTATTCACTCGTAGTGTGACTCCTAAAAAGATAAATTTTCCAAAGGGACTCGAAGAAAATCCGAGTATGTTCATTGTCGTGAAAAAAAGTTGGATGGATAATGATTTTTAATCGACGATTTGGATCAAATGTGCTTGGCTGAGATGTGCACGCGGGTCACTCATAGTTTGG
>JAJOZX010000106.1:912500-970000 GCA_023014485.1 Bathynomus jamesi | reverse complement strand
TGGGGATATACAGTATATACACAGTGTATATACTTTTCAACTGTTCCGCGCGATGATTCCTCATTTCACGAAGGTCAAGCTTGTCGCCCCTCCTCGAGTTGGCCTGGTGAAGTAGTGAGTTGGTTTCTTATACTCTCCATCTCACATAGCCAGGTACGCCTGGCTCATCGGGGATTGCTCTGAGCCAGGCGTCTAATCTTCTTTTGAAGATGTCCACTGTAACCCCACTCGTGTTCCTTAGGTCTTTGGGCAGCTGATTAAAGTTTTTTGGTTCTCTCACAACAAAACTATTTTCTTTCAGGGTTAAGGATGTTCCCTGTCTCGCCTTTAATTTGGGAACACGACACAGTCTTCCTTTTTTACTTTTCACTGTTGTTTGGGGAGTTATAGGGTTCAGAGTAAGATTAGGGAGTAGTTTCTCCATTATTTTCCAAGTGTAAATAATGGTGTATCTCTCTCTCCTCCCTTCCAGTGAATATAGGTTTAATTCGCGTAACCTTTCCCAGTAGTTTAGTTCTTTGCACCCCTTGATCTTGGCTATGAAGCTTCTCTGAATCCCTTCTAGTTGTCTAATGTCTTTTTTTTTATATGGGCATGTTAGGACCGAGCAGTATTCCAATTTGGCTATGATCAGTGTTTTCAGTAGAGGAATCATTATATTCCTCTCCCTTCGTTTAAAGGTTCTCAGTATCTGCCCAGTTATTCTCTCTGCTCTGTTTACTGCTATCTTATTTTGTTTCAAAATTTCGCATCAGTCATTACAACCCCTAAGTCTTTTGATATAATATATATATATATATATATCGGGTGGTCCGAAAAAAATGACGCATTTTTTAAAAATTAATATCTCAGTAACCCCCTTACTTATCATGACAATTTTTATATGCAAGATACTTTCAAACTTCTTGTTTTGAATGCAAGAAACGGAATTCTGATATCTTTTATAGTTTTCTCGCAATTAACAAAAGTAACAACATGGGTCAAAAAAACGAATATCATGAGAAAGGAAAAATTTAATCAGAAATTTAACTAATTAATTTACAGTAAATGATCGATTGGACCACCACTCTGTTGACACACTAATCTGTCTTTTCTTCCACACAAAAATAATACTTCTTACTTCATTAATGCCAATTTCTTGCCAAGATTCAAGTATTTTACTTTTTAATTCTGATTCGGTGAATTTTTCTCGTCGACCTCGGTAAACCTTCTCTTTTAGTAACTCCCAAATTGAGTAGTCCATAGGATTACAATCTGGGCTTTGTGGTGGCCACTCATTTTTCGTTATTAATTTTGGTGTATTGCTAATCAGAAACGACTGTGTGGCGTAGCTTGTATGCGACGGTGCTCCATCTTGTTGAAATATGAAATCATTTTCTTGATACAGGCGACGACAATCCGGCAACAATTTTGTTCTTAAAAGTTCAATGTAATTTGCAGAATTCACCTTTGTCTTTTCAGTTTCAATAAAATGAACATCTGTCTTGCCATTCCAAGAGACCCCTGCAGATATCATAACCTTTTTGGAGAATCTTGACGTTTCATGATACAATCTGTTTATTGAAATGTCACACTTTTTACCACGCCCGTAGACAACATCATTTTGACGGTTTCGCGGAATTTCTAGAGTGAAATCTTTTTCATCCGTGAAGACTATCTTTTTAATATCAACGACAGAGAAATTATCAAGTAACTTTCTGCACCTTGTTTTTTTTTCTTTTATCCTTAACAGTATCACTTTTTCTAGAAGATACTATTCTTTTGAAGGCTTTTAGTTTTTGTGCTTTAATTATTCGGTGTACAGAAGTCTTTCCAATATTCAAATGTTTAGCAATTGTTCTTTGTGACAAATGACTTCCTGGTTTTATCTTCTTGAGAGCAGATTTTATCGTTGATGTAATCCACATTTTCTGGAACCGAAGCTGTTTTAGGTCTACCGCTTTCCTGGTTTTGGCAGTACTTCCCGATTCGCGAATCTTCTTTAAGAGTCTTTCACTGCACGCCTTTTACTTTTTGCCGGGAAACTCTTGCAATAACCTTCCAGTCTTCCATCCTTTTTCCACAGTAACAATTTTTAATGAGAATACGATCTTCCTCTGACAACATCATTAAGGGTACTGACGAATTGTTACAAAAATAAAAATATCCACAATTTGACTTGTTCATTCCTGTAGAGTTTTGTAATAACTTGCAAAAATATCGCATGATATCGTATAAAAATGATATCGTATAAAAAACGGATATATATTACGATTTTTGTTTTTTTGACCCATGTTTGTTACTTTTGTTAATTGCGAGAAAACTATAAAAGATATCAGAATTCCGTTTCTTGCATTCAAAAAAAGAAGTTTGAAAGTATCTTGCCTATAAAAATTGTCATGATAAGGAAGGGGGTTACTGAGATATTAATTTTAAAAAATGCTCATTTTTTTCGGACCACCCGATATTATATACACGGTGAACCAAAAGTAGGTGGACAGTAGGTTGAATACGGTTTGTGTTATATTATATTATAACTATGGTGTTCATTATACTATGGTGTTTGTGTTATATTATATTAAATATTATAACAAATTTATTTAAATTTTATTTTGTATTATAGTATACAAAAAAATTAAATATATATCTCAAATAAACGTTATCATTTACTGTCCACCTACATTTGGTTCACCCTATATATATATATATATATATATATATATATATATATATATAATATATATATCTTCCGCAGCCTTATTAGCCCAC
This sequence comes from Bathynomus jamesi, assembly GCA_023014485.1. Lineage (NCBI taxonomy): Eukaryota > Metazoa > Arthropoda > Malacostraca > Isopoda > Cirolanidae > Bathynomus > Bathynomus jamesi. Next base: position 967,252 of record JAJOZX010000106.1, on the reverse strand, counting down.
TTCTATGTGGGGTCGCTGTTGCAGATCCTTCTTCTCCATTCACTTCGTCTTGAGCTACCTCTTCTCCAGCCCCTTTTCACTCGTATCTTTCTTCAGTCTATCCCGCCACCCCATCTTCGGTCTACCTCTTCTCCTCGTGCCTGGAATTTCCATCCTCAGCATCCGTCGTCCCACATACTACTACTCCCTCCTCTGGACATGCCCATACCACACCTCAATCTCCTTTCCTGTGCCTTCCTGGAGATTTCCGTTACTTTTGGTGTTCCTCTTATTAAATCATTCCTCACTCTATCCCTCCTAGTCACTCCACACATCCATCGGAGCATCTTCATTTCTGCCACTTCCATTTTCTTTTCCAGGCTTCTTTTCATCGGACATGTTTCTGCCCCAAATAGTAGTACTGGTCTTACTGCTGTCTTGAACAGTTTTCCCTTCATCCTCACATTCACCACCTTATCACACAATACTCCCGATACCTCTCTCCAATTTTTCCAGCCAGCTTGAATTCTGTTTATTTCTCCTTCCAAGTCTCCCTTCTCCTCTATGATTGATCCCAGATACTTGAAACTTTTAACTTTCTTTATAATAAATTCCTGGACCATGACACTTCCTATTTATTCGTCTCCAGGTGCACATTTCATATACTCTTGTCTTTTCTCTGCTTATTTTTAGTCCTCTAGTTTCCAGAGCTACTCTCCACCTCTCTAATTTCTCTCGCACTCCCTCTCTTGTTTCTGAGCACAACACGATGTCATCAGCAAACATCATGGTCCATGGAGCCTCCTCTATCACGTCTTTGCTGATCACATCCATCACAATATAAAAAATCAGCGGACTCAGCGCTGATCCATGGTGTAGACCGACTCGTACCTCAAATTTCTCGGTCTCTCCCATACTACTTCGCACCTTCATAATAACTCCCTCATACATATCTTGGATCAGTCTGACATACTTCTCAGGTACCCGCCTGTCTCTTAAACATCTCCACACTTCCTGCCTTGGGACTCTATCATACGCTTTTTCTAAGTCTACAAACACTAGATGTAACTCCTTTCTTCCTTCTCCGTACCTTTCTAATAATTGTCGAAGTGCAAATATTGCATCCGTTGTTCCTTTTCCTGGCATAAAACCAAACTGCTCATCAGAGATCGCTACTTCCTCTCTGTCTCGCTTCCACAATTCTTTCCCAGATCTTCATGGTATGAGATATAAGCTTTATTCCTCCGTAATTTTTACACTCTTGGATGTCTCCTTTCTGTTTGTAAATTGGTGCCAATGTACTTTCCCTCCATTCCTCTGGTATCCTCTCAGTCTCAAAAACTGCAGTCATTATCCTCCTCAATATATCCAGTCCTTCTTCCCCCAACGACTTCCATATTTCTTCTGATGGTATTTCATTTGGTCCTCCCGCCAGAAGATTATTTTTATTTTTTTTGCTGTTATGTTGCCTTCTGTGAATCTCTCTTTTTCTGTCTGCTTCGCTTGCTGTATGTCTGTCTATACATTTACCTTTTTCTTCTCTCTCTTTCTTCGTGTATATCTTTTTGCATATTGATCTATCATTTGTATGTCTGCTTCTCTCACTGTCACGAATACCTCTTTCAAGAATGTATATAACGCTCATGCTTTTATGTAGATGGTTCTATATTTTAGAAAAATATTTCTTGTCGAATTTATTCTAGTGAAAAGAGCTTAGCCTTTATCTATTATTATCACTCTAGCAAGCCTTTCGAGTATTTCTCGTCAATAATAATAATAATGATAATGAAGCGCGTTACCGCGAACCACAAAACATTGAATAGGTCTCCGATGCTGTTATTCCAATTTTAAAACATTTCCGAGTTGTGAATTTTACGAACGAAATATATCGTAGGCAAATTGATTACGATTGTTTTAGTAATGCGATCTGTAAATGTTCAGTAGCCTGGTGCATGAAATATCTTAATCTAATTCATTTAAATTTCTGTAAGGGTTCTTGAAGTATACGAGCGAAATAACGCCAGAAGAAATTGAGAGACTTAAAATCATTTATTCACCAAACTGTTTCGGCGAGAAAGTGTCTTAGTGTGATACCTACTGTATATATATCATATTTATTTCACTTCAGTAATTTATTTACAAAGAGGCGCTTCGGCCTTTTGAAAGGCAAAACTTTTACCGAGGGGGGAATTTTTTCGAATCGTTGAGAAACTTTTTTCGAATGCAAAATTTGACACTGAAAATGTTTGGACCTCTACTACTAACAAAGGCGCCGAAAACGTAAAATGATCTAATCTAACCTAACTTAACCTAATCTAAACTTGCGTAGTCTAACAACCCAATTTAACCTAACTTTACCTAAACTAACTATACTTAACGTACATTTATAAAGACTATGGTTAGAAATTTGCTAGCCAGTTAAAATGGAATAAAATATTTCTCTACATCCATTTCGAGAAAAATGTCTAAATCTTGTTCTATCGTTTAAAGACGACGAAACAAAAAATGATTTAATCTAACCTAACCAAAGTTGATCTATCCTTACCTAACCATACTTCACATAACGTAACCTCGCATAACCCAACTTAACCCAAATTGACAAACACTGCTATTAAAAATTTCGTGTCCAGTAAAAATTGAATAAAATACTTCAAGATGCCTCCGGACCTAAGACCTAGGATACATTTGGTATTTTTATATATAATAAACGTATAAATGCTTCTCTTACTATTTCCAATGCAGTAATAATATTGAAACCGGGGCTTTCGTCCCCCCATAGAAGTGTTTATTGTGCTAAGCTGACCAGACGCACTTCGAAATACGAGAAGCCTGTATTAATAGTTACTGGATAGGTTACAGTTTTTAGTCCCTATAGATATTTAGTACACTTATAGGCTATATATGGAGCTTATATAGCCTTCAAAATTTCACAGAAAATGGAGCCAGGCATTACAATTCATTCTAGGATTTTTTTTACTATTGACCATGGTCAAACTCTAATATCCCTTTATACTAAAATAACAAAGATAATCCTCTCTGCATTAACTGTTTCGAACCACAAATAGAAAATTTTACATACGTAAAACAACAAAGTCGGTGAAATTAAACACTGTCCACTCTGGCACCTCAGGTCCAACTACACTTTGTATGTATTCCCAGCAGACGACTCTAAAACTCTCTGCCCCTCTTATCACCATAAAATATGTATGTAACTGTCGAAACAGATGACAAAAAAGTATCTAGGGATAATTTGACTTGAATTCGGGTTTATTGGTCAAAATAATGTTAAAAAAAAATACTGCAAAATCTAATTGTGTAGTATGTTTTTTTTTTTTACTTAAGAAAAGCTTCCACGAAGGTGTTAGGGTTCTAAGACAATTTTGTTGGGGTCACACGGTTAGTTTGAGCGACTATATATTTTTCTTAACTTCAGTAACTTCTAAAAATAATATAAAAGCTAATTACCTTCAAAATGTGCGTCAAATTCTGTATTAAAAAGGAAAAAAAAAATTGAATATCCATTTTTTTTTTAAATTTAAAAACTAGGTTCCCTCCTCAAGATAATTGATGATCCTGAATGCTGAAATCTGATAAGATAATTTCGGTGTGCGGATATTAAGTTCCATTAAGTTTCGATGATTCTATATACAGAGTGATTACAAAAGAAGTATATAATTTAAAAAAATTATTGTGATCAAACTATTCTGATCCCCAAAAAAATAATAATGTCAATAGAAACAGTAACTCCTGACTTTTTTTTTATAGATGTTCAATATGATTTGCGTGGTAACCCTGGCAATGTTCAAACGATATTCAAACTCTTCCCACACTTTCCGTAAGATATCTCGATCAGTGGATGCTATGAATCCGGTTGTTTTTCCGGGTTACCCACGGAAATCATATTGAACATCTATAAACTAAAAAAACTTTCCATTGATATTATTATTATTATTATTTTTGTATCAGAAATAGTTTGATCACAATAAATTTTTGAAATTGTATACGTCTTTTGTAATCACCCTGTATGTAACACTTTGATCATCCCATTGTAAGAACACAAATGCAAATATTAGCTCTTAAAAGGATTGTACAGTATAATGCAATTGCCCTTGCCCACTCAAAAATATAGCGTTTCGGACGCGTTATATAAGATGTCGGTAGGATTAGTTGACGCATGACGCCATTTACCTATATATATATATATATATATATATATATATATATATATATATATATATATGCGCGCCGCGGTGGTGGTGTGGTTAGCATCGCTGACTACGAATCCATCGGCCCAGGGTTCGAGACCCGGTGACAGCAGCCGGCGCGCAGCAAAACCCAGCTGTTCATCCTTCCACACAATAAAGAAAGTGGTTGGTAGATAAATAGGTACCCTGGGTGGCCTAGTGGTTAAGACGCTGGGCTGCTGGTGGGGCATGGTTCGGATTCCACGTTAAACTGTAGGTCTAAGGTGGAGTGAAAAGCTTGACCTTCGTCAGAATGAACAATTCGGTCGGAAGTTAACCAAAGGTTATATATATATATATATATATATATATAGATATATATATATATTTTACGGGAAATCTCTATAACTAGGGATTTCATGAAATCCCAAGTTACCGTACACAGATTCCCTGTAACATACATACAGTATCTTATTGGTCAGTTGCCTCGTACGTCAACCAATCACCGACAATTTACAGAACGCGTCCGAAACGCTGGAAACGCTGTAATTTTTGGGCGGGCAAGGGCAGTTGCATTAATAATTATATATATATATATATAATATATATATATATATATATATATATATTATATATATATATATATCTATTGCCATAAAAAATAAAGAATTATTGATTGGGGGAAGGGAGAAGTGTCGAACATTTGAGCATTTGGGAAAACAGTGTCGAACATTGGGCATTTAGGAAAGCAGTGTGATTATTTATATATGTATTTAAAGTAAAGCTCCTTCAATAATTTTAGAATTTATTAAAATTTATTTTCCTTAAAGCTGCGGACTCTGATTGATATTCATTTATTCAATATATTATTCCATAATTTCACGCTAAATGCATGTGAGAATTTCCGTTACACTGAAGAATATAATTTACCTTTGAAATATGTTCCCTGTCCATAGATCTTGTTTGATTTTCATGACAATTTCAGTTAATAATATCGGGACAAGTTGTTTAACTCCGAACATTAAAGAACACATCTGTAGTTTGAATATGTTCTCAAATTTTAATATACGCAGTTGCTGAAAACTTTCTGAAATATGAACGTAAGAATCACACGTTTAGTTTTTATAATCCCTTTTATTTTTGGGGGCTTATGATTGGAGTTGATGATGTAGTTACGCGTTCTTCCATATACAGTTACGTGCAAGGTGTGGATTAGTGTTTAATACCCGGGATGGGACTTCCCGAGATCCTGGGAATTGAAATTGAATTTTTCCGGAAAAAACAGGGAATTAAGGATACTGGGAAAAACGTCAGAAATAATAAATTTTATGCTGAACTTTAATATTACAACACTGGCATTTTTAGGACATTTTTAAAATGTTTTTGAGTCTCAGACTGTCGCTTTAAAACGTTTTAGGGGTGGCATTTCGCGGTTTCCGTAATATTTATGAGATTGGCTGAAATTTTAATACGTTGTGGATTCTAATGAATAGTGAATACACACCAAGTTTTGAGTGTGTCGCTTGTTTGTAACAAAAATTCGTAACAGACAGGGACGCCTCTTTGGATGTTCTATTTCTTAAAACACGCATGAAAAAAAAATGTTTCAAAAAATGAATGTATAAAGATGTCAAAAGCAGAATAATAATCGAATATTTTAACACCACCTTATGTGCTTAGTGATTATTCCAAAATCTTAAGTTTAAACTTTAATTAGTTTAGTTTTCCATAATATATATATATATATATATATATATATATATTATATATATATATATATATATATATATATATAAAAATTATTTCACGAAAGTAACACGTGAAAAATATTATGATGAATAAAACCACGAAGGAAAGGAAACACAAAATGGTGCTCAAGCGCTTTCGTCTAATGACATCCTCAGGATGTTCCTGAGGATGTCATTAGACGAAAGCGCTTGAGCACCATTTTGTGTTTCCTTTCCTTCGTGGTTTTATTCATCATATATATATATATATAAATTTTATTTATATATATATAATTTTATATTATTTTATATATATATAATATATATATATATATATATATATATATATAGCTGTGAATGTCATGCACTAAACAAAATATTCATAATTAGCAAAGATTGACTTCAATTGTTTTTGTTTATACAGATTTAATATTTATTTGATGAACCTTAGTAGCATGGGCGCAAAAGGAGAGTGCAATTGCAAGTGTTGATCAATGTTGCATAAGGTATGCAACAAAGGGGGAGGGGCAATGTTGCAAGATGTTATGTAACAAAGGGGCAGGGGAATGTTGCAAGAGCAACAAGGGGTTATGCAACTTGGAGGCGGAGTTATCCCCCAAGAGAGAGAGAGGAAGAGAGGTGTTCGCCTGGCAGGAGCCAAGCGCATATTAAGAAGCCGAGCAGCCGTTGTCTTAATATGTTCTTAATCAGCCAGTTGGTTTATCTGGCTGAGTTGCCAGATTGCGCTATTTATTTAATTAAAGCATATATTCAGGCTTAACCAGCCAGTTGACTTAGAAGGCGTAAATGGCTTGTTCAGGTGTACATTATGGAGTTGCCATATTGCGCTTATTTATTTAATTAAAGCATATATTCAGGCTTAACCAGCCTGTTGACTTAGAAGACGTAAATGGCTTGTTCAGGTGTACATTATTAGGGTTGCCAGATTGCGCTATACAGATATTTTTGACAGTTGGCTTAGAAATTCGTTTTAGAAGGCAGCCATTTGCTGTAATTAAATATCCTGTACAACCAAAAGAATTAAAAAAAAACACCGTTACATCATTGTTTATTTAGACGAATTAATGGATTGAATTTCACGAAATATATAGAAAATAAATATACAATGGAATATATATATGATGAAAAATAATATAAGAAATACCAACAATGAATATATAATGAAAATAAATATACAATGGAATATATATGATAAAAAAATAATAATAGCATAAGAAATATGAACAAGAAATATACAATAAAAAATATACAAACGTTGTAGTAAACCATCAATATATTAGCACAGGAAATATATATATATATATATATATATATATATATATATATATATATATATATATATATACATACATACACAGTTATATCAAATAATTGATATATTGAAAATAATAATATACAAAACGAAGGAGTATAATCATTGCATATTAATACAGGAAATATATATATATATATATATATATTATAATATATATATACACAATTAAATACTTAAATAAATAAATATACATCAAAATACTTTGTTCTACGGCGCAAAACGCTAAACTCACACGTAATCGAGTCTACATTCACATCGTTATTACTTTGCACTAACGGTAAAACCGTCCAAGCATACTTCACCGTCAAGTTATACGGATGCCTATACTCGATATAAATGGCTTTCATATCGTTCAATACTATTTTTGTGCCCACTTTACATTCGGATGGCAAGTTATCTTTAAACACGGCTAGAATACAATAAAAAACACGCACAAAGAGGTCATCGTTAACCACATCATTATTAAATACAAGTTTATAAACACTCCTTTCCAATCGAGGGTTTTTTCTTACCGACCCGAGCTTTTCAATCGTAAGCGGCAATTGAAATAATCTTCCAAATCGTAACGACAGCTACTCATTATATAGAGATACAGCTCTTCAGGGTGAACAGTGTAGGCAAGCTCTGCCCTGTACCGCTCAAGTGCTTTGTACCAAAGTTCGGGATATTTCGAAGTCTAAACTTTTTAAATATGCATCCAGCTCTAGACCATTCTCGCCTTGTTCATTCCTACATTCGATAAATCCGTCGAGCAGAGTATGCGTATTCAAGAACCGTGTCAAAATAAATCATATCTGTAACACGAGCGTCTAATATAGGCTTCAGCTTGCGGAATCCGACGATTTCAAACATTCTGTCGAGGATGAAACGGTTTCGCGTATGGACAAGAACGTTATCAGATGCATTCTTCCACATCAGTTGTATATCAATGCATGGCTGTTCGTTATTTATACACAACGTGCAAACAACGGCATATGAGGGGGCATCACTAATCTGCTCTCTTGTACCTATACCTGCAAGTATTTTATAACGGTCCTCTCCCCACTTCTCAATTATCACGAAGACTCTATTCATCTCCTCAACACTTAAATAAATAACTACGTTTGCTTGCTTGCCTGCAAATCGTTTCAAGTACATAGTTAATGGTGCCGGTCTCACGCCTGAACACGCGCAATGACTTCGTCACGGACACACCGTACGCGGCGTTGAGAATGCTTCTCAAAGGAAGTTCCATCATATTTGCACGTCTAGTCGGTTCAAGCTCTGAGATGACTATGAGCCACAGGTGGGCGGATCGGCTCGACGGGCGGAGTGAGTCACGCTGATGAAACGTGTACGGGTTTGTTCGAACTTGTGTGTTTCGGAGGGGTGAGGTACACGGGTGGGCGGCTCGCTGGGGGAGCGAGTCACACCATAAACTGCTGAAGCGTGTACAGGCTTGTTCGAACACTTGTGCCCTGGACAAACAGAATTTTCCGCTACATGAAGCAATACCGGCTTTAATGTTTTATCACTCACCAGACGTTCATTTCCACAAACTAAACATCTTCACAATCCGGTGCACTATTTGAGAGAAACATATGCCCATATTTATCCTTTTTGTTTAACAAGCGATACTCGTCTCTAAAGTCTGTTAAAAACTCACACAGCCATTAGCCACAACCTCACTACAAACCTCGTCATGATATTAATATAGTGGTAAAAATACTTAAGATTCTCCATGATGACAAGATTTACATTCTCAACCGTAGGGTACGAGTAGTCGGTATGATGTAACATGACATAATATCGCTTGTCACACCACTCATCAACAAGACTCACTATCCATAACCGTTGCTTATCTTCTGAACGTGTTGCTTCTTCTACTTCGCGGTATATGTGAGCTTTATAAAGGTTAGGTCTACAACATACTTCAATACATCGTTTGTACTACGAAATCCTACAATGCCCTCGCCAGAATACCCGTAGAGTATTTGAACATCTTGGTCCTTCGCACGGCTCAATGTAGCCTTAAAAGTATCAAAGGAGGGGGGAATAGGGAGTTTTTCAGTATCCACCACATCTTGGCACTTTGCCGAATACCACTTCATAAACGTTGAACACGCAATATTAAAGGTAGCCATTACTATTTTTCGTCTACGCGGGAGAATACACGTCTGAGCTCAAGGGTATGCAGAGGTCAACTGAGCACGCAGGGATAGAGATATGCTCAGGTAGTGGCAGGAGTCACGTGCCGATCTTACAGTGGGCGGAGCTTAGCTTTTTACTGTACACACACACACACGCACGCACGCAAAGGAGAAAATGAAACCTTAATTGAAACAAATATACGTGATAAATAAACATATCGTTAACAATACACATATATATAAATACAATCAAGGATTAAGGTACCAAAGGGTACGGTATCATAGGTACCAGGCACCTGGTAACGCTTCCTATAGGTGTTACGGCATACCTTCGTGCCCCTAAGTTCCTTCACACCCCAGTTTCTGCGCCCGAAAATTGTGCGTCCCCACAGTCAGTTGGGGTGGCTGGTCACCCTCATCTTCCAAGCACACTAGATCCTTCAACGAGTCAAAGTTAACGACTCGACGGTTCGCATGGTTAAGCGTGATACCCTTAGCCTTCACGATATACTTCATATCCCCCTACCCTCACCCGTACCCCATAGGTTTTTGGCCCTATTGATATAAACGAATCTGCGTATGCACCATCACCATACTCGTCCTTGATCTCATCAGTTAGCTCCGAGGAATTCCCCAATAGCAGGCATGTATTCGCCCTCCCTCGCTGTGAATATCACGCTATGTGTGTCAGCGTACAGCACCCGTCCAAGAGTGTGCAGTAGACCCCAAAGTTTGATGCGGGCGTAGGCCGTTGTGAAACTGGCTAGAGGTATGTTTATTACTCGTGAAGTATCTGTGGCCAGTTCGGTGATGATGTACTTTATGTAAGTATTACCTACATTCACGATCTCCATAACCTCTATCGGGAGCGTTTATATAAGCCCAGACTTCACTATAACTTTGTGCCAATTGAACGTTCCCTTTGCCGGTATTCTGTTCAAATTTCCCCCAAAGACTGTTTAGACGCAACTTTGCACTAAAGCGCTTGCCAGGATTCTTAGCAATTTGGGATCGGTCAAGCTGTGTACCTTCATGGGCACGGTAACGCTGAATATAAGCCGTTTTTTCATGTTCGGTATCAACCCCTCGCGGATATCCTGATGTTTCTACTTTATCCTTCAAAAAAGCGTTTATATATGGTGTAAAAAAGTTGGGTAGCTTCTGAAACCTCCGCACCTCATGTATCTTCAATATTCTATACCCATGGCGAACGGTTAGGGCCAGCTCAGAGCTTGTATATACACCTCTGATCTTAGGCTGGTTGGTTGTATGGTTACAATCACCGTTGTTCTCTGCGCACTTCACGCATAGGGGAAACATGAGCTTGTGATCTATAACGACTGGTAAGATCGGCATCCATAAATCGCGATGGGGGAGCACGTCTACGAAAGAGTCCAAAGTAGCGCTCATTCAAGTTAGCTGAAAACTCCTCGATGGTGAGACCCACCATTTTTTCAGGCGCACCTACGGGGTACGGATTGTTCTTCATCACGTAGGGGTATAAAGAGCAGAAGTCGTAGTAGTGGAGTTTCATGCCCTCCGTAGGCCCTCCAAACAAGCTGTCACCGCATTTGAGTGGGGCCAACACCATTGAACGTTTGATGGCCCTTATTTCTTCACGGTACTGGGCATTTGTTTCCACACGTGCATCATACTCATGCTCCCATACGATTTGTGAGTGAACTGGGAGCCTATAAGTTGATCACGGTTACGGGTCCATGCGAGGCTGTCGGCGGGGATCTTCCATAAAGGTTCCCTGTGACGGCACATTCAGCGCGCGGGCATCCATGCCACCAGCATCCGTTAAAGGAATACAGAGTCTCCTCACCAGTGGCTGGATCCTCACTTAGGCCGTCAACCCAAAAAACACGACCATTGACAACGGGTACTTCACCCGTGTTGCGGGCATGTTTTATGTATATCCCGGTCTGTTGCTGTAGGTGTATGAGCCAGTAAATAGCCTTGTGCCCATAACTGCCGGGGTTGTTTCTGTGAATGATAAGGTGTCTTTAGGCATGAAGTTATTCTTGAACACTGTAAAACATAATGAGGCGATCGTGGTCGCGACTTGCAGCGGATCGCATTTGAAACGGGCTATGTACATCCTTCTAAAGGCTTGAAAGCATACTCTAAGTACACGTACGTCATTCACGCAATAACGTTCACATTCATCGGCTATATTGTATGGATTAGCTTCATTAAAACTGTTGTAGTAGCGGTCAAAATCTTCACGCTCACTATCACTCATGTTGGTGTAGTTAAAGTAATGTTTGGGTGGAGGTAGTCCTACGTAATTCAAAGTTTCGTTAGTGAGGAATGTGTAAGGGAAATACCCTTTTGAAACTTCAGCGGCTACGCCCATGACCTTGGGCAGCTTTGCTAATTTACAAGGTGTGAACAGCAGGGTGTCTTTAAACTGTACATTACCTCTTATCTGCATCTGTATTAGTTTGTTGCCTCTTTTCAAGGGATCACCTGTAAATATCGCAGACGACTCGTGTTCAAGCACTCCTTATAAAGGAACTGTGTCAAATTTCGCCCCGTTATGGGCAAGAATATACAGTCATTTTTTTAACTTGTCCGCTAATTTGACAATATAGGATACAAAGAGTTTCACAGGGCTGCCGTGTGCATTCGTTTTAAAAACGTTTGTCCGTTTTCCACATTTGTGGCACTCATCACACTCGATCTCCATGCACTCATCACAGATAGTCTGACTTACGAGTAAATGTGGAATAACCTCTTTGGTTTCAGCGTTCGTGTAAGTTTCTATATCGTAGTACACGGTTATACAAGGGCTATTTTTAGGCTTAGCATCTTTCATATAACATACATGCTTCACTCCATCCGCCTTATATTTTTCATGACATGTAGAACAGTGAATTTCATCGCATTTATGTTTGAAATTCCCCCAATTATCCATCATGTGAAACATACCGCACTTACAAATCCTCATTTTCCTGCAAGTGCCATTTGATTTATGGAGTTCAAAGCATTTATTATTGAAAAATGTACGTCTACACACATTACATTCCCTCTTCTCGGTTTCAACTACACGACTTTCACATTTGGGGCTTTTACACTGCTCACATACCATGTAGCAATCCTTACAATGTTTCACCATATCATCAGCAAACTCGAGACACCCTTACACAAATCATGATGCCTTCCATATTTTCGACTTTTATCATAACTGGCGTAGAGAGCCCTTATGTTACGGATGGGGAGATACGATGTTCCTGACAATCCTAAAATAAGTAGAGGTCTTGTACGATCTCTCACGCTGCTTTTAAAAACATACACAGTCCTACGACGATCATCCATTCCAAATACGACTATACGTGCATTCATTTCCTGCTCGGCCCTTCTCAGTTCTTCAGGACCCATATTACACTCAAACTCAAGCTTACAATCTGAAGCCAGTTTACGGGCACGCTGCACAACCGTGGGCAGCCAAATTTTTTGCGTCCAAGTATTTAGCACAGTGAACATATGAGCTAAGATTATTGCTATAAAACCACAACCACGATCGACGTTTAAATGCTTTCTGTAAATAACCGGAGAATTGAAATTAAGAGTATAAGGTGTGGCACTATGACCCGCAACCCGGAATACTCTGTCAATATCTACCATGAAGTTGTCCATATTGAAGGATGTACACTTTGAGAGGCTTGCATTATACGGCCCAAGATATATTCTATGTCTACAGCCGCCAAACGTCTGAACGGTATTACTACCCAAAAATCGTCCCCTCATCTGACCCGAACCTGAAGGATAACCTCGTCCGGACTTCACGTTCGTCGCGGTTCTGAAGGGCAAACTCCACAATACGTTCAACTACGCGTCGCAGTCCGTTGGTATACAGGGATCCAGGGTCAACCCTGACCACGTACCGATTTCTAGTCAGGGCAGGGGGGGGTAGCGGTGCGCACCAACTCGAATGTTATACCTCCACAGTATGAGAAGCTGCTGTGGAGGAAGTACCCGGAACTGAACAATGGGGCATATTTGAGGAAGGTACTATTGTGGGGGTTGTGTCGTAAGACGTAGAGGGTTGGGGCTCTATTACTGGGGTCTAACAACCGGCAATCCTGGCACGCTTTATACCTGACGTGGAGGGCTCTTCATCATGCTTCCGCTTTGAACTGTCGCATGCTACAGGTGTCGCTGGTGAGGGTTCGTCAGCGGGGAAGGGTTCTGTAGCTGCACGGTCATCGGGTTCGTCTGTGATATCGATGATGGGGTGCTGTACATCGTCGTCATTCACGGTTCTGTGGAAGAAGAAAACAAAATATAAGGAACAGCACTCAAAATTTGTAATATTTTGTAAATGACCCACTTAGGGGTGTGACGTGTTAGAGATGGAATCTGTAGAAAAATTCAGGTTCACAAGCCCCTCCACATGTATTATATCTGGCCCTACAGGATGTGGAAAAACTGTATTTATGCTTAAAATCATTAAAGATAAGGGGAGATGTTCTCAAAATTTGTGCATAAAGTAATATGGTGCTATTCGACGTATCAGTCAGTGTTCAACGAGTACCAAGATGAAATTTTGTTCCACAAGGTGTATATGACGTTAATTCGTTAAAAGGTAATGAGCATACAGTTATTGTAATTGACGATCTCATGTTGGAAATGGATAAAACGTTTGCCGAGACATTTACAGTGTTCTCCCACCATCTTAACATAAGCGTATTCTTCATCAACCAGAATCTATTTTTCAAAAATAGATACATGCGCGATGTGTCGCTAAATACACAATATCTAGTCTTATTCGCACAACGTAGAGATGTGTCACAAATTGGGGTATTAGCCAATCAAATGTTCCCGAATCAACGTAAGGAGTTTTTGGAGGTTTATAAAGAAGCCACAAGTCAGCGTTATGGATATTTGCTTTGTGACCTTCACCCGCGAAACACGTTTAGGGTGCTTCTAAGAACGAATATATTCCCAAACGAACTTGAAACGGTGCATATTCCAGAATGACAAATAGGCTGAAGAAATATCGTGAATTAATAAAAATCTATCAACGATTGCCCCGGGCACTGCAACAGATGTTTGTTAAAAATATCGACTCCGACTTTTTAAAATGCATCTGTGAAATCTGTCTTAGTTATAAAATGTAATGTGCCAATGAAACCCCCCTCAGAAGGCTCGCTTACGTCGTTACAAGAACATAATACGAGCGCTCGCTCATAAAAGTCAAACTGTGGGTAAGAAAAAGCGCATTATTGTACAAAGAGGAAGATCATTCCTCCCCATCTTATTTTCAGTTTTGGGTCCTTTACTGACTAGATTAATATAATAAAGAAGGTGGTAGTGATTCCGCACGAGGTGTATGCTTCATTGCAAAGTTCAGATTCCAGACACGGCTCTAGAACCCTGTAAAAGTAGGCTTAAAAGAATGGAAAGCGAGTTGCTAGCACTATTAAACTGTGAAAAGTCACCTGATGAGAAAAGGATCTTGCACCAAGAGGCTTTTCATAAATTTCTTCACGAGTACGAAGATTATAAGAATCCGACAGAGCTCCCCGTGGTTATTAGGCACAGCGCGAGCAGCGCTGAGCATGGCGACAGGACCTGGGCCCGACGTTAGATATGACCAACCAAAGAACAACGGAACACAACACACCGAACATGTGTTAAAAAACAGTCTCCCACATACATTGAGGAATAAAGGCTTAAGTCTTTATAGGGTCATTCCATGTCAGTTCAACGGCGAAAAAAACGTGACCATCACCGATTTTTTTTGAAAATTGGCGCAATTATAGATCTCTCTGGGAAAAACAGAATGACCCTTGTTTCAACACTCTAGGTCATATGGTTCCGGAGATATGGCCCTTCGAATTTTGTTAAAAAAAAAAGGTCAATTTCCAAGGTCATACCATATTTCAACATGACATATCTCGGCTTCTATTGCACTTACAGAGACCATTTAAACAATATTTTAAAGCTTTTAAGCAGATCTACAACTTTGTTTCTATTCATATTTTACCTCGGTGGTAAGAAAAAAAGTTGATCTGATTTTTGGCCTTTGACCTTGTGTAGGTCATTTGATGTCACAACCGATTTTTTCTCCTTTCACCCAGTTTTGGGTACACATGTCTACCTTAACCTAAAACAAGATTTTTAGTGTTGATTAAGTTAGTATAGACGCTACAGCCATTTCAGTGGACCTTACCCACCTCCATTTTGACCAAGTACCTTTTTCCACCAAACTTTGGAGCACCGTATCTTTGGAACTGTTTGAGCTACTAGAGTGTTGAGAAAAATACCACTCGATTTTTCTTACTGAGATATATAATGTCTGCCAATTTTAAAAAGAATCGGTAATTATCTAACCTAACCTAACCCACTTATTTGGTCGAATAAGTATCCGGCCCTATTATAAAATTTAATTTTTTTTGTATATTTCAGAGAATTATATAATATAGTTAATTTAAATTACATAATTAATTTATATGGACATTCAAAAGTGTGAAGAACTTCGAACCTGCTATCCTGTTTAAAGGTAAAGCTATGTATGTATATAAGTACCTTATACCAGGCTATAGGTACTACCCTATAGAATAAGTTCAGTTTTAAGAGTTAGACGAGTTTTAATAGAATTACTTAATTTTGTGTATTTATTCATTGTGTCCAACAGTATGTACCCATGTGAAAATAAGCTTATTTAAACCTTGGAGCAAGTATTTTTTTGGCATCTGTATTTATTCCAATCTGTAAATCAACACATTTTTTCTTGTAGACCTCTGAAACAAGATCAGTAGGTCCCAAATTTTATTTGTGCCATCTAAGCAAAAATAGCTTTTAACAGGGTTGGATGCAGTGAATAAATATAATTGTATTTTTAGTTAATTGATCCTAATTTCCATTAATTTTAATTGTAATTTATTTAAAATAAAATAAAAATAAAGGTAATTGTAATTGATTTTTGAGCTATAACTGATGTAATTGGTCAGTTAATGTCAATTGTTAAAAATTATACCCCTACATCGGGCAGTCATACATCATCCAATGAAAATAAGCCTTTGATAGTTTTAGTTATACTTAGATATAGATATATATTTTATAGATATATATTTATTTTAAATATATATTTAGATATATAGAATAGATAGTTATATTTGTGTAATTGTAATTGATTCAGACAAAATTAATTGTAATTGAAATTAATCTTGAAATTGTGAAGTACAATACTAACTAATTAATTTGAAGAAAAATAAAAAAAAATTGTAATTGTTTCCATTTTGTGTAATTGAACCCAACCCTGGCTTTTAAGCTACGTTTTTTTTTCTTTTAGATAAACATGGATTTCAGCAGTTCGAGTATGGGCAGGTTCTGTTGTGACCCATTTAAAAAACACAAAGGAAAAGTGAAAAAAGGCATTCGTACATTGACTAAAAATTTGATTGATCAAAATCCTGAATTGAAACTAACAAATAATCATAAAGCATGTGCAACCTGTCGAAATATACTAGCAAATCGTCCATCCCCAATCCCTGAATGTGAACCATTTGAAAAATCACCATCCACCTCATCAAGTGCCCCATCTGAGCTAGAAACCGTTGGGGATGTAGTTGAAGTGTAGTATGAGCTTAGTAAATTCAATGCTTCATTGGCCACACTTGATGAGACCCCAATAAAACCATGTAAACTCTCTGACAGCGCTGGTTACGCAAAGAGAAAGTTGAGGAAAGTAGTAGTTGTGAAAAGAAAGCTTGAACTTGCAACTAAACAACCAATTTCATGCAGTGACTCAGATGATACAGAACTGGAGATTCTTCAACAACTAAAAGAGAAATTTAATCAAGTGACAAGTCGAAGTGAAAAACTGACTTCTTACTATTCTACCAAAAAGATGGACACAAGTAAAGATCAGAGAAGAATTTAAGTGCTCAGATTACATGGCTAGGCAAGCAAAGAGTTTGGTGAGGGAGAAGGGAGTGCAGAGCTTCGGCAAAAAGAATGTGTGTTGCCAGGTGCCAGTGGGACACATTCTGTCTGCATTTGCACTAAGCATTAAGCAATGTAACAATAATGGCTTCCATAAAATATACTGTAAATACCTAATAACTGCCTTTTTCAAATATAAGTTATGTTGATGCCTCTCTTTTCATGGTTTCACCCAGCTAGACAAGATTCGGTTCTTATAACTCAATTGGTAAAAATAAAGGAATGTTATTTTAATATACATATTAAAAGGCAAATTGTCTTAAAAATAGCAGACATTATAGATCTCAGTGAGACAAATCTAATGGTACTTTTCTCAACACACTAGCTCAAACAGTTCCAAAGAAACGGCGCTCCAAAGTTTGGTGGAAAAAGGTACTTGGTCAAAATGGAGGTAGGTATGGTCCACTGAAATGGCTGTAGCGTCTATACGAACTTAATCAACACTAAAAATCTTGTTCTAGGTTAAGGTAGACATATGCAGTGTTGGGCACTAAAGCGTTAATCCGATAACAGTTAATTAACGAAGTTAACTTTTTTTAACGGACTATTAACGGAAGTTAATTTCCATTTATCGTTATCGGACCAGTTAACTTCCGATAACTCGATATTTAGTCTGTTAAAGTCCGTTAACACGTTAACTGCGAGGAGTCAGTCATTCACGGAAGATCACCGCTCCGCGAATGAATTCAAACCGCCATAACTTGTCTGCCAATTCCGTCCTCTGCCGCAGTGGAACGGCTCTTCTCTCTCGGCAAGGACATCCTGAGGCCCAAGAGGTCAAGACTGGCAGTTGGGCCTAACTTTGAGAAGTTGGTCTTTCTGAAGGGCAACCAGCACATTGTGTCAGTCTTTAATAAATGTGCCTAAAATTTAATTTTAACTTTCAGTTCCCGCCATAATAATTCTCTGGTAAATTAAAATTTAGTTAATGGTTAGTGGTTATAAGGGTTTCAAAACGTAATCAGTACATTTTTTATTAAAAATAAAAAAAAAAGTTAAGCAAAAAAGTTGCAAAACTTGATAAAAATAGTTAAATACCTATTTATTGTTGGATTTTGCATAAATAAACATTTTCTATGGGTTTTAAAGCTTTTTTCCTTGATTTTTTTAAATGTTAGTGAAGAAATAGTTATCGTTAACGGATTATCGTTAACTTCCGTTAACTTTGTAGTAAAATTATCGGATTATCGTTATCGGAGTTAAAAATTGGGGTTAACGGATTATCGTTATCGAAGTTAACTTTTTGGTTAACGGTGCCCACCACTGGACATATGTACCGAAAATTGGGTGAAAGGAGAAAAAATCGGTTGTGACAGCAAATGACCTACACAAGGTCAAAAGTCAAAAAGAAGATCAATTTTTTTACCACTGAGCTAAAATATGAATAGAAACAAAGTTGTAGATATCCTTAAAAGCTTTAAAATAGTGTTTAAATGGTCTCTGTAAGTGCAATAGGAGCCGAGATATTTCATGTTGAAATATGGTATGACCTTGGAAATTGACCTTTTTTTTTTTTTACAAAATTCGAGTGGCCATATCTCCGGAACCATATGACCTAGTGTTGAAACAAGCGCCATTCTGTTTTTCTTACTGAGATCTATAAGTGTACCAATTTTTTAAAAAATTAGGTGATGGTCACGTTTTTTCGACCCAAAATTCCGTTGAACTGACATGGAATGACCCTATAATCTATTGAGTGAGGACCCCATCATACAGTGGGCCGATACAGGCGAGGTCATTGTTGAAGGAACAAGGGTACATGGATCCAACATTGTTGACATTGTTCATGATCTAGTGAGAAAGTGGGACAGGCCCTCACCAACAGGATGGAAGCATATTAAAGCAAGACTACAACAAATAAATGTTCCCAAAACATTGATAGGTAATCTGAATAGGTTAAAAGACCTGGATCAAGTCTCGCATGTGTCACAACTGAGTACGCCATCGCCCCCAGCAGCAGCGTCTCTGAAGAAGAGAAACGAGAGAACAAACGGCCAACCTTATCCACGTCTCTCTAAAATATGCAAATGGCTAACATATTAAGTAAACGCTGTTATGACATTTCTAACCCCACCTCCTATGGTGGCGTCAATAGACTGAACAGAGGTGTTTACGAAGTAGGGAAAAAAGATGTTGAGCGGTTTTTGCGGGAACACGATGCTTATACACTTCATAAACCGGTGAGAAAAAAGTTTAAAACGGCCAAGACAACAGCGGATTCGATTGACTCTATTTGGCAAGAGGATTTAACAGACGTGCAAAGATATTCAGTGTATAATGACGGATACCGCTACATCCTATTCATAATAGATGTATTCTCTAGATATCTGTGGCTAATTCCACTGAAAAATAAATCGCCTGAAACAGTTGCTGAAGCGACCAAAACGTTGGTGTTAAAAGAAGAAAGGGTTCCTGGCTATTTTTGTACGGATATGGGGAAAGAATTTATAGGTCGCGTTTTTCAGAACATGCTGACAGAGTTTAATATCAGTTACTACACTAGCAGTTTTATACATAAGGCCTCTTTAGCTGAAAAAGCTCAACGTACCATAAAGGAGCGCATGCATCGCTATTTTACACATAAAAGTACATACAGATATATAAACGTTCTCGGTTCATTGGCTTCATCATACAACCGTTCACACTATCGTACGAATGGCACAACGCCTAACGAAGTTTTAGAAAGAGGTACGCTGCCAGAGGTGAGAAGAGATGGAGCACCGCCACCACACTACACATTTCAAAATCAATGATTATGTAAGGCTATCACGTTCGGGAAATAAATTCGCGAAGGGATTTGAGCGAGGATGGACATGAGATTTTTAAAGTTCGTGCTCTGAGACCTAAAGGTGAGATAATGATGTATTACGTTGAAGATTTGAATGGGGAAGAGATCGCTGGAGGCTTTTACCGCGAGGAGTTGCAGAAAGTGACATTTAATTTAGGAAAAAGTGTTTAAAATTTAAAAAAATTTAGGCAGCAAAGGTTCAGGAAAGAGAGAAATGTACCTGGTGAAATGGCTGGGCTACCCAGAAAGCTTCAACACCTATATAAAAGCTGCTGCAATAATGAAGCTTAAATAGTATGCAACATGGCGCCTAGCCGCTTCTATGTCACACTCCCGTCCTCTTTTTCTCTGTCTGTACATCCTAACACCACCCTGGCCAACTTTGTGACAGAACTCCACGGACCCATTGAATTGGAGCGTGATTCGTTTGAGGTTTGTTTATGTGAACTCCAGTTAGTCTCCAAATTTTTAACTCTTGAAAATGAGCAAATCATATTTCTGATCCTTAGAAGAATCGATGAGTGCGAAAAATTAGACATAACCTTAGACAATACTATGCGATCAGTCCTGTTCGGTGAGGTGCAGTACTATAGCACAAATGTTTCGCAAGGAATCGGCCATTATGATACAGCCATGGACATTGTGACGGGGTTAAACAGAGTCTTGAAAAGTCGTACCTGACAAGCGATTTACTTTTTGAAGTCGTAAACAGAGACACGCCTGCATGCACATTGAAGTTAAAATCAACGCTTAGTAGAAATATTAAAGATAAAGAGCTGTTCACAATTGTGGCTGAGGGCCGATATAGCGCAGCTCTCCAAAGAGATACCTTTCACGAGGCACAGCATGATTTGTCCAGCTTAATGTATCAATTGAAGATGGAGAAATTGGGTGAAAGCTCTTCATCCCCAGACATGCGCTATATTTACAGCAATATCGTAGAGCACCAATTTGTTGGGGACACCCAGGCGCGCCTGCTGCGCATTGCACACATTCCCAACCATAGAGGGAAAAGTTTGAGCATTACATATGACAAGCCCCATTATGTGAATGTTGCGACTAATCTATTAACCAACATCTCGATATATATATATATATATATATATATATATATATATAGTAAGAACGATTGAGGGAAAAAATTTCCCATTCGGTGATGGGAGCTTAACAGTAAAACTACACTTTCGTCGTTTATAATGAAACGAAGACCATTCACAGTCTATCGAGGGGTGAGATATCAGCGTGGGAGTGGGCTTGATCCATTTTTTTCCATCAATACTACGCACCGCTGTCCCACTATTGAAGAGCGGTGCTAGATATCTAAGGAGGAAGGCGTTACGAACAGGTTTTAACGCGGCAGAAGACAATGGGTGGAACTAATCCTAAAGAAGCTCTAAAAAACATTTAAAACGTACACGGGACGAAATCATCAAAGATGCAAAGAGAAAAATGCGTGGTGGCGGAAAGAGGAGATCTGCCAGGAAGAAGGGGTTACCATCACGTGGCTCTAAACGTAAACGGAAATAAAAAAAAAGTGCTCTAAGCGTATGAAACCTATGGCTGATCATTTTTTTAACTGATATAAGCTGAGAACACTACTCTCACGAATCAGAGGCTGATTAAGAGTTGTCGAGAGAGGTGGCACTATTTCTGACTCGTCATGGCGTGTTTCATCCATCCGTGTAGTTCACAGTGCTGTAAATCGGAACTGTCCCTCTTTGATATGCCCCCCACTCAGGTCTCTATTGAGCATAACGACTTTATTACAATTAACCCACTAAACACAATTAGTTCGCTGAGTGCCCCTATAGAATTCGTGATATCCAGCTCAGGCCCTTTTCTGACCCGAGCTGCATGCACATGTACGCTAAACTACGTATAGCCCATTCAGATGGAACGGACTGTGATGATAGTTACTCAGCGTACCCTGAAACCAATTTTTTACATTCCATATTCAGCCAGTGTGAGGTGTATTTAAATCAGGTTAACATTTCGGCAGGAACCGGGTATTATCACCTACGAACCTATCTGGAAAATGTCAACTTTTCAAAAGAAGCGGACACCTTTTTAACAGCCGACGGTTTATCAGACTAAAGATGAAAATGGTATAAAGGATAAATTTAAAAATTCTAAAAAAAAGATATACGAGTGTTTTGGACGTCTTCATACAGATTTCACATTCCAGGAGAAACTGCTTATGAACGGCATCGATCTGAAACTAAAGCTCAACCGCACGAGTCCTGAGATCTGCATAAATCTGGGGTCTGATCAAGAAGAGGGCGCGAAACCCGTTGTGATTCACATCATGGAGGTGTATTTGCGTATACGCTGAGTGAAATTAAGTTCGCCAAAACAAATAGAAATTGAGAAAGACTTAATACACCCATAGTAAAATACCCAATTAATAGGGTACAGATCAAACTATACACGGTGCCCGCCGGGTTGGCCTCGAAGCAACTAGAAAACATGGCCCTTGGAGTCCTGCCTAAAAGGATATTAATTGGAATGCAGGAGCACACCTCGACGAATAGAAAATATAAAAAGAGTGCCTTTAAATTCGAGAATTTCGGCCTTAAAAATATGACTACGTAAATGGCATCGCTTTGGGAGGGACTATGATTACGGACTACTCATCAGACGCTGTGTTCCCGCTCTGCGCGCGAGCTTATAGTAGTCTGGCTCATAATTCAGGGGCATGTGACGAGCTCGGATTTGGCTTAACGCAGAAAGAGTTTGTTGAATTTAACATTTATTCATTTGATATTACCCCTGACTTGTCTGCTAGTATAAATACGCACAAGTCCACAACAGAGTGGGAATATCTCAGTCAGGTTGGAATTTGCCAAGCTTATAGACGTTCCTATTAGTGTACTCGTGTACCTCGAATCACAAGCACTAATAGAAGTTGATCGTTTCAGGAACTTGGTTACAGACTTTTAAAATGAACGCGAATACACTCCAGAGCGTAATTAAAAGTGATCGAATCACACGCTCCAAATTTATCGGTGTTTGCGAAGAATGAAATATTGAAATTGCCAACTAGAGAAACTGGTACGGGATTATCGTGAACACCAACATTGTCGGGGTGAGGGGATTCATTGGTTTGCAATCTGTTTTAAAAATTGGGAAAGAATGTACTATTTTGACTCACTCGGCACTCAAGCCCTGGAATGATCCTGTGGTACAACTTATCGAACAGATACATGTAACTGAGATTGTATGGAACCCGTATCGCTTTCAAGGATATTATAGCAACACGTGCGGCAGTACACCTCATTTCTCATGCACATGTCACGTGGGAAGGGATTTATAAATTTTTAAAAATTATTCGATTTGTGCGACACTGAAATGAATGACGAGTTGGTAAACAGACAGATAAAAAAAGGTTCCCATATGTTAGCACCTGCTGTATTGTGTAAAGGTGTATATCTATATGTAAAGGCCTATTTGTTGCCATTAAGACTTATTTAATGGACACTGGTTCCGCTTTGTACATGTTTTCTACCATTTAATAAATTAAATGAAAATACAATGTGTTTTGTTCTTAACTCCCAAAAAATACATTAGTTCCTCGATGACCTGGCATTCGTTGGACTGGATGTGAGCCAGTACCTCCACCTCTGTGTTCAGGTCGCTGGGTTGGTTGCGCGGTAAAACATCCATAGCATTTATTTCCCTTTCATCAAAACGAAAAGTAGCTATAACACGATCAAGTTCCGCATCGGTCCTATAAGGAGAAGTTAATATGATTACTTCATGCTGAATCAAATAAAATTAAGTAAGAAGAAATTAGTTTAATTAAGGAGATACAATAAGGGAAAATCTCAATTAGGACGCATGGCAAATTATAATCACAAAGCAGATATCCTGACAGTTTTCAAAAGTAAGAGTGCTAAGACATCTCGGAGAATAATTAAAAGCGAGTACGCTAATTTACAGCTCAAAAGGAAGATTAGCTGGGTGTGCTACGCTTCGTCTGTCTGCAACGGGCCTCGAACCCGCAAACTACTTTAAAGTTTTTAATATTTCTAAAATCCTATCTGTCGATATATATAGGTTAGGTTAGGCTATATTATGTCCCGGTTAGGTTCAGCTGTGTTAGGTTAGGCTATATTATGCCCCGGCTAGGATATGATAGGTTATATTATGACCAGTCAGGTTCATTGGTGTTAGGTTAGTCTATATTATTATAAACGATAAGGAGTCCTGGCATATATATATATATATATATATATATATATATATATATATATATATATATATATATATATATAGAGGCTAGGTTAGGTTAGTCTATATTATTATAAACGATAGAGTCCTGGCCGATATATATATATATATATATAGGCTAGGTTAGGATATATTATGTCCCAGTTAGGTTCAGCTGTTAGGTTAGGATATATTATGCCCCGGCTAGGATATGATAGGTTAGGTTATATTATGGCCGGTTAGGTTAGGTTAGTCTGTATTATTATAAACGATAGTCCTGGCCGGTATATATATAGGTAGGTTAGGTTAGAATATATTATGTCCAGGTTAGGATATGATAGGTTAGGTTATATTATGGCCAGTTAGGTTCAATTGTGTTAGGTTATATTATAAACGAAAGAATCCTGGGAATAATTTTTCGTTGTAGAAAAACTCAGAATAATGCTAGGTTAGGTTAGGTCATTATATCTGGTTAGGCCATGCTAGGTTAGCTCGACCTCGACAGATTTCCTTTCACTTCCCTTTATCACGAATTTTAAAAATTATTTAACATTGAATGAAAGCGTATATGGTAAGAGATGAGAGGCAAAACGCTGGGTGATGGAATCCGTTAAACCGTAGGTCTAGGGTGGGATGAAAAGTTTGACTTGTTGCTAGGTTAGGTTATATTATACCCGGATAGGTTAGGGCGTTAGGCTATATTATGTCCGGTTATGTTAGGTTATATTATATCCGGATAGGTAATGCTAGGTTGGGTTATATTATTATAAACGAGAGAGAGCCCTGGGCCGATATATATATAGGCAGTGGCGACTGGCGTATAGGAGCGATGGAGCGGTCGCTCCCCCTTGCTTGAAACGATAAATATTAATTTAACATAAAAAATATATTAATTTTAAGATATTCAACAATTATTTTTATATTTTATTAAAATATTTTTTTTAATACAAATTTATGGCTTCTTTTGACATATAAGTACCGTACGGAAGCACCATGTAATTGTTTATGTACTAGAATTCTAAAAATTATAAATTTTATGAAATCGCACCCCCATACATTTATACCACGAGTCGCCACTATATATAGGTTAGGTTAGGATATATTATAAATGAGAGTCCCGGGCCGATATATATAGGCTAGGTTAGGCTAGGATATATTATGTCCCGGTTATGTTCAGGTGTGTTAGGTTACGTTATATTATAAACGAGAAAGATTCCTGTGAATAATTTTTCGTTGTAGGTAATGCTAGGTTAGGTTATATTATTATAAACGAAAAAGCCCTGGACCGGTATATATATAGGCTAGATTAGGATATATTATTATAAACGATAAAGTCCTGGGCCGATATATATATATTATAATATATATATATATATATATATATATATATATATATATATAGGCTAGGATATATTATGTCCCGGTTAGGTTCAATTGTGTTAGGTTAGGTTATATTAAACGAGAAAGATTCCTAGAAATAATTTTTCGTTGTAGGTAATACTAGGTTAGGTTAGGTTATAAACGAGAAAGAGCCCTGGGCCGATATATAATATATATATAATATATATATATATATATGCTAGGATATATTATAAACGATAATGAGTCCTGGGCCGATATATATATAGGTTAGGTTAGGCTAGGATATATTATATCCCGGTTAGGTTAGGTTCAGTGTTAGGTTAGGTTGTTATATTATAAACGAGAAAGATTCTTGGGAATAATTTTTCGTTGTAGAAAAAGTCAGAATACAGCTAGGTTAGGCTAACAGCAAATTATGATCACAAAGCAAATATCCTTTCACTTCGCTTTATCACGAATTTTAAAAATTACTTAACACTGAATTAAACGATGTATATAATCACTTGCATTTCAAATGTGTTGTCCGTTAGATCTTGCAATTTATCGCAACTTTCTGCAACAGTCTGCGTGGATAGAAGTTCATTCTGATCAACAGCGTTGAAAATTAGATGCGTTGCCTCAGCATAGAGATCTCCCTCTTCAAACAATTCGGGAGAACTGTATAACTGGCTCATGGTGTATATTTCAAAAGCACTAAGCGAAAAAAACACTGAAATGAGGTTCTGAGATGAAAGTGCCCCTTTTATAAATGGGATCATGATCAACACACGAATCGCGAGCTTCTATTGGCTATCGGTGAATTTTTGGCGGGGCTTGACGCGTAGGCCTGCATAGCGGCCAAACATAGCTTCTGGGCTCCGCCCACAGGGCTGTGATTGGTTGCCCCGTGAAATCTGAGGCGTGTCAGATATTCCCATTCGTAGACGGCGAGAAACGCAGTTTTTTTTATCTTGTATTCGGCCCGAGAGACAGAGAAGGAGACGAGGATGGTTTGTGAGTTTATTTATGGTGCCCTATCTAAAATAGGATCGGAAAAAACTTTGTCTCTGAAATATAAAACTGGAAGGTAATTATCCTTGAAGAAAAATCATCAGTGCGCGAAGCTTGCTGTTGCCGCTGTAAAAGTTTATTGTATCGCGGAATTCTCGTACGATACAATAAATAAATTTTAAAAAAATAACAGTATTCCGGGTTGTGGGTCATTAACCCCCAAAGTTTAGATCATAAACTTATCGGAAAAAGTTTATCTAAGGGATATATATATATATTAGGGTGACAACTTCTTATAGGGATAAAATTTGAAATTCAAAAAAATTTGCCGGCCATTTGTCCAATGCTGCCACCCTATGAGGAAACACCGTAGACGAAATCTCATGGAATTCGGAAAGCATTTAGGGGTGCCTCGAGTCACATGAATGAAACTGTCGCGCGGAAGAAATTTCAAGAATGAACGAGTTTCGACAACGCTTCAAAAACAAAAATGTTTCGAGAATGCGAGTGTATTATATAATTTAATAGAATTGTTTCCTTTATTTCATACTATAGATTATGCAAATCGATTAATTTATTTCATTAAATTAAAATTTTCATAAATAAATCGTTAAATAATATGTGTATCAATCTTTGGATGATCAGCTTTTGGTGCTTCAAGTTCATTTTGCATACGACTTGGCAAGTACATTGGATCGCACAGGAATCAGTCATCGTTCAGCACACCGGATTATCGACGCTACGGCTAGAAGCCTCGGCCATAACTCACAAAAACTCGCGCTCAACTATGAAACCATTAGAAAATCACGAGAAAGGCTCCGTTCGGCGACAGCAGAAAAGATTAAACAAAGGTTCACACCCAACGAAGTGCTCACTGTTCACTGGGACGGAAAAATTCTACCAGACGATGAAGGTGGTCGGTGTGACCGATTAGCCATTTTCGTAACCGGAGTTGATACCGAGAAGCTCTTGGGTGTACCTAAGCTGACATCAGGAACGGGTGAGGTCATCGCCTCGGTGGTACATGCTGCGCTCAAAGAATGGAATGTGTCAGAAAAGGTATCAGCTATGAGCTTCGACACTACAGCTTCAAATACTGGTTACTTGTCTGGGGCATGCGTAATTTTGGAGCAGAAACTCGGCCGCCGACTCTTATACCTTGCATGTCGCCATCACATCCTAGAACTTGTCGTTGAGAAGGCGTACATGGAATGCATGGGACCATCATCTGGTCCAGATATCCTCATATTCTCCGCTTCAAAGAGACGTGGAATACAATTTGCCAAGATAAGTACAAGACCCTGTCAGACCTTCCATCGAGTCTGAATGAGAATCGAGAAGAACTGATCGCTTGCTGGAATCTATATC
Organism: Bathynomus jamesi; assembly: GCA_023014485.1. Classification (NCBI taxonomy): domain Eukaryota; kingdom Metazoa; phylum Arthropoda; class Malacostraca; order Isopoda; family Cirolanidae; genus Bathynomus; species Bathynomus jamesi. The sequence goes on along the minus strand of JAJOZX010000106.1, from coordinate 939,221 downwards.
TGACAAAACATCAGCCAAGGGATGATTACCGTGAATTCTTGGAGTTGTCGATTACAATCCTTGGAGGTAATTTACCTAACTTTAGGTTTCGGCGACCTGGAGCACTTCACCGAGCACGTTGGATGGCAAAAGTAATTTATTCATTAAAAATCCTGCTGCTTTCCCATCAGTTCAGACTTACAACTCGTGAAATGTCTGGCTTAAAACGATTTGTATTTTTTGCCCTGGAGTTATATGTCAGCGCGTGGTTCACGGCCAGCAGTCTTTCATCTGCTCCCGCGAACGATTTGAAGCTTCTTCAAGACCTAGCAAAGTACCACGATGAAAAGATCTCAGCATCCTGCCTTAGTGTCCTCGGTCGTCACTTATGGTACCTCAGCGAGTACTTGATTGGTCTCGCACTCTTTGATAAAGGTATCAATGCAACGACGAAAAAGAATATCGCTCGATCAATCCTCGAAAAAGAAGCTGCTGAAGATCCTCCAAAGCGAGCCCCAATACCTGCTGTTTCTTCCATTTCAACAAAGCAGCTCTCGGACTTTGCCTCGAAAGGATCAAAGCTTCTCTTTGAACTTCTAAAAATTAATGATGGTTTCTTGTCCAAGGAACCAGAGACCTGGCCGGACGACGAAGATTTCAAGACTGGTTTGACTATAGTTGAAGGACAAAGTCGTCAATGACATGGCAGAGAGGGGAATTGCCTTGATCCAGGCCTTCAATACAAAGATTACGAAGAATGAAGGACAGCGCCAACATCTCTTGCAGGTTGTTGAGGATCATAGGAAGTCTCAGCCTGGTACATTGAAAAAGGGGTATGGCTTGAGGAAAAGCAAGAATTAATGGGTGGTCTACAAATGAATGAGAGAGACCCTGGAATATATTTAGTAAATATATTATTTACTTATTACGATTGGAGTACGCCTGCACTTAAACCTTATGAACTAAAACTAACGTTTATTTACATTAATTAAAAAAAATATTCATTTATTTTTACTAGGTAATGAATAATTAATTTTTGTTATAAGGAGAATTATTTACCTCACTTGAGACACCCTTAAATATTATCTGAATGACCTAATATTTACAGTACATTGTTTTCTCATGTAGTAGCAGCATTGAACAAATGGCCAATAAAAAACTCCAACTTTCGATTTTTATTGTCACCCTAATATATATATATATATATATATATATATATATATATATATATATATATATATATAAAATATTCCTTAAATATTTATGACCTATTGTTCAGCTGTTTCGTTTAAATAGGAAAATGTTTAGGAGGGAATTTGATTATACCGTCTTACCTTCTCTCCATTTCTCCATTTCCCTCAAGCTTTACACTCCAACTTAGAGAGAGAGATTTGTACATATATAGGATCACCTTTGCTTTCGATGGCGTCGCCCCGAATTGTTCATTCTGGCGAAGGCAAAACTTTTCACCCAGCCATTGACCTACTTTTTAACGGGGTGTATATAAAAGGGAGAGCAAGAGAACCCTGCTAGGGAACCCTGGCTACCCATTTATCTACCAACCGTGGAAGGACGCGCCGCCACCGGGTCTCGAACCCGCGCATATAATCGTGTGTGCATATTTTATGGGAGTATAGACGGGTGTGTACGTGCCAAAACGAGGTATACACTGTGCCAACTGGCCGATAGTGCCTGGAGGCACTGGCTGATTAAGCCAACTGGCTGATTAGGGGCCTAAAAGATAACGTCCGCTCGGCTGAAGTCTTAATATGCGCTTGGCTCCTGTCAAGCAAACACCTCTCTTCCTCTCTCCTTCTCTCTTTCTCTTGGGGGATAACTCCGCCTCCAAGTTGCATAACCCCTTGTTACTCTTGCAACATTCCCCCCTCCCCATTTGGGAGGGGGTGCCTTGCAACAAGGGGGGTTGGCACTGGCGCCAGCATTCTTGCAACATTGATCAACATTTGCAATTGCATTGCGCACACTCCTTTTGCGCACATACTATTAACTTTTACAAAATGGCTCAATAAAGAATAGCTTTCATTATTTTAATTTAATTGATCACTTTAGCTTTAATTGCTTTATCACACACACGGGGAAATGAAAATCCCTTTACCGGAATTGAACGCGTGTGGATAGACTGAAGCAAAATATAATATTTGAGGCGTATTTATTGGTAAAAATTTAAATTTTATTAGGATAAATAAATGAGAATTTGGAGAGTGCGATCTAAGTTTTTGTAATTGTTGCTGAAAACATGTGGTTTGTCATTAAAAAAGACTCGTAATATTATTTCCGTGACACGCGATATCGTATGTAAGGCAGTAAATATATTAAAAAATTGTATTTTATTTCCTTTTGCTGCTATTAATGGAGTTTTTATTTAACTATAATTTATTGGCTTTCTATCAGTCATATACGACCCGTATGCCTTTTTTTTGCTCTTTCATTAAGGGATGCAAGAATATTGAGTATGAGTATTTCAAGGAAGTTATCATTCGCTAAACTTGAAAGCGTTTCGCATTATTCCAGTTAAGAAAATCGTTTATATAGATAGAAAATAATAAAGGACCCAAATAATCACCTTGTAGTTCCTAAAGGTAAAAAAGAAGGTTGGCAGAGAGCAGTTGATTTTAACTTAAGGAAAAAATATAATAGCGAGTTATTTTTGTGTTTATAAGGTGGGTGTCTTATATACTGTATATGGTTTCGTTGTTTCATTTTAAAAGAAATACTAGCTTTGACATGAAAGTGTGGGAGATGGTGAATGTAGAAATAATAATAGTAATAATTATATTATTATTATTGAGAAAGTACTCAAAATGCTTGCTGGGCAGTTAAAGAATAAAAACTAAAGGTCTTTTCACTGGAATAAATTGCAAAGTATTTTTCTAAAATACAGGAACATCTACATAAAAACATGGGCATAAGGCCAAAGCTACACGAGTGACTTCGTCGCTGCGTCAGAGTTGCAAGGTGTCGCAGCGACACAATCGCAGTGGCTGTTGCAAACTACATGGGCTGCGACAAATTCTTCGATTTTAATGCCACGTGGCAGTGACACTGTTTCAAATTCGTTCGTGTACTTACCGCACTTGGAAAATACAACCAATCCTCTGTGCGACTTTGTGGTGTCGCGGGGAAGACGCAGCCGGATGCAACAGAGAATAATTGTTGCAGCGACTGTCTGCTGTGTAGCTTGCCCCATAGGAAACAACAGTACCTATTCTTTGCGATTTGTCGTTACAACTTGGTCGCAGCGACAAAGTCGCTCGTTTAACCTTGGCCTAATGTGCATTCTTGACAGAGAAGAGGTAGACAGACAAAAACTATGCATAAAAACACAGTTTAACAGTCATGCACTAAACAAGAGAGAAAATGGTAGAGATATACAGCGAGTCAGACAGATAAACAAAAATATAGATATCTTAATTACACACACAGACAAGCAGTAGGATATATACTCGTAGATAGGCAAATTCTACCGCTGTTGATCGATTCCTTGTCAAAATGAAAAAATTAACTCTAAAATGTAAGTTAGCTGCAAGCCTGTGTGCCATCTTTTGTATCAATCCTATACTGCAGGATTATATCAGTTGTATTTAACGAATTGAGATCAGTTTTGGTTAAATTAGTTCAGTGGATGTTGGAAAGGTCGAGGGCCGTTTTTCAGGATTTCAGGGTTTTTGGCAGACCACCTCTGAGTAGTGTTCACAGATATTTGCAAAGTTTCGCTTATCCAATTCAGGTTAATGGGATTGTACGCACCACCGACGTCGATTTTGGAATTATTGAACTGACGCTTGACGTTGCGCGAACGATATCAGCAAACAAACACCACCCCACATCGAATACAACGCTCGTGATGCGAGATTTGTCTTCCTCGGACACAATGAAAATTTTCGAGGCAACGATGAGATGACGTAGTAATAAAAATAAGAATACGACGTTGCAACTAACAAACTGGATTTTCCAGTTCTCTTTAGAAAAACTGTACTAAATTTGTTTTCTTTAGAAAAATATAGCTTCTTAAAAAATGTGCTAAAAAATTCTGAACTCCCCCACCACGACTCTTGCAACATCCCTTATATACAGTATGTATTTTATCCCCGCTTTCAGGCATTACTAAATTACTTCAAAATTGCCTCTGTCTTTGGTAAGATCAAAACATTTTTGCTCAATCCTCAGAAGACCCGCTTTCGTGCTCTCTTGCACCCTGAAGTCTTTTCTTATGACTGAATTCAGACATCCAAGTATTTTTTTTCTTGTTTTGCTTCCTCTGAGTCCATGTCTACTCATAATAATGCGGGAGACCGTCCTAAACTAGTAAACAGATTAATAAAACCCAACATAACACACTCAACAAACAATCCAGCAAACTTCAAAATAACCCTTAAGGTAATAAAATGTTCGTGTCCATTTTAAAAGCTTTCCACTCAAACTTTAATAGTCACTTTTCCTCCCGCCATTATGCCTATACCTGATGGTTACATAATTTCCAGTCTAAGGGAGAAGATTGAGTCTCGTACGTTTGTTTGTTTCCAACTCCATCCTACAAGACAGATTTATGTTCGTTTTTCGCTTTCATCCAACACACACACACACACACACACACACACACACACACACACACACACACTCTTAGACACTCCCACTAGACTCAAATTTTTTAATCTAAACAAAACTTAAATTTAAAAGTTCATCATTATAACTTTTGTGCACTCCACACACTTTGTTTATATATATATAAACAAGAGTTATGTTCGCTCCTGTTCGGTGCTATCTTTCGTATCACTTTCCTCCTACACGCAAAATGCTACTACTTTGTTATGGATGTTTTTTGGGGTTCAATTTTAGTTAACAAAAATAACGGTGTGTAAAATCCTGAGGTGGTATGGAGTGGTACTAATTTGATTTTCGAGTTTTTTAATTAAAATCGTAAACGCGAGTGAAATTTGAAAAAATTAATCGTTATATACGATGAAGTTGAGCATTCTCTAAACTCATTAATGGAACCCGCACAGTACCTACCTTAATGCGAGCGAAAGTGATTAAAAATATGGAAAAACAAAACGTGTAGTATGTATACTGTAGTATGTAGGAACTAATGTAACGTAACTTCAACGACTACCGACGAAAATGTAGGAGAAATTTGCACCTTATAAGCAAGTATATATATATATATATATATATATATATATATATATATATATATATATATATATATATAACCTTTGGTTAGATTCTGCCCGAATTGTTCATTCTGACGAAGGTCAAGCTTTTCACTCCATCTTAGACCTACAGTTTAAACTATTAATGTCCAAAATTCAAATTTTTGAGATATCACTTTCAAATTAAAATATGTGGTTCATTATTCAATATTTAAGGTATATTATTAAAATTTTAGATAAAAGAACTTGAAATCGTGATTTTATAGCACGTATGATTAATGTTGTAAAATTCTCGGAATAATCTTTAGGAGAATATTCTCGAGAATTTTCTTGAGAATATTCTACGAACTGGGAATTTTCGAGAATTTTTTTTTTAGAACATCTGAGGGATGTTTCAACTATTCCGATACAACTTAACTTCAGTTCCTGTCAAAATGGAGAAATTCTAAGTCAGAAGTGAATGATAGGATGAGAAGAAATAATTGAATTAACTAATGCAAAAAATTTATTGAATCATTGTATAAAGACTGTATTTCAATTCAAAGTACAGTATTTACCAGGGATGGCAGTGATTAAATCAAAATGATTTAATCCTGATTAAATCAATTGATTTTTTTTTTTTTTTTTTTTTTTTTTTTTCCAAAAATTATATAGAAATTAATAAAATATATCAGACAAAACACTTTAGAAACAAATAAAAATATCCCTTGTAATAATTAAGTATTCAATTTCAGTTTTTCAGTATAATAGCTAATAAATAACTAATAAAAAAAATGATTTTTATGAAAAAATCATTTTTTATTTTTTTCAAAATTATATGGAAATTAATAAAATATATCATACAAAACAGTTTAGAAACAAATAAAAAATATCCCTTATAATTAAGTGTTCAATTTCAGTTTTTCAGTATAATAGCTTTATGAAAAAAAAATCGTTTTTTTTTATTTGATTTTTTCAAAACGATATAGAAATTAATTATTGGTTATCCTGGTATTTACTCTGATTCTGACAAAATTATTTCTGATTCTGACTCATCAATCATTGCCTCATCGTCACATTTGTCTATTTCTTCTTCCTCCTCCTCCTCCTCCTCATCTTCCTCCTCCTTCTGCTGTTCTTCTTTTTCTTGATCTTTGCATTCTTCCGTATACTTCTCTGGAACATGATACTTTTCTGGGCTATCCCCATGTGTTAAAAGTTTATTTGATACTTGCTCTTGCTATACACAACCACAACTAACCAAGGAAACAATTTGCCATCCTTTATATACTATTTTCTCCCAATTCCGGACTATTCTAGAATGTTCTGGAGTCGTCTAGAATATTCTCACACATTCTAGAAAGTTCCATAAGGTTCTGAAATATTCTAGAATTCTCTAAAAAGCTGCAAAACAATCTAAAAATGTTTTAAAACTAAGAAAAAAGAAAATTCTCGAATATTCTCAGCAAATAATATTTTGGAGAATATTCTCGGAGAACGAGAATATTCTCGCCTCACATCACTACGTATGATATATCATACGCTGGGCAGTAAGGGGTTAATTACAACCAAATAAGGTTAAGTATAAAATCTTTAACGTTTACATTTTATTAATTTCAAATACAATTAAAATAAATAAAAATTCGAATTAGAACCTCAAAAAATTATTTATTGATGGTATGTTCTGAAGCATGTATCAGGATGAAGACCAACATTACACTTTTATGCACTGAAATTTAGTACATCTCCTCTGCGTGTCATTTCTATCTACTAAATGTTCGATATTATCATAACGAACTTCACTCAAAACGCTTTTTAGTTTTAGGGCGTACTCCACACATTTTTTCCATATCTGGAGATGCTAGTAGGGCTATAACAATACGTCTGCTAAATTCTAAAAGACTGATATTCTTGTCGAGGTATCGAAATAACATCCACAAGTTCACAATGCTTCCATTGAAGCAGAATCTGAAGAGTGGCCAATACCACTTTTTTGAGCAGATTCTTATCCTATAAGGTCCCCTTAGTTTGTCGAAAAGATCAACTCCTCCCATTCCTTTATTGTATAGTTTTACTAGATTGGGTTGTGGAACAGTAATTGTGTTGATTACGACGACCATTGAAGCGGTGGCCGTCGTTTGAAAAGGTTACACGACGGTTAAAGTGGTGGCAGGCTTGCAACGGTGATGAAGTTCTTGTTGAACGAGAAGTGAGAATAGAAGGTCGAATGAACGGATGTTGAGTGAAGCGAAAGCCAAACAAACGAGGTCTAGCGAGGTTGAGGGATCGCAGTCGAGTGCGGCAGAACGGAGCGGAGTTTCTGTGATGAAGGCCCGTGAGCGAGTTGAACGAGATGAGAGCGAAGTGAATTGGATTCACGCTTTTATAGCCGCGCTCTGGTGACTTGGAAATTAATGCGGTTTCAGAGGAAACTTCTAGAAGTCTGCATCTTCCATGCGTACTTTCGCTCACATGTTCGAATTTCACCACCTTGTTTATTTCTTTTGGACATGAGAAAATGAATTTCTGAAATGTCTAACAAGTAGTCTCCCTTCAGCGAGCAAGCCGAGCGAAATGAGTTGGCGGTGGCGGCATTCCATCGAACCATGGAATTATGAAATGAAATCCAGGTGCCGAGGTTCTCTTCAGGTATTTAACTTCGAGTGAAGTTTGAAGTTTTGGTTTCTTCGGTGGAAATTACAATTGTTTCATTCGTCTCTTCGATATTTGCATTTTTTAGTGAGGCAAGTCTTGGTTTTTCATGTTAATGTTTCTAGTTTAGGCTTTGTAGCTGCTACTTTGACTTTGACCTCCAATTACTCTGATAGGCTTTCAGACAGTTCTAAGGAGACGTGGCTACAAGAAGTTCAAGTAGGAGGGTCTCGCTAACACCCTCAAACGTGGAGGTGAATCTATAATATCTAGGGATGAATCTCTGCTGATAGAGTTGGCGATATTGTGAAAATTGATGTAATAATTAAAATAGAACATTACTAGCAAAAGGTCGGCGCTCCGCGCCGATTTTGCTAGATCTGCGGTGCTTCGGCTGAATTGTGGGCCTACGGCGTATTTTATTTTGAACATCAGTAGCCCTTTATCTGGATATCATTCCTATTCCTCTCACCTTGGCCTCAGTAATTGGGGTGCCTGCGGCCTTCCAGTTACTGGCAAACCAATTATTCATTCAATAAAACTACAGAAAAGAACGCAGCCATGAAAATCTAAAGCTTCACAAATCTTAATACAATGAGCTCGGATTTGAAGCCTAAGATTTTCATGACTGCGTTCATTTCTATAGTTTTATTGACCAAATAACTGAACCGACAGTAATTGGGGGCCCTGCGGCCCGCCAAATCATAGTTTTCATTGTTTCGAGTGCATCAATAATATTGTTATAGTGTTCCATTAGTTGTGATAAGCATGATCTTCCTGACCGGAATCGATGTTGGTTATCATTTTTTTTCTGAGTTTCCCCATTAACCCCACCCCCTCCCCATTACCCCACCCCTCTCTCCCCAATACCCCCTCCCCCACCCCTCTCCCCCAATACCCCATCCCCACCCCTCTCCCCATTTACCCCACCAATTTTTTTTTCTGAGTTTCCCCATTAACTCAATAATATTGTTATAGTGTTCCATTAGTTGTGATAAGCATGATTTTCCTGACCGGAATCGATGTTGGTTATAATTTTTTTCTGAGTTTCCCCATTAACCCCACCCCCCTCCCCATTACCCCACCCCTCCCCCATTTTGTGCCAAAAATTATGATTAAAAGAAGAAATGGGAAGAACTGTACCCCTAAAAGGGTGGGGCAGGATTTGTTATAGAATTTCTTTTTAGCATAGGCACTGCACAATAAAAAGACGCATCGAATGGTGAAAACCGCATTGTTCTACACCAATTGTAGCGACCTGTAGGTGTGCGCAAAAAAACTGTTACATATATATATATAAAGCTTCATTTCTGAAATAGTATATTAGATTACAACAGCTTGAACAGATACGCCCTGACCAATGCACGTCGTCTAATTTGACAAAACTTCGATTTTCTTTTCATATAGGAAGGAGCAGCCAAGTGCGAACGCCCGCAAAAATGCTGCTTCACCCACAGAAGGAGAATGAAAGAGCCGAAATCAAGGTCCAGAGCTTTCGAGATGCCTGGACACTATTTGAAAGGTTGAAGGTCATAGACAGGGGTGAAGATGGATTGAGGAAGGTAGTTCTAGAGTTGACCGGTTGAGTAAGTGAAAGATTGAGAATACCGGTTAACCCTTCCTTCAGAGAGTTGGACATAGAAAGGATGAGGCTGTCGAAAGTGTGGTACTGCATGCTCTCCCTAAAGGAAAGACATGCAGTCAGAGAGTTCAGAAGAGCAGTGTCCGTTATATTACCGATAGTAAAGAGAGTGAGACAACATTGCGGCGAAGAGAGAAGGATTGATGACAGTCAGTAAGAGGCGGGAAATTGATGGGACCTAAGCCTTTGATTCCACCCAATCAAGTACAGTGTGGGTTGAGCAACCCCACACATAAGAAGCATACTCTATACAGAGGTGGTCAAGATACAAGCGAGACAGCAACTTGATGTGGGTGGAGAAACTGCGGAGCCGGTACAGCACACCTAACCACTTAAAAGCTGTTTTAAAAAGAGAGTATATGTAATGTTCCCAGGAAAAATCACGAGGAAAGGAAACACCAAGAATGTTAAGAGAAGAAAGATTCAGTTGTGTATTATTGAAGGTAAGGGGATATTCGTGTGGAAGATTGTGATGAAGGAACTGCGTTTGAGAAGGCAGTGAAAGAGACAAGATTTTTCCTGCCCCCAGTCAGAGATAATAGAAAGATCAGAGGTCAGGTGCGCCATAGCCGCCTCTCGCGAAGCATGGAATGACTGCTGAGAGGGACGCTTTGGGAAGTGGGTGGAGAAGTGAAGAGTGGAATTATCAGCATAGGAGTGAATAGGACAGGAAGTGCGACTTAAAAGATCATTAATAAATGAAAGAAAGAAAGATAGTGAGTGATAGAACAGAGCCCTGAGGAACACCATTATTAATAACTTTAGGAGAAGAACAGTTGCCATCTACATCCGCAGATATAGATGTGCCAGATAGGAAATCAGAGATGAAGGCACAGATAGAAAGATAGAAACCGAAGGAGGGCAGTTTGGAATTAAGGATTTGTGCCAGACTGCATCAAAAGTTTTTGACATGTCTAGCACAATAGGAAAGGTTTCACCGATATCCCGAAAGAAGGACGTCCAACAGTCAGAGATCTGCAATCTGCAAGAAGATTGCCAGTAGAGCGTCCCTTGCAGAACCAATACTGACGATCTGAAAGAAAATTGTGACTAGAGAGATGTTTAAGAGACCTCCTATTAAGAACAGATTCAAAACTAGGAAGGGAGGAAATCAAGGCAATTGGAGGATTGAGAGCGGTCACGCTCCTTTGGGACAGGCTGAATGAAAGCGAACTTCCAGCAGGAGGGGAAAGTACCAGATCAACGACAATGACGGAAAAGTTTCCTGGCGCTCAACAGATGTTCTGACATTATTAAGGCGAGGAGAAAGTATACAAATTATTAATTATATACGGTAATCTTATTTTGTACAAATTTGTGACGTTATTTCTATATAAAAATACATTTCCTAAAAATATTTTTCTCTCTCACCCAATATAATTCTTATTACAGTAACATTTCTGTTAAATTCAGTTTCATCACACTTACGACTAATAAATATGTATTATAAAATGTCGAGCAGTTACATACCATTTCTTTGAAATGACAAATCCATGAATTAGGTTTCGATAATTTAGCCTTACGAGGAATTTTCATTTCCAGGAAATGGCTGTACATTCTTGAACAGATTAAATTATTTGAATTTATTTTGTATTTTATGAAACACACACACACACACACACACACACACACACACAGTATGGAATTGAATTTGAGTGTTTAATTATTTTTTGCGCATACCTATAATGTTTAGGTTAGTGATGAAGATAGGAATTTCATGAAGCTGTATAAGATAAAGGAGTTAACTCTTTGTTACAAACGGATCTTGCCAAAGATAAAGTAAAATCGTCTGGCGTTAGCCGAATTAAAATCATTGTACAGAAAAGAATGAAATAACTCTACAAACTACCATTTTGAAAATGCGTCCATCCACGGGTCTCGAGTATTATCATTGCCGATATATATATATATATATATATATATATATATATATATATATATATATGTGTGTGTGTGTGTATATTGATTAAAATTTGTACTCTTTGTTTAATACTATTCCATTTTAAGGTCAGACTTTAAGGTAGGACATGATAGGTCGTTTCTCTTAATAATCCAACACGCGAGAACTGAAATTTTAGTGTCAGTTGAAGACGTCAATGAGAAAACACGTAATAAGTGGTGTACAGGGTGTCCACAATGTCTTGTCACCCCAGTAAAATACTAACATTTTCTTTTTCTTTCCGACCATTGAAATACTCGTGCAGACTTCCAGGACCGATTCAATCATGCAGCTCCTTTTTGAAGGAGTTGCACCATTGAATCGGTCCTGGAAGTCTGCACGAATATTTTCAATGGTTTTGCCATTACGTGATCGCTCATAGATCCAGGTACTAGCCAATATGCGTTATTCAATCGTATAGTTGCTGCTGTCACATTTCGAATGGGTCGGAAAGAAAAAAATATTACAGTAGTTAGTATTTTACTGGGGTGACAAGATATTGTGGGACCCTTTGCAGTATATATAGAGACTGCATTTTCTGGGAGCAACATCAACGTATTCATAACGTTTTGGGGAGAAGTCCCTGCTTCAAATTTTTCAAATTACTTTTTGGTTGATTTTTAAAGTAAACTAATTCAATGATTATTTAGTAACTTTTAAGTCTTAGGGTTTATTTTTTTAGCATAAAATTTGATTCACTCGTTCAGTCACTGAGAGGATACAAACTTGAATTGTTTTCAAAATGCTGTAACTGACTTATGGACGTTATTCAGATTTAGAAAACTAAATTTTCTTTCAATTGTAGCTTTTAAGGTAAAGCCCAACTGGTTTCTCGGTAAGAAACGTGCTCGGGACGTTGTCGTGCGACACGAGAACGAAATCCTCTGTATGCTGCACGTTTTATTTCAGTCTTTATATAAAGTCGATGTATGGTTATTATAGTTCTCGATAGTATACTATATATATATATATATATATAGGGTGAACCAAATGTAGGTGGACAGTAAATGATAACGTTTATTTTGAGAATACATATTTAATTTTTTTGTATACTATAATACAAAATAAAATTTAAATAAATTTAGTTATAATATTTAATATAATATAACACAAACACCATAGTTATAATGAACACCATAGTTATAATATAATATAACACAAACCGTATTCAACCTACTGTCCACCTACTTTTGGTTCACCGTGTATATATATATATATATATATATATATATATTATATATATATATATATATATATATATTATATCGGGTGACCCCTAAAAAAAAAACGCCTTGAGATTTGAACATCAATAACTTCAAAATATGCAGTTTACACTTCAAAAATTTACATAACTTTTACCGCAATCTATTGATAAGCCATCATAAAAATTTCAGACCTCTACATAAAATACTTTTTCCACAGCTGAGGGAACAATGAGGTATGGTGAAAAAAACGAATATCCTAAATCCTAAATGTGTATAGCTGTACCTGGCAACTATTCTAAGACTTGTAGTAGTTTCCTTAGCCTATGGATAATCTATTAGTCTCTGAAAAACGTCAGATGATATAGACTACGCCCATCTTAAATACTACTGTATTTTTTAAACTTACCCTTCAAATTATGGTTCTAACTAGCGGTGAAAAAGCAGTGATTGAAGTGTTTCTTGGAAAAAAGATGGACTGGGGCAAGAATTTTGAGGGAATTTCCAGGAATAACTTGTAATGTTACGTCTGTGAAGAGAATAATTAAAAAACTTAAAGCAACCGGTTCGACGACACGGAAGCGTGGAAGTGGTCGGCCTAAAACAGTTTACACTCAGGGCAATATAGCAATGATCGAAATGATGAGTGTATCTCAAGAGGATCGACCTGGGTTCCACTGCTCTCAGAGGAAAATTGCAAGAAATTTAGGTATCAGTCGAAGTTCCATACAGAGAATGCAGAGAACGGTAGGATTTAAAGCATTTAAAAGGATCCGTGTTCCATGACGTGACAGCAATGTAAGAGCTAAAAAAAATTCGTTTTAGAGAATTGTTTGATAGATTTTCGCCCAATGATGATAAAAAAATAGTTTTTACATATGAAAAAGATTTCACCATCGAGATTGCTCGAAACTCCCGGAACGATGTTGTTTATGGTCGGCGTAAGAAAGACATTCCTCCATCGAGACTTTACCACCAGACAAGTCGGTTTTCTAAAAAAATCATGGTATTAGCAGGTCACGCAGTGTTGCCAGATCTACAGATATATCTGTAGATCTACAGATTTTATGAAGCAATTCAGATTTTCAGATTTTTTCAATAATTTATGCATAATCTACAGATTTTTAATCCAGCAAGCAATCATTATTATTTACTTCCAAAATTTACAACAAGGAAATTAGGCCTACAGTCTCAATCAATAGGACACAAATGTTCTCGGTATTCAGTTTCAGAAGTCGAGTCGACTCGCTTCTGACTACGATATACATGCCGATTAAATCATTTAATCGGCGCTGATTGGTTGATATTCCCTCTACGTCATGGTAGCATGGAATGTTTTTGTTTTTGTTGAAAAAAATGCTATTTATCTGTTTAAATCTAAAAAGGATTTTTTTTTTTTTTCATTTATGTGTATGAATTAAAGAAGTATTCCGGTGTTCTTATAGTTATTACAGCAATAACCAAAAGGTATTTCCTTTGTCACAAAGTAACGGAATTCAATTTGTTTACTTTCATTTACTTTACTTTTTTTTATGTTAAAGTGCCATATTTATATGTTTATAAAAATAAACAAATATTATACAAGATTTATCATTGATAATACCTTAAGACAGTAATTAAATAAAAAATATGTCAAAATTAATTATTTAGATAAATATTATAAATCTACAGATTTCTACAGATTTTTTAATCAGATTTATCAGATTTTTAAAATTCCATCTGGCAACACTGACTGCAGGTGTATCGTGGAATGGAAAGACGAAAATTCATTTCATTTTAGAAAATAAAAAAATTCATTCAGAAACCTATGTAAATCTCTTAGAGGGGAATCTTTTGCCTGATTGGCGGCGTCTTTATTATGGAAACGATTTCATACTCCAACAAGATGGTGCTACAGCTCATACTAGCAAGTTCACACAGGATTATCTCCAACAGAATGTAGTCAACTTCATTGGAAAAAACGACTGGCCTCCGCAATCACCGACTGCAATCCCATGGATTGCATATGGAACACTCTAGCAGAGAAGATTTATGAAGGCCAAACAGAAAAGTTTACAGAAATGCAATTAAAGAAAAAAATACTCGAATGTTGGGACAAAATAACATTAACAGAAATCAGAAAATGTATCATGTCGTGGAAGAAAAGGTGAAGATTAGTTTGTAAGCAGGACGGCGGACATATTGATCATATTTGTTGATAAGATGTGAATAATAAAATTTTTTCAATTTATGATATTCATTTTTTTCACCATTACCTCATTGTTCCCTCAGCTGTGGAAAAAAAAATTTTATGTGGAGGTCTGAAATTTTTATGATGGCTTATTAATAGATTGAGGTAAAAGTTATGTAAATTTTGGAAGTGTGAACTGCATATTTTTGAAGTTATTGGTGTTGAAATGTCAAGGCGTTTTTTTGGGGGCCACCCAATATATATATATATATATATATATATATATTATATATATATATATATATATATATATATAATACAACCCACAAGGAAAAAGAAAAATGATTCCAAGACTCCCTAACGAGGTGTACTTCTGAATACACGAAAGGCCTTGGAATCATTTTTCTTTTCTTTGTGAGTTTGTATCATTCATTCATTTCGCGTGTTTAATTGAAATTCATCCCATATATATATATATATATATATATATATATATATACACACACACACACACATATATAGTATTAGTATAACTGAGCAGAATATTTTCATTCAAACATGTTTCATTAAAGACCAAGGCATAATTAGCTTAAGGAGTTTCTTTTTGGCTTTTTCTAATCTTCGAACACATGTTCTTTGTTCTTCAGAAAGTTTGAAAAGCAGATTTCCAGTTGTCATTTTCACTTTATTTTCATGAGTTATACAAGTGAGCTTTCGCTTTCGCTTTCAAAATTTTAAAAAATCTTAAAAAGTTTCAAACTTAAAATCTGGAATCCAAAATGCAATTTAAGAAATTCAATATATATATATTTGTGTGTGTGTGTGTGGTGAAATAGTGGCGTTTGTTGAAATAAAGCAAATAAAATTAAAGGAACTTAATCTATACAACGTTTTTTCCGAGTGTTTTCTCTCAGAGGAAATCTAACTGCCCATCGAAAGGCAATATCCCTCAGTTATTCTCGGCCGTACACTCCAGGGCACCAATCAGTGAGAATCAACAGCGTGCCACATCCCCCATCCCCTACCCCACGGAATAACGGAAAAACTTTCCCTCCCTCATTTCTAAAGTCAAGTCAAATACCTCGCTTAATTAATTACCATTTTGAGTTAATATTTCGAGCACAATCATTTACATACCATGAGAAACATGGCAATGGTAAATCAATTCATACAACCCTGTGGCCACTGTAAAAAAGAAACAGATGAATCAAAGTCGATTCGCTGCGAACTTTGCCAGACCTTAGTCGAATTTCAATGCCTGAGATAGAGCGACGAAGAAATCTCTCTTATAATAGGCGCTAAACAAGTGAACGGAATCAAGTTCTTCTGCAAAAGCTGCATAATCGAAATAAACTCGTTTACGGTTTTTAAAGCAGAACGAGACTGAGGAAAAGGCAAAAGAGGAGTTTAGGAATAACGAACAGAAAAAGAAATAAAAGGAACGAAGATAGTACGAGAGGAAACTGCGAAAAACGAACAGGAAAAGAAAACAGAAAAAGCAGAAATGAAAGAAGCACCAACAGCGGAAATAGAGAGACAAAACCAAATCCAAAGTTTTCAAACAAAGGACATTAGCAGCAATAGGAAAAAACAAGTAGACAATAAATAAACCATACTGAAACCACCAAAACAAAGGCCCCAAGTAAAAATAGGGAAGAAAATATATGTAAATACTATGTGAAAGGAATATGCAGATATAAGGGAGGAGAATGTATTTACGAACACACTCCTGTGTGCAACTACTACTACTACTACAATAATGGTCACTGCAAATTTGGTGCGAAATGCAAATTCTACTATCCGGACATTTGCAAGACCGACGCGAAATATGGAACCTGCCAGTACTGGAGAAAATGCTACTAACATCGTCTCCCGACAAGTTCAAAGGACAAGTTTCAAATGATAACAGAAGGAATGTGAGAAAAAAAATATGTACCCAAATACCAAACAAAACACAAATAGCACACAAATTTTTTTTCAACATCTCGGACACAATACGGCTGCTAAGTCTTATCCAGCACATGCAGCTGACACAGCTGGGAACCCTTGAGCCGGACCCCTACATGGCAAGAAGCTACCAGAACAGATAGGCGGGAACGGATCCATCTCGGACGACCACAAAGCTACAAAACACGCGATATCAAAGGACAACGAACTTAAAATGTACAAGGGCAATGCAAAACAAAGAACATAAACCTTGTCCTGGCAAATATTCAAGGAATAAAACCGAACAATTCACTAAAGTTTCGTATCTGAAAGGTTTTATGGACGAAACAAGGGCGGACATCGCATGCCTCACAGAAACACACCTTAAAGACTGCCAAGGAAACTGCGATAACTGCGAATATTGTATCGAAAAGAAAGAATTGCGTATCGATGGATTCAACTTACTAAGAGCGGATAGAACAGCAAGACGTAAAGGTGGCTGTGCTATTTATATACACGAGAGGCATATGACAGAGACGGTAATAAGTAAATCCAACAGTTTCGTGGAAACCCTCGCAGTGAAAATAGAGAAACTAAACGTGGTACTGATAGTCATCTATAGACCTCCAAACTCTCCAAATGAAAAATTTTCGGATGCCATTATTGATATCAGAAACCTAATAAAGTCCGTAAACTCTCCATTCTCTTATATAATACTCTGCGGCGATTTTAATTTCCCATTTATAAAATACAAAAAGGTGGGTAGAAATATGTTTGTATAGCAAGATAAGGGAGGCACAAGAGAGGACCAGGAGCAAGCAAAAACGCTGATGGCTCTCACAAACGAGTTTATGCTGGCACACAAGATAACAGAAAATACCATGAAAAATAACTGCCTAGATCTGGTATTCACAAATAACACGAACTTGATTGCCGATATAAAAATAACTCCAACTATTATCTCAGACCACAATATAATTGAGTTATCAATGTGGCGATAACTTTAAAAGACAATACACATACGGAAGGAAGAAGCAAATTTGGGGCTTCTAACTTAAACTCCAAGACCATAAATTGGGAAGAAATCAGATTACACATGGCCCAAATAGTGGAGAACAGTTTCAAAGAATAAAACAACTGAGGAAATGCTAACAACCTTGGAAGAAAAGACACTGAAAATTTTGGAAAAATATACTCCGAAAGCACAGCCAAAAGGAAAGAGGAACTGGCTAGAGAGGCAAAAAAGAAGAATACTCCGCAAAAGAAAGAGAGTACCGACGAAGTTAGCTAATTGCGGAGACAACAATGCCAGGAAAGTAATACAAGAAAAACTGGAGAGAATCGAATGGGAAATACAAACTCTGATAAAGGGCCATACAGAGAGGGAAGAGGAAAAGGTGGTAGAAGCAATAAAGGAAAATCCAAAATACTTCTACAGCTATGCGAAAAGGAAAACAAAAACGCGCGCTACTATCGGGCCCTTAAGGAAAGGAAATAATGAACTAACAGACGATCTAAAAGAAATATCTGAAACATTGAGAACCCAGTATGAATCGGTCTTCAGTACCCCCAAAAGTGACAAAGCGATACCTGACATAGATGCATTTTTCAAAGAGAAATTGCAAGGAGAATGTATAACAGACTTTGATTTTACCCCAAAAGATGTAGCGAGAGCTATAGGACAAATGAAACACATTCAGCTGCAGGTCCGGACCAATGGAACACACTATTAATTAAAGACTGTAAAAATGAAATAGTTACACCCTTATACTGGATATGGAGAAGATCCCTAGACACTGGGGAAATACCGAGCATCTTGAAAAGAGCAAACATTGTCCCTATATATAAAGACGGGGATAGATCTCGAGCAAAGAACTATAGACCAGTGTCCTTGACGTCCCACCTCATCAAAATATTTAAAAGATTAGTCAGAGAAAATCTATGACTTCTTGGAGACATTGGACAGATTCAACGAAAATCAGCACAGATTCCAATCAGGAAGATCATGCCTATCACAATTTATAAAGCATTATAACAATATCCTAGATGCACTTGAAGGCAATGGAAACTATGATACACGGATTTTGCTAAATCTTTCGACAAATGCGATCGTGGTATAATAGCACATGAAATGAAACATATGGGAATAACAGGCAAAGTGGGAAAATGGATCTACAACTTCCTCAGAAAACGATTACAGGTGGTCAAAATTCAAGGTGTATCATCATCAGAATCAGAAGTACGCAGCTCAGTACTACAAGGTACAGTGCTGGCCCCACTCCTGTTCATTACCATGCTAACAGACATAGACAGTGAAGTAAACAGCAACAGTATAGTAGTAACATCCTTTGCGGACGATACAAAGATCAGCAGAAAAATCAGCGATGCAAATGAAGTGGAGGCCTTGCAGAGGGACACGAATAAAATATACACATGGTCAGAAGACAACAATATGACATTTAACACCGAGAAATTTCAGCTCTTGAGATATGGTAGAAATGAGGAACTTAGACTGCATATTATGCTCTAGATAGACAAGAAATTCAGAGGAGCACGAAAGCACTCGACTTGGGGGTAATAATGACCGCTGATGCCAAATTCGAGACAGAATCAGATAGCAATAAACAAAGCAAAAAGAGTCGCGGGACAGGTGCTAAGAACGTTCAAAAGGAGGGACAAGGCAGTAATGATCCCCCTGCTGAGAACACTGATCATACCAAAACTTGAATACTGCTCAGTTTTGACGTCCCCATATAAAAAGGAAGAATTTTCAACTAGCTTCCAAAGAATCTCAGAAACGTTACAGGGGTCAAAGTTGAGGTCTTCAAGAGAAGACTAGATGCTTGGCTCAGGAGGGTACCAGATGAACTGGGTGTACCTGGCTATGTACGGTTGAGAGCGCAAGAAAGCAACTCCCTCCTCCACCAAGCCAGGACTAGAGGCGGGGCCACCAGCTTGACTTCCGTGTGAAGGAAGACCGACGCACGGAACCCTAACGAGGTTAACGAGGTATATACTGTGTATACTCTATATAGTCCCCCACTGCCGCTATTAGGAACTTAGACCAGGGCAGTGGGGTTGGTTCTACTACCACCCATTCGAGATGTTCTGGACCTCTGCCTGATTCACGTTTCTTGAATCTCTGCAACATTCGTGACCTTTCCTCATATTTTCAATATGTTGAACACCATCTCTCCTCTTCCTCACTAAAACTCAGGTGTATGAGACGATTGACAGCAACTCCTTTTCTGTACCCTGCTACTTTCTTTACACTCGGTTTCATTCCGAATGTGGATGTTCCGTATATGTACGCAACCACCTAACTTGCTCTCGTATTCTCGAACTTGAAATTTCCAAATTTTATTTCCTCTGGCTACGGCTTACATACCCAATTTCAACCTAAATACATCTGCGCTGTCTACCTTTCTCCATATTCTACCGACTATCTGAACTCTTTGACGATCTCACTTTCGAAGTGGAATACATTCTATCCCACTCATCTCTTGCTGAAATCTCCATTTTAGGTGATTTCAATGTTCACCACCACCTTTGGCTTTCCTCATTTCACTGTCATCCCTGGTAAACTAGCTTACAACTTATCTATCGGGAATGACCTAGGGCAGATTCTACAGCACCCTATTCTTATGCCCGCTCGCCTTGGAGATAAGGCCCAACATTCTGGATTTTTTAACCACTCATCCTTCTTCTTACTCTGTCAAACATTTTCTCCGTTGGGTTCCTCCGACCACAATCTTATATCTGTTTCTGTTCTGTAGCTTTAGTTCGGCCTTTGGATCCTCCGAAAGGAGGCGCCTTTGAAACTTCGGCGCCACCGACTGGGAGGCACTTAGGCAGTACTACTTGGATTTCCCTTGGAATGATTACTGCTTCCGAGTGCGCTAAGCGCATCACGGAGGTTATTCTCTCGGGCATGGAGGCGTACAGGTCATATTCTTTTCCTACTACAGGGTGTGTATAAAATAACACAAGTAAAGCTATTAAGAGAAATCAGATTTGAATTGGTTTAAACTAGTTTCAACTTTTTTTTGAACTCTTAAAAACATTTTCAACACCTCTTATAAACCTTACTATCGAATATACAGTTGTTATAAAGTAAATGTAATAAATATTACTTGCCCATGTTCACTCCTGTTAATGTAATTCAAATTGGATTTGTCTCTTCACTTGCGTTACTTTATACACATCCGGTACTAATGCAAATAAACTCTCTGCAACAAAGAGGAGGCTTTCAGAAGGAACCATCGTCATCCAACTCCCGAATCTCGCTGTTCATATTTCTGGCCGGAATCGTGCAAAATCTGTTCTTCGACTCGACAAAAATTCCTTCATCAGAAAAAATGTGAGAACTTGCGTAATTTTAATTGTTCTAGCTCTTTCTGGCACTTAGCAAAAAACCTCTTTTGTCTCCAACTCAACCCTGGACGATTTCGGTGCTGTTCCTTCACCTCCTCCTCCCTCTGCCTTAATTATGTCTGAAATTAGAATCTCTTCCAAACGTTATTTTTCTGCCCTATCTAGGCAGGTGTATGGTCCTGATGGGGTCACTCCTGTTGTTCTCAAAAACTTTGCTTCCGTACTGGCACCCTGCCTAAGCAAACCTTTTCTTCATTGTCTTTCATCTGGTTCTTTCCCCTCCTGCTGGAAGTTCGCTTTCATTCAGCCTGTTCCAAATGAGAGTGACCGCTCTCAGCACTCCAACTATTGTCTAATTGCTTTGATTTCTTGTTTTTCTAAAGTTTGTGAATCTATACGCTCTACTCGCGATCTTCTTTCAGATCGTCAGTATGGGTTTTGGAAGGGACGTTCTACTGGCAGTCTTCTTGCAGATCTCTAACTCTTGGACGTCCTCCTTTCGGGACTTCGGTGAAACCTTTGTTATTGTGCTAGATATATCTAAAGCTTTTGATATAGTCTGGCCAGAAATCCTTAAATTTCAGACTGTCTTCCTTCGGTTTCTATCCTTCTGTCTGTGCCTTCACTCTGATTTCCTTCCTGGCCGATCTATACAGTAGCTGCGGTTGTAGATGGCCACTGTTCTCTTAAAGCTATTAATATTGGTGTTCCTCAGGGCTCTGTCCTATCACTCGCTATCTTTCTTTTATTTATTAATGATCTTTTAAATCGCATTTCCTGTTCTATCCACTCCTGTGCCGATGATTCCACCCTCCATTTCTCCATCCCCTTGACAAAGCGTCACTCCATGCTTCGCGTGAGACATCTGCGGCACACCTGACCTCTGATCTTTCTATCATCTCTGATTGGGGCAGAGAAAACCTTGTTGCTTTCTTTTCTCTTAACATTATTGGCGTTTCCTTTTCTCTTAATCTTTTCTGGAAACATCGCATATACTTTTTTCTAAAACAGCTTCTTAGAGGTTGGGTTTGCTGTACTACCTCCACAGTTTCTTCACCCGAACTCAGTTGCTGTCTTTGTACAGGGGTCTTGTCCGCCCCTGTGTGGAGTGCGCTTCTCGTGTGTCGGGTGGCTCAACACACACACACACACACACACACACACACACACACACACTACTTGAGCGGGTGGAATAAAAAAAAGGCTTTTTGTCTCATCAATTCCTCGCCTCTTGCTGACTGTCTTTAATCCCTCTCTTCGCCGCAATGTTGCCTCATTCAACTTTGACTATCGGTAATACAACGGACACTGCTCTTCTGAACTTCTAACTGTATGCTTCCTCCTTTTAGGAGAGCTTGCAGTACCAGACTTTCGACAAATTCTTATCCCTTTTCTATCGAACTCTCTAACGCAAGGGTTAATCGGTATTCTCAATCTTTCATCTACCCAACCAGTCAACTAAACTATAGTACAACCTTCCCCAATTCATTTTCCTCCCCGTCTCTGACCTCCAATCTTTCAAACGTAGTCTTTGGACTTTGATTTCGGCTCTCTTCTTCTTCTACATCGGGGGAGGGGTATTTTTGCGGGTATTCGCCCTTGGTTCTTCCTTCCTGCGTAAAAAAAAAAAAAAAAAAAATATATATATATAAAATTTTCCCTGATAGAATTATTACGTGACTGAAACATGACTTTTTATTCTTGCCTCTTCGCATGATCTGAAATTTTATTAGGAATGAGAACGAGAACCTTGAAAAATGTCTCATTTATATATATAAATATATATTACTTTGTTACTTTATGTGGGTTCGAACGACGGTTCAAGGTCGACCTGCGGTCGACCCCTCTGCAGCATCCCGTCTTATTTGTGGAATTTGGTGGAGGAGGGAATTGCTGTCTGATCTCCTTCTGCCCTCGTAGCCGCACACACACACACACACACACACACACACACACACACACATACACACATTATATTTTTTTCCGTTTCGGTAATGAAGTCTGTATATCATCAGCGATTCTAGCATTTTTAATGCTGTTATTCGAAGTTAAATAGTTGGTAGCCGCAGTTAAGTTTGAATTTGCCATCGTAAAGGGAAATTAAAATTTAGTATCGCCTTATTAGTCTGGGCTGGAGTCTCGGCTGGGATTTCGGATTAGGCGCTTTTCTGGATGTTCCTCGGTTGAGTAATGGTGTGGATCCCATGTACGTAAAACTGTAGGTACCCTCCGTTATGACCTTATTGTAGATGCTATGAAAGAGGTTCCCTCCCACATATGATTAGGAAAACCAGACCTCAGATAATTTAAAGCCTTTATAAAAGTGCAAAATGTGAACATAATTAATTTATCATAGTATTTTGTAATGTTTAAACTCAGTTATTGAATATACAGGGTGGCGCAAAAGTCGCGCACCATAGGAATTTTCAGTGTTGACTATAATATATATATTTTTTCTTTTAGGTAGGGGATGGCTGAGAAATTAACAATAGACGAGAGGATGAGCTTGGTTTTAACGTATGGGATACCAGGTACAACAAATCGATGAAACGGTACAGAATTTAAATTCTGTACCGATTCATCGATTTGTATTACCTGGTATTCCATACATTAAAACCAAGCTCACCCCTCTCGTCTATTGTTAATTTCGCAGCCATCCCCTACCTAAAAGAAAAAATATATACGTATTATAGTCAACACTGAAAATTCCTATGGTGCGCGAATTTTGCACCACTCTGTAGTTTAGATACTAAAAACCATTAGTTTGAACGTTGTCATATCGTTCAAAAAACTTTTGGTTAAAAGGTTTTCCGCTGTTTAGGTCATATATTTTGATACGAGTGTTATTTGTCTTTGGATATCGGTATGCGGTTGAAGTTGTGCTGTATGTGTTGGAATTGTGTTAGCTGGTTGTTTAATTTCAATAATTTGCCTATGATACTGGAAGAAACGCAGTTAAGACAAGGGTGATCACTAGAACGACATTGCCTCCTCAACACCGTCACCCCCGTTGATAGATTCGGTGAAAAAAAAAAAAAATTCTTGGAGTAAGATTTTTTTCTGAAGAAGGAATCGTATTTGAATATTTCCTTAATAAAAATTGTACTATTTTTCTTTGTTTAAAATCTTTTAACTTAAATTATTTAAATCTATTAAAAATGAATTAATTTATGGATTTCACATAAATTACGTTGGAAAGTTATTCGTTTCAATTAAACTTTAAATTATGGTTATTCTGGAATTGGTAATATTCAAATTGACCACATCAAGTCAAACCGAATTTCCTGCAGCTTTATTTTTATACTAAAATATTTGATTTAACTCGTTAATTTAACTACAGTATATTCAACTAGGTACATTATACTTACCGAAATAAATATATAAATGGTTTCAAAACTCAACCGGTTTCGAACCGCTCTTCCTGAAATACCTTTCACGTAACGTACGGAGTATTCTTCTCGCTTCGTCACTCGAAGTTGAGGATCTATTTCACAGATTCGATATTTATAGTTTTCCTCTACATTATAATGTCATGAAAATAAATGCATTAAATGAATGTGTCTTTAAAAACTTTATATTTAACTAACGGTGAATTTTAAAATTATAACATTTTGTATGATAACGATTAATCAGAAACTATTTTGCTTAACATAATGCGCAATTTTTGTTCTAAAAATATTTTTAAGGGATGAAATTTATATTTTATGCGATTAAAATTAAATAAGAGACGTTCTGCATTTAAAAACACTCCCGGTGGTGTAATGGTTAGCATCGCTGACTGTAAATCTGTTGGACGGGTTCGATTCCCGTCGCGGGCAGGCGGCACGCGGCTCTCCCAGCTGTCTATCCTTTCGTGGGTTGGTAAGTAAATGGGTACCAAAAATATTTCCCAAATTAGTTGAGCTGCTGCGGAGGGGTCGAACGCCGGTCGGTCGTGAACATTTGTCAAAAATATTAAAAAATTTTGGAGGAAATGGTTTTGCGCATGCGCGCATAAGCCCTTATTGACTACCGTGAACCGATGGGCAACCGAGCACATTCAGCTTTGCAAAGGTGCCCTTTGCACCAAAATTTGCTCCTCATTGTTCCATTATTTGTAATGGAACACTGAGGAGTTGTAACGTGTCCAAAATATGGACCTATAAATACTCAGTTTAAGAGGATTCGAAACTATTAGCTGTCGCTAATGAGTCTTATGCATATATTTGTATTTAAAAATTTTTTTGTTGTAGTAAATTCTGGTGAATAAGTGCGTAAATCCGGTGCGTTATGTTTAGTAAAGTTTGTGTTCTCTTTGTTTAAAGAAAGTATAACCAAGTAATTCGTACGTGAAAATGGGCGTGTACAGGGTAGCCCATAAGTCCCAATTGGTTATATAATTAAAGCGAAAATCTATCTAGCGGAGCTCTCACTGACTTAATCGATTAGTAAAGAAAGAATATTTGTCGAGATGGTTATATTTTGCACTTTCAATAATCAGTAAATATTTCTAAACTTTTTACTGTTTGAATTTTTTTTTTATTTCGCTTTAATTGTAATCGATTGGGACTTATGGACTACCCCGTAAACAGGGGCGTACGCAGGATTTGCTTAACCCTTTGCCTGTCCCGTGCATCACATAAGCACACCGGACAAAAAATTAGTCACCCCTAATAGCACCGATAGTAGGAAGTTCAAGGTCACACAGAGGGCGCTGATGTAGCATTGGTAAGTGACAAGTAGCGGTGACGTAGCACACAGGATCAGATCTGTTTCGTGAGGTGGTGAAGAACAAAGTGTGTGTTGGATATAGTCTGCAAAATGGGTCGTGAGGCAGACGTTACTCAGTGGCAAAAAGGAGCCATCGTGTTTGGCAGAGCCCACGGACACAAAATGTCTGAAGTAGCCCAATTTGTTGGTGTGTCAACGCGTACTGTCCAGCGAGTTTACAAAGAGTGGTGTAGTTCGCAATCAACTGACAATCGACGGCGTAACTGTGGCCGGAAAACAATTCTCGACAATGTTTCTCGTCTAGTAACTGCAAATCGTTTTCAAACCAGAGAACAATTGCTCCAAGAAACCAATGAGGTTCTCCAGCGACCAATTTCCGAACGGACATTGCGACGAGAACTGCATGCGATGGACATCTGGAGCAGGGTACCACGGAAGAGGCCGCTGTTAACAGCAAGTCACAAATTGGCATGTTATAAATGGGCTCAGAGGCACAAAAACTGGACTGCGGCAGATTGGAAACGTGTAATTTGGTCCGATGAGTCCCGTTTTTGTTTGTTCTCCAATGATGGGAGGCGACGAGTACATCGCAGGTCCAATGAAGCCTTTAATCCTGAATGCGTCAAAGGTGTTGTTCAGGCTGGAAACAGAAAGTGAAGCGCAGGAATAGACACCCACGGACTCTGGCGGAACTTCGGGACCGGCTGATGAACGAGTGGCAGCAAATCGATGTTCAGTACATGCACAACCTCGTAGAGTCTCTGCCTCGCTGGATTCGTGCGGTTATCAAGGCCAGAGGCGCCGTCACACGTTATTAGGTACATTCTGAGAGGGGTGACTAATTTTTTGTCCGGTGTGCTTATGATACACAGAGCGCATCATAAATAATATTTAGTGTGATACATTCTATGATCACATATTACCCACCAACTAAACCAAATAAACCTCCTATAACCAAAAGTCTGAAAACAAGCATG